>CM077257.1:3061341-3626341 GCA_039654775.1 Spinibarbus caldwelli | reverse complement strand
CTGAATAAAAACAAAAGAATAATGATAAAAGAATAATAAGGATTGTGTCTCATACCTGGCGGAGGTGTGAAAGGTTCTGTTTCCTTAAACTAGTTTGTCATGCATTTCTTTATTTCAACACATTTACAGGTAAATTCTAGTATTTTAAATTTGTGATTAATCATGATTAATCACAGTCCAGGACTGTGATTAACGCGATTAAAGTTTTTAATCGATTGACAGCACTAATATATATATTTATATATATATATATATATATATATATATATATATATATATATATATATATGTATGTGATCGGTTCTGAAAAAATGGTATCGCCGCATCCCTAGCAGAAACACCTCAGAAAACTGTCCGAGCGGCCGGTCCTGAGGGCTAAAACGTGGGCATTATCTGTAAAGTACTCCATAACAGCAGGGAATGAGATGTGCGCGGCCCTATTGAAGTCAGAGTCAAAAGCACACAAAAGGAATAATAAAATAATGTCAGATATCTGGCCGTAGGTGATGAGGAGTAACTCCAGTCAGAAAATAACTGGCCATTACAGCCAGGTTGCATGAGCCACCCACAGCATAGAGAGCAGGAATACTTGAGCAGAGGAGAAAAAGAGATGCTTGGATTCAAAAGACGCTGAGAATAAGGCAGAGGTTGAACAATTTCTATCAGACGGATGACACAACGAAGGTGCTCGAGCAAAACTTTATCAGTTTCAGAGAGCCGGGCAGGATTTATAAAATAAGAGCAGGTCGACAGCTTCTCTTTAAGGTCTGGAAGTGTAATAAATGATTTTATTGTCTCACTTAGCCAGACATTTCAGTGTCGCTATAAAGTCTGGTCCATCCTACAGTTTATTAGCGGTGTATGGACAAACCCTGAACCCTGAGTATTAAACTTCATGGTGTATCTCGCCCTGAGGCGTTTGTGCTACAGACATAAAGGTATAGTTTACTATTATTTTTTCTAAACCACTGAACTAAGTTTTCACCTGATTGAATCAGCCATAAACCTACAAGTGAAGGAGAATCATGGGCCATATTGAGGGTCTAGCATGCTAGAGACATGGGATTGGGGTCTTCTGACTTTGCAAACCTAGAAACCATCCAGAACACCCTAGCAACACGATAACAGCTAGCCTCAACATCCTAGTAACACCAGCGATCTATCACGCCACATTAAAGAGCACCAAAATGGTATTTATTGCTTGAATTTCTTAATAAAATGGACAGAATTTGAAATCTGAGACTTTGTTTCATAACAAAAGTAACAAAGCACAAAGCTTGGGCTATTGCGATTTATTTGGTGGGAGGCGCACTAAATGTACTGTGCATTCATCAAATGAAAACAGCATCGATTGGGATTTAAGAATCGATATTGGTTCATAAAGATAAGAATCTATTAAAATAGAGAAATTGTTTTTTTGTTTTGTTTTATTTTTTTACCAAGCCCTAGCATATTTCATTGTTTTTAGTGGCCTCAGCTGTCACTGCGGGGTGTGCTGTTGAACATGAAAAGTGACGCACAGTCTCTGTTCATCTGTTCTCTTCATAAATAAATAAATGCATAAGCCTATATGCTCATCCTCTAGGTTCATTATTAAAAATGAAAACGTGAACAAAAATAAAAGCAATTAAATGTTATTATAATTAAAAAATAAAAATTAAAATGATGGGTAATAGATTAATTACGGAATTTTTACGACCCTTCCCGTCAAAATGACGGACAATATTAAAGTCTAACGGAACCTCTGCTCCTAATTTCAGAGAGAGCCAGAAATCACAGATTCCAGCTCAGATTCATTACAGATCACAGACGGTCATGTTTGTCCACGCTGGCGCTGAGACTGAGCCCCTACAATTAACCTGAAATTGAACACCGACGCTAAATATTTCTGCACTTTATTGGAAGGGTGGACAGAGAATGAGAGATGCTTATTCACTAGAAGGATACTGAATATTGCCTACTATTTTTTTCAATAATAGCATGTGAGACAGTATGCAATAATGAACATAAAATAAAATAGCAATATGCTGAACTAATATATGATCTTATTATGTGCATATCAGGGTTATTTTAGTTCACAAAAACCATAAATTAAAATAAGTATATGGTAAAATAAAACAAAAATAATGAAAAAAAAATCCCATTTTCATTTTGTTTAACTTAAAGTACTAAAATAAATGGAAATTAAATAAAAAATACAAGATGCGTTTTGGTCGATCGGATCACAAGAGGACAACGCTAAATACAGGTGTAAATGGGGTGTGAAACGTTTTGAGCTCGTCCACAAAAATTCTGGAAACCAGTTTAATAATTCAGGGCTGCCAGTTAAATCGACAAGTTGTTTGGGAAACAAACTGACATTTATATTAAAAACACCTGTAGGTTAAAAAATAATTTAACTAATTTTTGCTAAAGAAAAAAAAAAAAAAAAAAAAAAAAAAAAAAAGTACACGAAAATATTAATTTCACAAACAAATGACATTTCTTGCATTGTATTAATCAAAACTGATGAGATTACACATTTGCATTGATTTCCATGTTTGAATGTCCTGTGCATTTTGATACGAATACAAGCAGTTTCAATTTCAAGCAGCTTTCAACATCTTCTGAACAACAAAACAACCCCGTCTGCTTTTTACGCAACAGCAGCATTAACATTTGTAGTGGACAGCACATTCCAGGGCCCAGTTTATGGCAGGGCCCCTCTCTGACCACTATAGTGGACAAAGGTTTGCTACATTTTGATTGGATCTTGGTGGACTAACATAAGCAAACTGTCCAACGCCATCAGATAAAGATGCCAGGACAATGGCCAGACACCTCTGAGAGGGCAAGAAGACCACCTTTGGAATAAAGCCCGGGAAGGACAGGACTTCTCATTGGTCAAAATTCAGTTTCTGCCCTTCACCCACCAACAGACTGATTCCTAAGGTTTTGGCCTGTGACCGCCATAAAAATTCCTTAGGACCTCTGGATGCAGCAGCAGTGTGTGAAACAAAGAGAGATCACAGAGATCCATCCAAATCCATTCATAACCATGTTTTCAAACCTTAAAACTGATGCACACTACAACACACACATCTCAAACTTATTCAGAGAAATAAGTATTCTCAGTGACAGCGATGTGTAGTGCAACATCTTTCACAAACTCAGCTGTTAATGGACAAATGAATGCATGCATGACAGTTCAATCTTCTTCCATCATGTTTGGACTTAATGTGTTCGTAAACCAAAGGTATTCTGGTTGTGGTTTGGTAAGTGAATGATGCATTGGTAAAACTTTAGTGACACTTTTCTAAATGTGTGTTTGGACCACGCAAATAAGTTCCACAGGAGGAAAGAAGGGTGGGCCACAGTGTGTCCCCCCTCTCTGATGGAAATAGCCAATCACAGCCTGGAAATGGAGAAGCACCAGATTACAATCTCCTCCTCATCGGAAAGGGATAAAGGTACCTTCCCAAAAGACACTCCTTGTTCTGAGTCTGCGGCCCGTAAGGGACAGTAACCGACACATCCGTTCTGAGTCTGAGTCCCGAAAGGGAAAGACGTTAACAGATAAACCAGTTCTGAGTCTGAGCCCTGCAAGGGTGAGACAATAGCAGATCAACCTCCGTTCTGAGTCTGAGTCCCAAAAGGGAGAGACTCCAACAGAAACACCAAAACCTCTGGCCGTGAGGGTAGAGGCAACAACAGATACCAAGTCCTGAGTCTGCAGCTTTGAGGCAGCGACAGATACGACCATGTTGAGCCTTCAGCCTTCGAGGAAAGAGATAATCTACGTTCAGACTTCATTCAGAGTATTCTCCAGCGAGACAACAACAGATGCAGCACGTCCTGAGTCTCCATCCTAGAGAGACAAAGCGGATCGACCAAATTCTGAGTCTCTAGCCCAGAGAAGCAGAAGACACACAGACATTTGCAACAAGGTTAAGCTCCGGAGAGCAAACCTTCACTACAAGGTACCTTTGCTTGCGTGTTCCATGCTAAGGACCTTCTGCACCTACTTCAGGGTCACACAGGATTTTAGGACCCTTTGGTGCTCCAGGAGATCAGCATCCTCCAGCGCTTCGTGTTCAAGGCTGTCGAAACAGATTCCTGCTCCTTTCCCCACTGCATTGTTACCAGCACAACCAGTGGATGAAGTCACCGCCACCGGACTGCTCACTCAAGCACAGAGAACGTAACTATCACCTATCCAAACCTCTTCCAGAGACCTTGGCATTGTTGTGTATTATCAGTACATGACTTTTCTAATTGACATTAGATGTTATATAGCTGACTGCAGTTGATAAATAATCTTTCAGGTTTCATTTGTTTGATGCATAATAAGGTTCTTCAGCTTACTTGTTTCAGAGTAGTGACAGTTTATCTTTCCAGATAACGTAGCTCTGACATGGCAACATCCAACATAATCACTTGCATTTTATGCATTTTATGCACTTTATTCCTTTTTCATTCATGGTATTCATTTAGTAGTTGTTGATTACTCTTGTCTATCTTTTGTTTAATAAAATTTATTTTATTACACTTGTGTCTTCTTTGTGTTGATAATGCTGTAAGGTTCTACAAGTTAGGTATCCCACCAATCTTTCTTATGTGATGTACTCCTAACCACACCTTAAGTGATACGTGATCCAAAAATCATAACGTCACCTGTGACGTGAGTACCCATCACTACACTATTTCGCCCCCTTAGGTTGGCGAAAGCAAAATTCACTACACATTTATTAACAAACCAATTTCAAATATTTGTGAACTTTCTGCTTTCATAACACTATTTTTTTTCTGTCACCTGTCCATGATTATTTATAAACACACTCGCCTTCATATCACACTAATTATAACCCAGACACATTTCCACAAAGTCCGGCAATGTTTCTAAAGATCTTCATTAGACTTGCCATATTATTCTGACGGGAGGACAATAGTGAAGAGAGACAAACTTGCACAAATTATCTTGTTTGCATCGAGCGCAGATCCAGCAGCACAGAGCACCATCACCAAAACCTGCCCTAAAACCCGACCCAGAGCCTGTTTCTGTCATGTCCAATCTGAAGCGGGTCAGACACGCGCCGTTCATCACCATTATCACACAGCAGCGGGTCAGCGCCATGATGCCAATGCACCTACAGCCCTGCTGTCTAATTCCTTCGGTTTAATTGGCCAAGCACACTTGAACTTCTGCAGGTCCCAAATTTAATAATGGGAAAATAATTGCTCCAGACTGTTTGGAGAATTACCATAATATAGTCAAGGATACTAGAAGAAATGTAGGAAATGAAATATCAGACTCAAATAATCATTATTCTATATTACAGTAAAATCAACAAATCAGAATTTTACACATTAATGTAAACAATGCAGTAGACTCATATTTGCTGGAAAAATCAACTCAAATGTTATGAAAAACATAACCATGCCGTATTTTTAATCAATCCAATGAAATGTAATTAACTGAATTAATGAATGAATTAAATAATTAAATATTGTTTAAAAATCTGTATTAAAATTAAATAAAATTATTAGAATAAAAGAATAAAATATGAAATTATATGTAACTATCATTAACATTAAATTACAAAAATGACTACTTTAAATTAATTTATTTAGATGAATTCAAAATTAATCAGATTTAATTCAAGTAAATTTAAATAGACTTAAATATAAATACACTTAAATAATTAAATTTAAACAGGTAAATTTAAATGAATACAATTTAATTCAAATTAACTAAAAGAAATACAAAAAATTACACAAACTGAAAAATATATTAAACAAACAAATTGAAATGGGTGGATTTAAATAAATATGCATTCAAATATACTTAAATGTAAATGAATAAATATAAAAACACAAATAAACAAAAAAAATTGTTTTCAAAAACCAAAAATAATTTGAAATAGGTTAATTTAAATAATAGAACAGAAATAGAAATAACACAATTGCCAATTACATTTTAAAATAGAAATTTAAATGAATAAATTTCATTAAAAATACATTTACATAGATACATTTAAATAAATACATATAAAAATATAAATAAACAGAAAAAGAAAAATTAAAAAACTAAAAAAACTGAAATAGGTGAATTTAAATAAATAAAATAAATCAATGCAATTACATTTTAAAAAGTCAATTTAAATTCATAGAAAGAAAAGAAAAAGAAAGAAAAAGAGAGAGAGAGAGAGAGAGAGAGAGAGAGAGAGAGAGAGAGAGAGAGAGAGAGAGCGAGAGAGAGAGAAAGAAAGAAAGAAAGAAAGAAAGAAAGAAAGAAAGAAAGAAAGAAAGAAAGAAAAAGAAAGAAAGAAAGAAAGAAAGAAAGAAAGAAAATTCTGGATGGATGTTTAATGCAGCAATGTAAATATTTTTGGGCTGAATTTCTAACAAGTAGTAGTTGTGGAATTACTTGCATAATGAATTTGCTCATTCCACCCACTGCTAACACAACGAGAAAAGATATGAACAGGGGCCGAATCAAATTGTGCAATCGAAACAAGTGTGAAAATAGCCTCAAATCACAGTCAACAAATGTGAAAACATCCATTATCTCAAAATACCATTAGCTGTTCTGATCGATTCCTTCTGAAGTGGAGATGCACAGTTTGCCACATATTTATATGCGGTTCGAGCGTTTGGCATATCAGGCGTGTGCCTATAGATCGTGTTGTGGCGCGCAGGTTTCTCTGTGGGCAGAGGATAATGAGATGAGCGAGGAGAAGATCGGTGGAGGTAAGAAACAGCAGGAATCTCCCTGAACGAGAGGGTCAGCACTTCTGAGGCAGAGAGGATTGTGGGTATAATGTGGAGGGGCCAGACAGCAGCAAACACACACACTAACAAAACCGGCTCGCAGCTCCATAATCGTTCATTAATGCATACAGAAAAACGGGTTCAAAACGTGCGTCTGTAAACAGACTCGCTTAATTAGCAGTGTTTGCTAAGGTGAGCAGCACTATTATTATTGCTGATACTAAGGGTTAACGGTGTGAAACATCAGTTCATGTAGCTTCCTACATGTGACAATAAAATGCCACAAAGCATACATATTTTACATAATCTCACTGCATAAAATGAAGTCCTGCTCTAAATGTTGTCTTATTACCAAACTAATGCAGATTACGAGCAACAGTAATGTTCATTTAACAATTAAATATGCACGTCTTCTACTATTTCTACAGTAAAAAGCTATGCTGGCAAACAATATTTGCGTATTTTGTTCCTCCAACTCAAACATTTTATAAAAACAGAAACTACCAGACTGTAAGTCTGGAAACATCTCAAGTAATGGCATCACAATACAGTAATATTTGCTGGAAAATTAACTCAAATGTTTTACATACAGTAATGCCTATTTTTAAATGATCCAATGAAATGTAATTAACCAATTTAAATAAATTGATAAATAAATGAATACTACATTTAATTTTAGAAAATAATTAAAATAAGATGTTAAAATTAATTTAAAACATTAATAAACCAATTAAATAAATAATTTAATTTATTTATTTAAATAAATGAATGAAAACAAGCAAACTAAAATAAAATAAAAATAAATTAATAAATAAATAAATACATTCATGCACACAAAACAAGCAAACCAAATAAATACACAAAACAAAACAAAACAAAACAAAAAAATGAACAAATGCATAACTAAAACAAAACAAACAAATATCTAAAGTGTGGTATTTAAAAAAAAAATTTAAAAAAAAATATGTTTAAGAGCACGTCACATCTTATTAGCGCATAATTTAGTTCAAGATCACGTGCGCATTTGCGTCTTTTTGTGCATATATAAAGTTATAATATTACGTTTATGTTGTATTAGGGCTGGGCGATATGGCCTAAAAAAAAAAAAAAAAAAAAAAAAAAAAATTCCCAGATTTTTTTCACAAAAAATCCGATTTACGATTTAAGTCGATTTTTTTTCCCCCTACTAAAAATCAATCTGCAGACGACAAAGAAATTGTTCAAAAGTTTTAACTTTATTTTGTTTTGATTTTCCCTTCTGGGATTTGATCTGGATTTCCCTCTTGAGGTTAAAGTGCAATCAGAAACAAGCCAAAGAGACAAGATGGCAGGCCCTGTCATTGTAAACAGTGAAACTGTAACATAACATAACATAAAATGTAACATAAAACAATAATAAGTTCTTTAAACACAAGTTTAACATCTTGCTATTCAGTAGATAGGAGGTAGTTCTCATAAACGATGGACGATGACATCATGGGGGTTAGGGGGTGTGCCCGAAGCGTGAATCCGTATTCAGAAAGGCACAGAAAACAAATAACGATTGCTAACGGTTGCCTGTTACAGTTACAGTACATAAAATTTCACTTACCACATAAACAGAGTAAGGAGAGATGACTCAGAACGATGACAAATGATTTGCAGATCATGAGCAAAACTGACAAACATCTAATCTTGTAAAATGTGTGGTAAGTACTGCCGCTCCATAGTATAAATACGGATGTGCGATCGCCAATCTCGAAAGTGAAAGTGAAACTAAAAAGCGATCGTGCATTCAAAAGCAGTTGCAATGCATAATAGCGGCTCCCTGATTCCCGTAATTTTATATACAGTATGATGATCACCCAATGATAAAACTGAGAGGGAAAGAATATACATTTTCCTCCCATCTCGTATTTATTCTCCGCAGTGAGTCAATGTTATGGACGTAAGGGCAGAGCAAGTCTAAATATCTTTCTAGTCTATATTTCCATCTTGTAATCCCACTGTTTTGGATATTTAAAAAAAATAAATAAATTATTTGTAATAGAGCAGACACTGACTGTTGTTCATGTATTTATGGCCTCATTTGGTGAGACGGCAGACGCTGAAAACACTGCGCACTTCAGTATGTGTGTAGTAAACGAAACTGCGCGTCTGTGCATTCATTCATAACGAGACACGCAGGTTTCATATTTAAATGGTATTTTTGCAGCTTAATATTTACAGTTACTAGTTCAAATCGCGATTTGATTTAAGTGTAATGACCTACTTTTGATTTATTCATCCAAACTTTGACAAATTCAGTGACATTCCGTGTTATACAGTAAATTCCGTTTTTCTAACTAGATTCCGCGATTCCGTCCGCGTTTTCCGTATCACAGAAATCATAATGCCCTGATCGCACCGCGATGGTCGCATCCGGTGTAGACACGGTGTGAGTTTTTTTAATGGGTTATGTTACAGCCCTGCTTGTTTTTTTTTTTTAATGTTTTTATGAAATCTCTGTATTGCTCATATCATCATATTATTTACTGCCATGCGAGCCATAAATTAAAGCTTGGTGAGCCCCGCAATGAGTAACACTGCTTTAAGGGATCCGCAGTACACGTCATTTTCTTTCCGAACACGTTGGGATGCGGCGGATTGCGGGGGGATCACGGCTGAGCCCATTCGGGACTACGGGAGCCCAGAGGGGAGCGTCGGCAGATGTTAAAGAGAAAACCGATTTTCATTCAAACAAATCGACGTAAACTACACATTCGAGTTAATCGATAAAATCGATTTATCGCCCAGCCCAATGCTGTACAAATAATAAGCACTTCAGTTTACCAGTGTTCATTCAGCTCTTCAGCAGCGCACGCAGCTAAAACTGCATGCTGCTATTTGAAACAGTCTTTTTAATTTAAGATCCTTCTTTTTCAAAATCATTGATATATTAATAACCACCAATTTTATTTTTATCTTATTATTTTCATCAACAGTATGGTTTAATTAAAATAATTTAATTGTCAGTGCGGAGGCTATTCCGTTTAATTTATCCATAGCACATGACTTTTGATTTATTTATTTATTTATTTTTTACATGTAACGTTAAATATTGTTGTCCAGTGACTTGTTTGCATTAAGCATTGGTTTTATTTATTTGTAAGGCTGCTTTATGTTTGATTTATGTTGAAGCTTTTAATGGTGAGACTTTTTTTGTAATCAGTCTCTCAAAAATTATATAAAAATTTGGATTTAGATTGATCGGCCAACATCTCGGTTATCAGCTTTCATTTATAGAGGATTATCGGTTATCGTATCAGCCAAAATTTTCATATCGGTGCATCTCTAAAATACATATAGTTTTAATTGTAATATTTTATCAAGAAAAGATCTCCTTAAATAAAGCTAGTGTGACAGTGTATGGTATGTTAATCAGGATGACGTGTAGGTAGGAACAATAGCTCTGTTGGGCAGCTATAAGAGACGTCACACAGGTCTGCTGCATCTACACACACAATAGACCAATTCATGAAACACCACTGTCAGAGTCTCAAATCAACCACACATTTGCTCAAAACACTTCACTAAAACAGCACTATTAGTTCATCCCTGTTTGCTCTGTCTCTCACAGGTACAGAGGATGGGACGAGTCATTAATCCCTGTCAGTCGTGAAGATGCGAGCACACTGGATTCTTAAAGCCGTGTCATCGCTGTCATTTACTAGCATGTCGCTCTCTGACAGGCTCAAAGCTGGAGCATGTTTGATAGAGGACACTATCAGGGGTCTCACGGGGGCCTCATCGTTTCGCCAGTGATACAACAGCTCAAAATAACAAAAGCACAGAGATGATTATACTTTCAAAAAGTCCTCCGTCGAAAAAATAAAAAAATAAAAAATAAAAATATTGGCATTCACTCACCCTAATGTCATTCCACACACACACACATGACTTTTATTCTTCACAAAAGGAGACGTTAAGTAAAATGTTCAAGCACCAAAAATGACAACAACAAATGCACCATAATGATGATCCATACAACTTCTGAGCTATATTCCAAGTCTTCTGAACTCGCATGACAGATCTGTGTAAAGCAGGGGTTCTCAAAGTCTACATTCAAATTTATCAATGTCAAAGTTTCGGACCGGAACAATTGGTTGTTACAAATCAATAGGGATCTAACAATATCAAAATCTCATGATACCATATTATTGCAATATGAAGTCCACGATACGATAGATACTGCGATATTCAAAAAAAAAAAAAAAAAAAGATGACAAATGAAGAATTGGGGAAAAATGACAATTTTGTACATTTTAAAGTTAATTGTTCTATTTAGTGGAGGTGGGTCTGGATTGAATTCCCTCCGGGTCTGGACTTTGAGAAGTGCTGGTGGAAAGAAAAGCCTGAAACTTAAGAAGCCATTCACTGAAAAGCTCTCAAATCTCAGTTTCACTATTGACTATTGCATGTCAAGATGTGTCACGTCAGGCTGAATTACATCAAATGTTGATTTTTGTGTGTCTCAACTTCAAACCTTGAGCTTTTTAAAGAAATTAACACTATTATTCAGCAAGGATGCATTAAATTGCTCAAAAGTGACAATTTTCTATTTCTAATTTCTATTTTGAACAAATGCTGTTATTTTTCTATTCATCAAAGAATCCTGAAAACATAAATATATCATGATTTCCACAAAAATATTAATCAGCACAACTGTTTTCAACATTGTTAATAATCAGAAATGTTTCTTGAGCGACAAATCAGCATATTAGAATTATTTCTGAAGGATCATGTGACACTGAAGACTGGAGAAATAATGCTGAAAATTCAGCTTTGATCACAGCAATAAATTACATTTTAGAATATATTAAAATGGAAAACAGTTATTTAAAAATGTGATATTTTGCAATATTACTGTTTTTACGGTATTTTTGATCAACTGAATGCAGCCTTGATGAGCATAAAAACAACAATTCAAACTGTCTGTGTACGAGACTACTGACATATTAAGCACAACCAGCTATTCAGAATTCAGTATAAACAAAGTTAATTTTCTCCTAAATGACTCCAAAAACACTCAATGTTCAATTCAGCTGTAAAAAACAAATGTGTTTGACCCAAAGGCATCTTTTCCTGACTGCTAATGTGCCAATTTATGGATTCAGAGGTTGTTTCACATTTTGAAAAAAATCTAATTCAGACTCACTGCTGAAAGCCTCCAGGACATTTGCACGTTTATGTTTGACCTAATGGTCTGACATGGTTTTCTCTTTAATTCTGCACTGTCTGGTCTTCTCCAGAGTGGCTGAAACTTGAAACTGGGTCCAAACAAAGACCAGAGACTCATCTCAGTCAACGGGATGGTGTGTGTTAAATATGCCAGAGAGATGATGTTCATATCTGCCCACCTGTCACAATGGCTGGGCTGTATGAATGGAGTAAGACTGGCCTTCTTAACCAAACAAGTGTGTGTGTGTGTGTCCTGCAGGGTAATGACCCTTTATTTCACAGTCAATAGCACAGCATCAACCATCTGTCCAGAGGAGAGACTTAGATCAGACACCAGCAGGACAACTGAGGCCCTCAAAAAACACAATCAATACACACACACACACACACCTTCTGTAAAAATGCTGAATGTGATGAACAGATCAACATTAAAAGTCAGTCAATGCCACAGGTTAATGGGTGTTTTTCCCACCCAAAAGTGTATTTATGAAATGACATATCACAGTGTTACATAATAGCTGTTTAAATAACTGATATAAAATAAAAATATTAAAAAAAAAAAAAAAAAAAAAAAAAAAAAAAAAAAAAAGTTATTTCAGCTAGTTTAAGGCAACATTTCACATTTTCATTTAATTTATCCTGATTTTTATTTTATTCTTTTTACACACCATAAAAATTAATAAAAAATACAGAAATTTAAAAAACCAACAAAAAGTAATAAAAATGACAAAACTACTAAAAATTCTGAACTCAAAAAATAGAAAAATAAAGCGTAATTTCAAATATTAATAAACTATCTTAATGCTAAAATAGCACGTCTATACCGCAGCTATTATTGCAAATTATTTTCAATAATTATTGCTAATATATAATTTCTTGCAACTTATGTGTTCTGTAAAGAAAACTTAAAGAACCACTAAATTAATGTTACAAAATATACAAATATATTGCTTGCAGAAAATGAATATTACTTTCTGACTTAATCTTAAAACATATAATTTTGATAACACTTTACAATAAGGTTTCATTTGTTAACACTACTTAACATTTTATAAACTAGCAATAAACAAAATTTTTAACAATGCTCATTTTTAACATTTATTCGTGCCCTTTTTAAAGTCAAAAGTTGTATCTGTTACCATGAATGAACAGAATTAACATGAACAAACAATGAACAACTGTATTTTTATTACCTAACCTTAAAGGAACACTCCACTTTTTTTTTGGAAATAGGCTCATTCTCCAACTCCTCCAGAGTTAATAAGTTGAGTTTTACCGTTTTTGAATCCATTCAGCCGATCTCCGGGTCTGGCGATAGCACTTTTAGCATAGATTAGCATAGATCATTGAATCCGATTAGACCAGTAGCATCGCGTTCAAAAATGACCAAAGAGTTTCGATATTTTTCCTACATAAAACTTCACTATTCTGTATTGAAGATACAATACCACCACCCCCCACCCCTCCCTACCCCTCCCTCACTAAGAAACATACCAAAAAAGACATGCATGACACATTTTATTGGATCACCACACATGTATTAAAAAGACTTTTAATGGGAGGGATTTTATATTAGAGCAACATCCCTGTACCCTAAACCCCGAGCGTTTCCCCTCCGAGAAATCCAGTTATCGCATCTTCTCAGACCAAAGCTCATAATATCACATAACTCGACTCCATAATCCCCAGATTATTCAAAATTCATGTTGAAAATCTATTAAGAATTACTCAGACATCTCTAAGGGAGACTAATCTACAGGCCGGCATCATGTGCTGCCTTACTTCAAACTGAGAAATACAACTCTAAAGAGCCATTACAATCACAAACATCGTCCAGAAACGCATGCTTGTATATGATAACACTCATCCTCATATAGCAGAGACCTGGATTTAGGACATTCACACTGGTTTAGGTTGAAATCTGTCAGCGGTTGGCAGGTATGCTTGGGGACTTCTGACTCTTTCAAATAAAAATATACAAGTTCAACCTTTATACAAGATACTGAAAAAGAGAGAGGGAGGGAAAGATACACTCTAAAGGATAAAACAGACTTCAGTGCTTAATATTGTACTTATGAACAAACAAATCAAGATCCAGTAATTAAAGCACACATTTTTCAATGGCAAACCACTTTTTTTTTAAGATACAGGGCTATTTTTGACATTAAGAGCCACTGATATGCACATGCGTGAACCAAGCACTTGAATGAAGGGGTCAAATGAACATTTTTATGGTTTCATTATGTAAAAAGGTAAACTGATGAAGACTAATTTACTCACATTATATGCTTTAGATTATGTACATTATGCATAGATTATGGTGAATCTGTTTTTTGAACCAGTTCATTGAAACAAACTCTCCAAAAGATCCAGTCCGTGGAAAAGAATCAGATTTCTCAGTTTGCCCGAGGCTCTGGATTCCAGGTAATAACGTTGTAAATGTTCAGTTTCTTGCACAGACCAATCGTTTCACTTTAGAAGACCTCGGTATATCATCAGGAGCCACAGGTATCTGTTTCAGTTTCAGCTACTTTACTTTTAATACTGAAGAAAAAGAGTCACCTACACCTTGGATGGCCTGGCATTAGCACCAAATTTTCAGCTTTGGGTGAACTTTTCTGTACTGCTTATAAAAATAGAGCATGCAGTGCATTTGAGGTGTTCATCTGCGTATGAGTGAGCGTGTGTGCATTTAAGTGGTTGTGGAAATTTCCTACAAGGACGTGTGACACTACAGGATATTTCCTGCCAAACACAATGCTAACATCAATGCTGAGGAAGCTTTCAAAATGTAACTTGCCAAGTTACGCATAATCTAAAGTAGATAAACCAAAGTTAAACAAGTTACTAACAAATGCTGCTATCAACACTGAAGTTATTAGAGGAGGAAGCAACTTTTTAAAGAATTGTCGACACAAAAATATTCTATGAATGATTGGCTAAAACAGGAAGTTTGGTTATCTCCGATTTCATCTGTATTAATGACTTCAAGCATCATGTCTGGTTTTTTTAGGTGTTCAGTGGCTTTTCATCTGGCAGGAGTCCTGAGAGCAGCTCATTATCAGTCCGGCTCAGAAACATTTATTAGCTACTGTCCTCTGCTCAAAAAACAAAGGCGAAAGGACAAAGTGATGCTGAACTAATCAGGCTGTAAGGAAAGAGATGCAGAGATTCATAACAGCTACACGTTCAACAGGAAATGAGCTTTGAACAAAGACACATCTTTGATTACCATTTGGATGCCAGGAGTTCAAAAATGGGCTGGGAATCGAGAACTGGCTTTTAAGACAAATCAAAAGAACAAGGAGATTTTTTTTTTTATTATTATTATTATTATTATTATTATTATTATTATTATTATTTGTACCTCAAACTGAATCAAAAGACAACAAACCAAGAATGAAAAAGCTCATTTGCTATAAAATCAAAAATATTAAAATAGAAATAAATGAATAAAACTAGATAGTCATTTTATTTCTTGATCATGATTTGATTTGAACAAATTACAAAATGACGTTATAAATGAGAAATTCTCCATTAAAAACATTCAGTTATTCAGATAAGTTTTTTTATTTTTTTTTAATGATTTGATTTAAAAGATAAATTACTCAAATGTTATAAATGACAAATTCAGTGTAAAAAAAAACAAAACAGTTAACTATTCAATATAATACATGCGCAATGTCATACTGCCACGTGCAGAAAATGTTATTTTATTTATCGTTTTACTTTTTTTTACTTGGATTTAACAAAGTTTGTGTTGCTTTATGCTAACAGTCTTCACAATAATGCAAAATACGATATTCAATACTCAATAGGCTTCAATCAAAACTAAATTAAATTTATTCATGATGATTTATATATGATTTATAGATAAATGAAACGTTAAAAAATAAATTTCAGTGTTAAAAACAGTTAATTATTCAATACAAAATGTATATGCGCAATGTCACATTGCTGTGATGATATACAAATAAAATTAAATAAAATATAAAATAAAAAAAATTAAAAAAAAGTAATTTTCTGCACACTTGATTTTTTTTTCCCCCTTGGATTTAACAAAGTTTGTGTTGCTGTAAGCTAACAGACTGTACAATATCGCTCATCAAAATATGATATTTTATACTCAATGAGTTTCAATCAAAATTAAAATCTAATTATTCTATGATTAATAGATGAATTACTAAATGAAATGTTACATTTAGCATCTTTATACCACACACGAGCGTTGACAGAAATTACAGTGCCGGAAATGACGCTGCATCCAATCTGGTTGGCACATCTTGTAAACTCTGATTGGTGTGAAATGTTTTAAAGTTGAAAAAGCAGTCAAGTCACGAAACTGTGCCGTCATGATTGATCATCACTGTCACTGTACTTGAGCACTCGCGCTCATCTCCCGCCCGTCATTCTGACACTTCTCATCCGACAGGGTCCAAACACAGACCAGACTGTAGTTGAGGTTAATCAGGAGCACACTGGAGATAATGAGAGATTATACGCTTGTGTGTGAGAGTACAAACAGAACTATTGTCTTCAGTCAAGCTGCACTTCTCACTGGCGGCTTTACTGAAGCCAAAAGGAAGTGGCATTTCCTTATCTGGGGAGCCAAAGTGTTGGGTAGAGCGATCCTGTCCACCGCACCAGAACACCGACCTAAACAACACTGGCCACAGTCAGAGAGAGAGAGAGAGAGAGAGAGAGAGAGAGAGAGAGAGAGAGAGAGAGAGAGAGAGAGAGAGAGATAACAACACAGAGATAAGTGGCAGTTTGTAAGGACAAAGTCATTTTCAGCTCTCACGCTCTTCAGTACAGTACAGTTTCAGTGGAGTTTGCAAAGACATCCAGGTTATTGTGACATACATCCAAGTGTAATGGATTATTGAAGAAGAGAAATGTAGGGCGGGACTTGGTTCTATACATCAGTTGCCGATTGGATGTTGAGATGTGGGCGTAGCACTCAAAAATGGAGGCAGACGAAAGTGAGCCTGCAGTGGGAGGGGTTTAAGCAGAGTAAATTGGAGACATCACCGGAAGGCCCAGTTATGACATGGATTAAAATTTACAGCAAATTTAAAAAGAAAAAGAAAACAATATGATCAAGAGCATTCACTCAAAAAAAAAAAGATAGAATTAACTTAAATTTCATGCCAACTTTAAATCGACATTTAAAATTAAGAAATTAAAATATCAGCATTGTAATTTTACTGTTGTACTGTAAAATAAAATTATTATTATTAGTAGTATTATTATTATTAGTATTATTTTAAAATGCTTGATTTTTTATTTTACAATTAAACATTACAATAGTAATATTTATTTGTGTTTATCACATATTTCTTTAAATTTTTATTTTTTTTTACACAGTGAAAGATTACAACAGTAATATATATTTTTGCTTATCACATTTTTAAATACTTTTATTTTATTTCACTTTACAAGTGAAATATTACAATAGTAATATTTTGTTATTATTATTATTATTATTATTATTATTATTATTAATAATAATAATAATAATAATAATAATAATAATAATAATAATAATAATAATAATAATAATAATAATAATAATACATATTTTCCTTAAATAATTAAGTGAAATATTGCAATAGTAATATTTATTTTTACTTGTTATTTTCCTTTAATAAATCAATCGCCGCACATTTTCTTACAATTATTGTTTTTTATTTTAATAAACAGTGATGTATTGCAGTATTTCTAATATTGACTTTTGTTGTTATTATTATTATTATTATTATTATTATTATTATTATTATTATCATCATTATCAATGACTAAATAATTCTAAATAACAAGCACAGCAAAGTTTTGTTTTAACAAAATAATAATAATAATCAGAAGAAAATACCCTAGCATATCAATGTGCTAAAACCACTCTTAGTGACTGCATAGTAATGCCCTGGCAAACACATAAACATGATTTAAAAACACTAACAATACACCAGTGACTGCACAGCAATGTTCCGGCAACCACCTAGCAACACCCTAGAAACTGTATTAACATACTATAAATCACTAGGCAAGCCTTTGTGATGCATAGCAAAGCCCTAGAAACTATCCAGATTTACACAGGACAATGCTCTAGCAACCATCCACAACACCCTAGTAACCACAAAAACAGTGACTGCATAGCAAGCAAAGCATCCTATAAAGTTTTGCACAGGCTACAGCTGTTCAGAAAATCAACTTCTTGGACAAATCTCTTGTTTCTCTGAGCTGGATTGATTTAGGCTTGTCAATATGAAAAAGCACATGCTGGCTCTACAGTGGCACACTGAAATAAATCATTCATACAGCAAGAAAAATCTTTCAACTGTTATTTATCTAAAGTCTCAAAGGATCGACAAACAGTAAGAAGGGGAAGAGAAGTCTTTCATCCTCCTCTCCAAACTCAAGGAATCGCTCTCATCCATGTGTTATGGCATATTAATGCCGCTGTGTTTACAACACAACACTTCAGCTTTAATCAAAAGGGATTAGAGTGACGGTAACGTGACAGAAATGAAGGACAGGAGAACAGCGGCGTCTCCCTGTGGCTCGGCACATTTCACATGCACACAATGAGCAAAGTCAAACCCCAAACACCCGTTTGATCGCGAATGCAAATATGGGGTAACCGATATGACATTTGCATGCTTCTGTCTTCAACATTGTTATGTGAAGACAAGCAGCATGAAGCATAAATCTACAAATCTGAGAATGTCACCAATCAAACAATGTGTTATTATGCTGGATGACAGATCTGAAGTGATTACAGAAAGAATGAAAGAGAAAGAACAAAATAACGAACAAAAAGAAAAGCTGTGCAAAAATAAGTCGATTTTTACATGTTGGAAAAGACAGTACTTGTTACAATGCAGTGCTTTGCAAGGTTTTAATGTAATAGTTCGCCCAAAAATGAAAATTTGCTCAAAATTTACTTACCATCAGGCAATCCAAGATGTAGATGAGTTCATTTCTTAATTAAATTACATCACTTGCTCACCAATGGATCCTCTGCAGTGAATGGGTGCCATCAGAATGAGAGTCCAAACAGCTGATAAAAACGTCACAATAATCCACACCACTCCAGTCCTTCCGTTAACCTCTTGTGAAACCAAAAGCCGCGTATTTGTAAGAAACAAGCTCATCAAGACATTTTTAACTTCAATATGTAGCTTTGGCCCAAAATACAAGTCCATAATCCAGTGGAAAAAGTCCATCTCCAGTTGTCCTCTCACATCAAAATCCACCCACATATTTGTTTATATCTATTTTGGCTTGTAAACACTGCTTGATCTATGCGTATTTCTATCCTAATTCAGACATGACAGATTTTTCACTGGAGAAAGCAATATTATGGATAGATGACTTGTATTTTAGCACTGGTTTTGACGTTAAAAATGTCTTGATGGATTTATTTGTAATAAACAGCTTTTGCCTTTACAAGACGTTACTTGTGGATTACAGCTTTTATCAGCTGTTTGGACTCTCATTCTGACGGCACCCATTCACAGCAGAGAATCCACCGGTGAGCAAGCGAATATTACATTTCTCCAAATATGATGAGGAAACAAACTTCTCTACATCTTGGATGGCCTGGGGGTGAGTAAATGATCAACTCATTTTCATTTTAGAGTAAACTATCTATTGTTTAACTATTGCTCAAAAAAAAAAAAAAAAAAAAAAAAAAAAAAAAAAAAAAAAGACAGTCCCTTTAAGTGCCTTTCACTGTTGAGACGGCCTGTGGGTGACTGAGGCATCTCATTTTCTGGTGCGCCGTGCAAATATTCCAAGCATGTCTGTGAAATGCCAGAATATTTACAGGATGCAGGAAGTTCAGCTGAGCCTCTCGCCTGATGGCAGCTCCAGATCAGAGACCTTTCAAAAGACTAATCACAAAAACACTGAAAAACTGAATTTCAGCATGTGCCAGACTTCTTATGGAAGTGCAGAGCTGGCACCTTTAGTAAGATGCCTTCCGGAACTGGATGCAATTCCAAATGGCAGGTTCTCGTTAAATCTCTCAATAAATGTTTACTTCCATGCCTTCAATCAGAAAGGTATGTAATCATCCAAATTAACACAAGAATTAATTAGTTGGCAATTGGGTTGACGATAGTCAGAGATATCGACGATAGCAGATGTCTTTGTCGATAGTCAAGACGATATTAGGCTCATTGTCCTATTAATGTATAAAAGTATTATTATTATTATTATTATTATTATTATTAGGCAGCCTATTATTGTTGGGCTATTATCATCAAATTGCCCCGCTATTTCACCTCAGCGCCGCACTTTACACACACGCGCAAATGAGGATTAGGCTTCTCCTCCTCATTGTAAATGTTTTAAAAACGGACTCTAAAACTAAGCCCACATCAAAATTGGACTGCAGGGTGATAAATCTTTATTTACAAATTATGTCAAGAGTGCTAAGTGAGACATCTTTTAGACATCTTTTCTTGAACAGCTATGAATGAACATGACGAAACTGCATCATCACCAGCATTTCGGGGGTTTTTTACAGCACATTAACAAAAAACATTGACGCTTATTCTTCATCGTTATTAGAAAAATATGCAGTTAATAAGTTAGTCTAAAACAGGGCTCGTCATGGGGCGCGCGGTCCGGAGCGCTGTATGACTGATGTATCCATTAACTTAACTTTACTCCAAAAATATGAACTTACCTGAAAATACTTATATCTTTAACGTGTTCATTTATGTCTAATATTTAGTGTTAAACTATTGGTCTTTAAAATAAATCTACTTTTGATTTTCACCTTGACTGATTTTTAGACTGATAACTTCCGCATCGATGCGGCAAACTTGTCACAGTAGGACGCGCGGTCCTAATAGCAATATATGACTGCTGTATCCGAATATATGAACTAGCTGTTTTAAATATTTGTATATTTAACATGTTAGTTTTTCAGTATGTTTGAAAGTAAATTATTTCGGTTATTGGTGCTTCCAGGCTCTTTCTCTCTCTCTCTCTCTCTCTCTCATGCAAGCGTGGTTTAAAAATCACCAAATAGTTATGAAATAGCCTATGACAAGTACAGAGAGTCTCTCTCTTGCCCCCACCCACCCATGCACGATAATATCGTGTATCGGCGATTAGGGCTGAAAGGATTAGTCGACATTATCGACAACGTCGACAATAAAAAACTGTCGACAAATATTTTTGTTTTCGAGTAGTCGTTTGATCTCATATGACCTAATGCAAGAGCCTGCAATAATGTGGTTTGACCAGTGTGGCGCTGTAGCACAAGTGTAATTCAGCTCTCCTGGATGCAATTGAAGAGAAGAAGAGACACAACGCTGATTCAGAACAAACGCACCCGAGCCGAGCGGCGTTTGGATATGTAAATGATGCGCGCTTTCCTCTCAATAATGAAATAAAACACACACACACACACAAAAAAAATAAATAAATAAGAATAAATAAAACAGCGGTGTGAAGATCAAAGCTCAATCTAGCTCAGGACTGTTTTTATTATCATAACCCAGTAATGTATTTTAAGAGAGATTACCAGTCAAAAGTTTTTGAACGGTAACGTTAAGATTTTTAATGTTTTTTTTTTTTGTTGTTGTTTTTTTAAAAAAGAAGTCTCTTCTGTTCACCAAGCCTGCATTTATTTGATCCAAAATACAGCAAAAGCAGTAATATTGTGAAATATTTTTACGATTTAAAATAACTGCTTTCTATTTGAATATATTTTAAAATGTAATTTATTCTTGTGATCAAAGCTGTATTTTCAACATCATTACTCCAGTCTTCAGTGTCACATGATCCTTCAGAAATCATTCTAATATGCTGATTTGCTGCTCAAACATTTATTATTATTACTATTATTATTTTTTAAAACAGCTGACTTCAAAACCGACTTTTCAGACCCCTCTAGCGACTTTTTTCCAAAAAAGCGACTAGCGACAAATCTAGCGACTTTTTGGACAAACCTTAGCAAGCCTCTGTGATCTTTGGTACTGCCACAGTGGCGCGAGGTCAGCGCACACGCACCTCTTTCTCTGCATCTGCTCTGTTCAGCAAGCGGCTGAGAGGAGCACCACCTTCCGTTAAAATCATGTTGCTTGCTTCTCTAATTTTACAAGCAAATATAGCCAAAATCACAGCACAGGAATAGTCTTTGTCTTGACTTATCTTGTGTGTATTATTTGATTTCATCAGATGACGACGACAAAATTATAAATCAGGATTTTGTGCAGATTAACGTCTTGGAAGGGAGAGCTGGTTTTGTAGTCTTAAAGGGCCGTGTTTATGTCAATATTTCATATTTATTCTGTTGTCTGACAACAGAAACAGTAAAATATATAAATGAAAACAATTTTATTGAGAATTTGGCTGCATTAAAATACAGTATGTGAGCACAGAGAGATAAACATATGTAAAAGGCAATATGACGCGATGACGTCATGGATATGCTAATTAGCGTATGACGTCATCTAGCGACATTTAACGACTTTTCAAACTGGCTTTAGCTACTTTCCATTGAAAGAAGTTGGCAGCACTGGACGTGCGTTCACGCTCCCCGCCGCGCTCGCGCTCATTCAGTAAAGATTTAAAATTAACACAGACTGTTAGGACAGAACTTTATGCAAAAATGGCATATCGCGTGAATTTTTGACATTTACAGATAAGGATATGACCGTAAACTGAACGTTTTTGGGCTGAGGACGCACACGCATCTGTCAAAGTGCCTGACAAGACAAGCCATTACGCTAATGCATTAGCTTAAAGCTTAAAATAAAGAATTCTCATGTTTTGTGCAGCTTGGATCACGTAACTCTCCCGCAGCATCTCATTCTGTTTCCTCCACTATTTTTAGATGTATTTTGGCCATAGAAATGCGTTATTCAGTGCTGTAATTTGACGTGACCTGCTGAAGTTGGACGTGCACTGTGGGCAGACCCGACTAAACGATAATGAGAATCGTTGTCGATGATTTTTATTATCGATAATAATCAATTTTATCGATTAGTTGTTGCAGCCCTCTCTTTTACAAAAAAAGTTTGAATCTAAGTGGCTACAACAAGATTGCAGATCATAAAAATAGCTGAAAAATACTATGATTGTGAACATGGGTGAATATTTAAGTATGAATGCATGCACATCTGAGAAGTTTCATGTGGTAAATAGTAATTGTATTGTTCACGCATCACCACAATGCCTCCGTCTCTCTCAGCCAGCCATCTTCGTGCAGAGCTCTCAAAGCAAAACTTCACTGCTATACTGCTCAAGGCCTGAATAAATGGAACAAACTACACACACAAAGCCTATTAAAGCTGCTTTGGAAACTCTTATGGGATGGCAGGGCATAAGCAGCGCACCTCTTTCAGAGAACACTTCCTCAAATACCACAAGACTTACTCATGCAGAGAGACAGAGGTGTGCGGAGGATCCGAAAAAAGAGGATGTGAAAATTAACCCATTACTGTCGAAACCATAAACTGACAGATGTGACCAACTCTGCACTTTCACAAGGTTTGTGTTTTAAGCATGATGAATGCAGAACTATGCTAATAACATATCACTGAATATTAACTACAGCTAGTGGGTTTTGATGTAGACAGTTTAATTTGAACTATAAACCCAACACCGTTTAATCATCTCAGAGTCACCGTCTCCATTCCAGTTTAAGTTATTTGATTCAGCATCAATGAAATGACTTTGAAAACCACAGAGCTCACAGAGTGAGAGTTAGGGCTGATATTAGGGGTCTTTCGGATGAAATCTTTGATCCAGACATTCAAGACAGACCCAAACCCCCTTGTCACATGACTCTCAGGCCCTGTTTCAACATGCATGCATTTCAGGTGATCTGCTCAGAAGTAGCAGGTCGAAATGATTCAATGTTTACACATTATATTAACATGCATCTTAAATGTGTCTCCTCTGAGCACTTGAGCTCAGATTTTAAGGGAAGAGAATTTGATTTTTGCGACTACATGCATCACTCACCAAAAATTAGAGTAGAAATCATTTTCACTCAGAAATTGCTAGTAAATTTCACAATTACAAAGAAATGGCAAGTAAAACATCAAATTAAGCATTTTTTTATAAAACGTATTACAATAATCTTGGTTTTAATTATAGTTTAAAAAGAAAAAAAACAGTATTTTAATCACCGCATAATTAATTTACATATAAACAGCAAAAATGTGCAAAAATGCTTGTGATTTAAGTTAGATGTCCATACCAGTGTTATTTTATTCTTAATATTTATATTTGTGTTTAGTAAATATTTTCTGTTTCACTTGAATTTTAAAATATTTAATCGCGATTAATCGCATGATGGTCATGAGCTAACTCGTGATTAATCGCACATTTTTATCTGTTCTAAATGTACCTTAAATTAATAATTTTCATGTTTTAAATACTCTAATCAACATGGGCAATGGCAAATATGGATTCTTTATGCAATATATGTTTATTATTAGTGAAACCATAGTTAACAGAGCCTGAAGACTAAACATGTTTCAAAGATCATAGATGTGTTTCAAAGAACTTGTTCAGGTCTATTAGACACATGAAAAAAGAAATACCAGGTTCCCATTACTTCTCTTTCTTTGCATTGAGCAATTTACTTACACAAACCTGTTTACATTTCCGCATGACAGGGCATCTCACTTCTTCTGAACATGCAAAATGTACATTTATTTTTTATTATTACATTTGTTTGCCTCTCTGTGCCCACATACTGTATTTTGATGCAGCTAAATTCTCAATAAAACTGTTTTCATTTATATATTTTACTGTTTCTGTTGTCAGACAACGGAATGAATATGAAAGTGACTGAAACACGACCCATAGGACTAAATAACCAGCTCTCCCTTCCAAGATGTTAATCTGCACAAAAATCCTGATTTATAATCCCGCCATCGTCTGATAAAATCAAATAGGCTATACATAAGATAAAGACAATAGCTGTGCTGTGATTTCGGCTATACTTGCATGTTAATTTAGAGAAGCAACATAATATATGTTTTAACTGAAAGCGCTGTTCCTCTCATCTGCGCTCTGAACAGAGCAGATGCAGAGGGAGAGAGAAAGAGGTGTGTGCGGAGCGGGAAAGAGAGACCTCGCGCTCACGCAGCAGTACCGGCGAAAAGTCGCTAAATTGGCAACACTGTCAGCATCTCCATCCATTTCCATTTCTCCAACTATAGTAGTACGGGTTAGGCCACGGGTCAAACTGAAAATGCGCGCTGCGTTAATCGCGCGTTAATAAAATTAGTGCCGTTAAAACGAATTTGCGTTAACGCGTTATTAACGCCTTAATTTTTACAGCACTAATATATACATATATACATACACATACACTAATATATATATATATATATATATATATATATATATATATATATATATATATATATATATATATATATATATATATATATATATACACACATACACTAATACATATATACATATACATACATACACACACAGACATACATAATTATATATATTATATATGTATATATATATATATATATATATATATATATATATATATATATATATATATATATATATATATATATATATATATATATATATATATAATTATGTATGCCTGTGTGTGTGTGTGTGTGTATATATATATATATGTGTGTGTGTGTGTGTGTGTGTGTGTGTGTGTGTGTGTGTGTGTGTGTGTGAGATATTTTATATTTTTAGTTTATTAATTCATTCTAAAACTACAATAACCATGGTTCATGTCTATATCCAAGCAAGCAAATATACATAATCAATGGTATATTTAAACTGGAAACAGTCAGAAAATGATTCCACTTTCAACAGTTAGACTATCAAGGAAGCAGCACATATAAATGTGCTTCAACATGTTCCTGTTTTACCTGCCATAGTCAGAAAAGGCTTCTCCTCAGTCTGGTGCACTTGAGAATTTAAATTACACCAACACTGAGGCAAAACTATTTCAACATTACAGAGTAAAATTCAACCGCCCTCAAGGTAAAAATACATACACACACAACATGAGCTCACACACACACACAACAGAGACTAGACATTTCTGCACACCGCCTTGCACTCCTTTGAGCTTAGAGTGGAAGTACTGAACAACACAAACAGGTAGAGAGCATTCAGAGAGCAACCTTTCACTCACAAACGTGTTAACCACAATATTTCAAAAGAGCTGAACAACTCTTCTCTCCTCCTGCAAGCAGAACACGCTATCCAACATGAATGCTGGAGATATTTTGAGTCTCCATCAAGGAGAGCAGATAAAACCAGAATTATGTGATAGACTATGAGTTTGCTGCCAATAAAAAGTCCTACTGATCCTCCATTTAATGCAACCCATAAAGTTCTTCTCCAGTTGAGTTGGAATTAAGATTCTTTATATCCTTAAATCATCCCCAAACTTATAAAAAAAATAATAAATAAATAAATAAATAAATAAATCTTCCCAAGGACTTTCTAAGTAAACATTTGATATATTAACTACTACAATGGACGTTCAAAGAAACAGTTCAGTTAGAAAACACCAACAGCATCAGCCTGACGTGAAAGCCTGTTTCTGGCAGGAAATTTAAAACAAAAATGTAATTGTGACTTTTTATCTCACAATTCTGTGTTTACATCTTACAAGTTTATTCAGAATTGTGAGAGAAAAAGTTGCAATTATCTTTTTTAGGTTTTTTTTTTTTTTTCGTTTGTTTGTTTTATCCCATGGAAAACAAAAACATCATCCAGTGTAATATTTCATGCCTAATCATGCCATGTCAACTCAGAGCTGTCAATCACAGCTGGAGGAATGAGGCAGCACACAGCGAATAGCATGAAAACATTCCAGTCCATCATTACATACGAGAAGGAAGAAATGCCTGGAAAATACAGTTCAACTCTCCTTTACAGCTGATGTGTCTGATTAACATCTAGTTCTATACATACATTGCATAGGAACACAGTAGTTATGTTAGTTTCTGATTTGTACAGTTGTCATAAGGAAGCAGAGAAATAATGTAAGACATGAAATATAGGTAAGCAGTGACTGAAATAATGCTGACCAATAATGAAGTATTTCAGAGAGTTGAATGCGATATACTGTAGGCACAAAATACAAATCAGTTTACACATACATTTATGAAAAATTCGCTAAAAATAGGCTCTAAAACTCCCCAGATAGGAACAGTTACACGTATATACAGGTGCATCTCAATAAATTAGAATGTCGTGGAAAAGTTCATTTATTTCAGTAATTCAACTCAAATTGTGAAACTCGTGTATTAAATAAATTCAATGCACACAGACTGAAGTAGTTTAAGTATTTGGTTCTTTTAATTGATGATTTTGGCTCACATTTAACAAAAACCCACCAATTCACTATCTCAACAAATTAGAATATGGTGACATGCCAATCAGCTAATCAACTCAAAACACCTGCAAAGGTTTCCTGAGCCTTCAAAATGGTCTCTCAGTTTGGTTCACTAGGATACACAATCATGGGGAAGACTGCTGATCTGACAGTTGTCCAGAAGGCAATCATTGACACCCTTCACAAGGGGGGTAAGCCACAAACATTCATTGCCAAAGAAGCTGGCTGTTCACAGAGTGCTGTATCCAAGCATGTTAACAGAAAGTTGAGTGGAAGGAAAAAGTGTGGAAGAAAAAGATCCACAATCAACCGAGAGAACCGCAGCCTTATGAGGATTGTCAAGCAAAATCGATTCAAGAATTTGGGTGAACTTCACAAGGAATGGACTGAGGCTGGGGTCAAGGCATCAAGAGCCACCACACACAGACGTGTCAAGGAATTTGGCTACAGTTGTCGTTAGGGCTGCACGATATTGGGAAAAACTCACATTGCGATATTTTGTTTTTCTGCGATATATATTGCGATATGAAAAAAAAAAATCACCAAATGACTTGAATAAGCTCTATTTTGTTTTTCTGCGATATATATTGCGATATGAAAAAAAAAAAAAAAAATCACCAAATGACTTGAATAGCTCTATTTGGAGAGAAAAAAAAATATTGATTTTGTAGGTGAGTAAATCAGCATAGGAAATAAACAATTTACAAGCATAGATAAATATAATAGAACAAAGATACAAATGAAATAAACAGTGCTTTGTATTTTTAAGGCAAGTCCAACAGTATTCAGGTGCAGAAATTGAATAATAAAATGTAAAATAACACTGCATAACACAGTCTTCATTGTATAAATTAAATCTAATAAATCTGTGTTAAAGCTACAAAAGTGATTTTTCTCTGTTTTGTTGTTTGATTATGACACAGAAAGCAATAGAGACATTAAACTGCTGTTATTGTTATCCTCTTTCTTTCTCAATTGTTTACCTAAAACATAAGCAACTGTTTTTTTTTTTTTGTTTTTTTTTTTACAAGGATACTTGGAGACATGCATTTTGACACGGTTTCGCGCATATGTGTCGTACTACACTGGATGCGGCACGACACGACGAATCCCCGCCAGTAAACTGATATGCCTCACTCTGTTTATGACGTACTGACACAAAGTTGACACGACTGGCAACGGTCGCTTTGTCGCATCCAGTGTAGAAAGATTTTGGGGCCGTTCACATGGTGCATCTGCAAACGCGTGGAAAACTCCCGCCGCGCCACTTCCTCCTCCTTTCCAAAGCGCTCGGGAGCTTGCGCTTTCCTGGCTCCTGCCGTTGCTAAACATCCGTGATGTGCTCTCCTCGACGACGCGGAAGTTTCAACAAAGGATAAATGGATTTCCAGCACTGAAAATCGCTTGCAGTAGCTCTGCTACTAAATTTATTTAAAAATGGGTATCTCTGTGCAGCTGTCGCGTCCGGAGTAGACACGGTGTCTGTGTGTGAGCAAAGAAAACGATCAGTATAAATATAACGATCAGGCCTACTAAACATCGCACATCCTGCGATGTGACTATCGCGGATGCGCACATCGCGATATCGATGCTGAAACGATATATCGTGCAGCCCTAGTTGTCGTATTCCTCTTGTTAAGCTACTCCTGAACCACAGACAACATCAGAGGCGTCTTATCTGGGCTAAGGAGAAGAAGAACTGGACTGTTGCCCAGTGGTCCAAAGTCCTCTTTTCAGATGAGAGCAAGTTTTGTATTTCATTTGGAAACCAAGGTCCTAGAGTCTGGAGGAAGGGTGGAGAAGCTCATAGCCCAAGTTGCTTGAAGTCCAGTGTTAAGTTTCCACAGTCTGTGATGATTTGGGGTGCAATGTCATCTGCTGGTGTTGGTCCATTGTGTTTTTTGAAAACCAAAGTCACTGCACCCGTTTACCAAGAAATTTTGGAGCACTTCATGCTTCCTTCTGCTGACCAGCTTTTTAAAGATGCTGATTTCATTTTCCAGCAGAATTTGGCACCTGCCCACATGGTGTTGCTGTGCTTGACTGGCCAGCAAACTCACCAGACCTGAACTCCATAGAGAATCTATGGGGTATTGTCAAGAGGAAAATGAGAAACAAGAGACCAAAAAATGCAGATGAGCTGAAGGCCACTGTCAAAAGAAACCTGGGCTTCCATACAACCTCAGCAGTGCCACAAACTGATCACCTCCATGCCACGACGAATTGAGGCAGTAATTAAAGCAAAAGGAGCCCCTACCAAGTATTGAGTACATATACAGTAAATGAACATACTTTCCAGAAGGCCAACAATTCAATAAAAATGTTTTTTTTTTTTTAATCGGTCTTATGAAGTATTCTAATTTGTTGAGATAGTGAATTGGTGGGTTTTAGTTAAATGTGAGCCAAAATCATCACAATTAAAAGAACCAAAGACTTAAACCACTTCAGTCTGTGTGTACTGAATTTATTTAATACACCAATTTCACAATTTGAGTTGAATTACTGAAATAAACGAACTTTTCCACGACATTCTAATTTATTGAGATGCACCTGTAGTAGCCCAATAAAACGAATTTGTTTACATCAGGCTTCCCACGCCTTCGGACCAATAACTTTGCATGAGTTTTCCAGTTATTGGAGTTAGATACAGATTTATTAAAGCACTTCAGTTCACCGTGTATCCTAATTTTAGACCATGTATATTCACTACAGAAATTGTGTGAATGGAAATCACAGTTTTTAAATATCCTAACATTTTCAGGTTATCCGTGACAGTGGGAACGCTGAGATATAAACAAAACAATTGGGCGATTGAAAGCAGCAGCGTCTGTTAGAATGTAGCGCGTTCAGAATCTTCCGCGCCAAACACAACAAGAGCGAAACTTTAGAACGCATCAGCGTGAAAAGTTGTTACAAAGTATAAGCGCGCGATTAACAATGAGCAACAATGCATCCATGAGCTCCATTCAGACCGCCGCGCAGGAAACACTGGAACTAGGCGCGTCTGTGTCAATCTCCACCAAAAAACACTCACATATACACACACACACACACACACACACACACACACACACACACACACACACACACACACACACACCTCCAAATACACGATAGCGCACTGATTACACTGACCCACAATCATAAAAACACTTCAGCACAGTCCTCCTTCAATAATCCAAATCAACCGGGAACAAAGAGAAACTCTAATCACTATTTCTCCCAAAACTTTTGTAATGGGACATGAAGAAGTTTGGTCCTTCTCTACTCACCTACTCCATATTTCTCCTTCTTCGTGGGCACCCAGCGCGACATCCTCACTGATGAAGGTGTTGTGAGACGCCCGTGACGGTTGTTGTCGATATTCCAAATATCTATCCAGAGTTTTTCCACACACTTTTTCTTTTCTCTGTAGGAGTGGAAAGACTCATCTAGCCGCCATTTTCCACCATCACTGAACTCATGAACCGCGAGGGGGAGATATGAGAAACTTTTTGTCATGTGGGACACCAGCGTCACCGGACGAGCGGTCAGTCCCTCACAAATAATACCATGGTAACTGCAATTTCAGCCAAAATACCAGAGGAAAGTAAAAGCACTACAACTGTGGTGACTTGGCATAAATTTCTTCAACACCGGATACTTTTATGTTCCAGGAGTATGTTTTTTTTTATTTTTTTTTTATTTTTTTTATTTTTATTTTTTTTTTATTGAAACTCAGAGATTTATTACTATTAGTTATATGACTGTCACATTAAAATGTCTTATTTATTTATTTATTTATTTATTTATTTACGTTTTTCCCACAGGCTTCCAATCTATAAAAATCCATGAAAACATTAATCATTACATGTTTAAAATGATAAAAGTCTAAAAACACGAAATAAACACTTTAAGTATATTTTGTATGAAGATTGTTTCCATTTTTACCCAAAACACGACTGTCCCTTAATTGTGGCGTCATTCCCATATTTTTTAATGAAATAAGTTGTGAAAGGAATATTTCGTGCATCATTTCTATCTAATCAAGCTCTAATATTGTCAAATTATGCAAAAATAAATAGATAAATAAATAAATACACACATATACCGTTCAAAAGTTTGGGGTTGGTATTTGGTAAGATTTTGTTGATGTTTCTGAAAAAAGTCTCTTCTGCTCACCAAAGGCGGCATTTATTTGTTCAAAAATACAGGGAAAAAACGCTAATATTGTGAAATATTGTTAAAATTTAAAATACCTGTTTTCTATTTGAATATATTGTAAAATGTAATTTATTTTTGTGATGCAAAGCTGAATTTTCAGCATCATTACTCCAGTCTTCAGTGTCACATTTTCCTTTCAGAAATCATTCTAATATGCTGATTAGCTGCTCAAAAAACATTTCTGATTATTATCAATTTTAAAAACAGTTGTGCTGCTTTATATTTTTTGTTGGAACCATGATATGATACATATCACCACCGAGTGTTTATGTATATGTATGTATATATGTCTATATGCACGCATGTATAAAAGCTGAATCTAAACAGAGATCCTTAAGCTACTTTATGATGGCCTACTGTAATGGAGGAGTCCAGATTTTTTGCATTTTGAATTAACCATGATGAAACTCCTTGTAATGTCATTTTCATATGGTCAATTTCTTATAATGTTTATTTTAAACGGTGTCTAAACAGACAGACTAATCTGTTTTCCACTGCTCTGATCCATTTTTGATTAAAAAAGATTTTTAATCAAAATATGGAAAACAAAATTAACAGCACAGCATAACACATTATGAATCCTCTAATACTCATAACGAGACAATTTTCACTGTCATAAATCTGGTGGGTTTTTGTTAAATGTGAGCCAAAATCATCACAATTAAAAGAACCAAAGACTTAAACCACTTCAGTCTGTGTGCATTGAATTTATTTAATACACCAGTTTCACAATTTGAGTTTGAGTTGAATCTTAAGCTACTTTATGTTGGCCTACTGTACTGGAGGAGTCCAGATTTTTTGCATTTTGAATTAACCATGCTGAAACTCCTTGTAATGTCATTTTCATATGGTCAATTTCTTATAATGTTTATTTTAACCGGTGTCTAAACAGACAGACTAATCTGTTTTCCACTGCTCTGATCCATTTTTGATTAAAAAAGATTTTTAATCAAAATATGGAAAACAAAATTAACAGCACAGCATAACACATTATGAATCCTCTAATACTCATAACGAGACAATTTTCACTGTCATAAATAGCTGCAGACTGTGGTGACTGCTGAAAATTTGATTATGGGGACCAATTAGAAAAGATTGCTCTGGGATACTGTCTCGTAGCCACCGACTTCACTTAATTCCTGCTTTTCCAGAGAAATTATCACTCCGTTTGAGGTTAATTGTTGTTTCTGTGAAAGTATGTTGCTTTGCACACAAACCATCCCCAGATGCTTGCAATTAAAGCTACTCTGTGGGACAAAGACTGTCTTTTGAATCATTACACTATGCAAAACATTTAGAGAATGAGCCTTTTAGATGACATCTATGCATGCTTTGTTCATTTGCCATTGTGTTTTGTAGCCTGCAGTTAATGTTTTAAGAATTTGACTAAAACAACATTAAAAGAAGCTCCTGCATCCTTTGTGTTCATCTGAAGCTTCGGTGTAAATGTTAAAGAAATGTGCTTTCATTGTTAGCCCACAGATAGATGACTTTATGAGAAATGAATGATTTATTCTCCTAGTATAAGCGCTTTCTGGCCCCGCAGCGGGGTGAAGAGGCTGTTTACCATTCATTAATGTATATATCAGAAGCCTGTTGGTTTAGTGCGGACCCTGTCACATTAAACACCTCTCTCTTCCTCTCTCAGCCTGAAGAATAGAGCTCAAACACTTCATTATCATTACCCAGTGAAACGTCCAGCAGAAAGAGAGATTTTGCAGCTTTTATTGGTATTTGCTAAGCCAAGCACTATTATTACTACTGCTAAAACAAGCAGATTTATTTTTAATGCTATGTGAAAGTCACATTACAAATATATTCTTAATTTAATTTTGGCACATTTCAAATTTATTTATGTATTATGATCTTGTCTCACACCCAATCAACAAAAAAACAATAAAAAAAACTATGAAACTCCATCATAAAAATATTAATTATTATGTTTAAATAAATTATGGTTAAAGAAGTGAAATTATTAATTTCAATATATGACCGTTTTAATATCAAATGTTAGTCAAAGTTACTCTATTAAATTATACAACTGTCCTTTAGTTGTGGCGTCACATACTCCAATAATCTTATTTACAACTTTGAAAAATCATTTTGACTGTGTGAGAGGACAACAGCGTCAACGAAGAGTTCATACTATCTAAACAAAATGAAATATGTGCTGTAAATATAACAAAATATCACAATTTTATGCATAGATTCTAATCAGGTTTTGCAGAAAATGAGAAAATACAAACACACACACACACACGTGCAGAAAATTGTACACACACACACACACACACACACACACACACACACATATATATATATATATATATATATATATATATATATACCTGTATAAAAAAAAAAAAAAAACTTTCTTTTTAAGAAAGAGCTGTAAAAGTGATGTTATGATACTTTTTGTTGACTTGTGAGCTTCAAAGAGCATCATGAACATACAGCTTAACATCTCCACGAGAAGAAATAGCATCAAAAGGGTTTGGAATGACATGAGGGGTGTAAATGCTGACAGAAGTTTTGTTTCGGGGTGAATTATTCCTTTAATTGTTCTCCTGTGCCTTTCTTATTTGTTTGCTCTAAACCTTTGGGACATTTGACAGCTTTAATTAGGAAATCCCTCCATAAATACAGAGAGTAAGCCATGCTGAGGCATGAGTCACGACCCAAAGCACCGAGAACAAAACAGCAAATTACCCACTTAAAATTAGAAACAAATACCAAATTGATCACAGGATAATAATGGCTGGGAATAAACATGAAATAGATGTACAGAGCAGGATTGGGCTGTTTTGATTGTGTGAGTCATACAAGCTTTCATTTCTCTTTTCCTTCTCTCTCTCCTCTGATGATGAAGATATTTGTTATCAGCAGAAGAATGTTGACATGTCCCAACATCATAGGAACAAATCCAACACACACCAATCTGCCTTTACATGTTTATTTATACTTCATATCAGTCTTCCCCCTAACGAGAACACATCACACACTTTCCCTCAGATTCATCATCCGTCTGCAGGGTGCGCTGCTAATTCTGCTCGTTGAATTCAGAACGCCATACTACCATACTACATTTCTGCAGTATGCATACTCTGTATAGTATGCATTAATTGCTTACGCATGGAATATTTACCTTTTAAGACTTACTTAAAGTCTTTATTTCCAAGGTTCCCTGTAATGAGAAGATTTATAGAAACATTTTAGAAGACATTAAACACTGTGCACAGTATGCATAGTGCAAAAATAGTAAGAGCAGTTTGGTATTATACTACCCTGAACATAATATATAGTATACGTATATTCTTTATGCATGCAATATTGATCTTTTTAAGAATGTTTTTTATTAAAAATACTATTTTTTTTTTTATTTCCAAAGTGCCATATGATGAATGTGTCACAGTTCGTCGGAGAAGGGTCTGGCTGCAGACTTGCACTTGCATTTTCAGACTTGCACTCTCAGACACCTGCACTTCCGCAAGTGACATCACTTGCAGTCTTTTTTATTTTTCATTTTATTGTATTTATTAATTATTTTTTAAATTGAATCTCTCAACATTTTACACAAGTAGCCAGGTGGTGAAGACAAGAAAAAAGAAACTAAATTACAATGTCACTTGCAATCGACGCTTGCACTTTTTGCTACTTGTGACGTCACTTGCAATCCACACATACCGTGCGTGTTGCCAATGGAGACGAGACGCTGTGGTGGTTAAACGATTAAAACTCATTGAATATCATAACATACAGGGTCCTGCAAGTCATCTGTAAGAGAAAAAGACAAGTCCCGCAAATCCGCGGCCACAGAACAGCAGAATATGAACGCAGTGCTCTCATTAAGCGCTTTTAAACCTCCCATAGAAAATCAAAAACACTTAATATGGCTTAATGTGTTAAGATAGTGCTATTAAAAGATCAAATTCAATATACAGTTTATTAATATAATGTATATGTATATGTTTTCCTCCCATACCTCAAAACGTGGCATAATGTGGCATAACGGACTAAGATTATAAAGACCAAACTCAATATGCTCCTCTTAATTATTAAAACATAATTAATATGTAGCCTACAGATAAGCAGGTGAGCCCAGAATTGTCTACAGTTCTGTCTACAGCCCTTTTGTATCATTGTCTTTGTCCATTAAGCTACATTACGTGTTTTAATGATTTTCTACGGGAGGAAAAGGTTTAATGTGCAACTTAACGCATTGCGTTCTGGGCTCATCTGCTTGCCTGCACGGAGTTGGTCCTTTAATATCATTGAATGGATTTCTTAATGTGCATTCATATGGTCTGTATAGTTTGCATCAACAATAAGAAATAGCCTACTGAATTTGGTCTTTATCATTAGTCTGTTATTATGCCACATTAAGCGTTTTGCTGTATGGGAGGAAAAGTGAAAGTTTGCTCGTTGTGTTCATAGACATATGCTTGCCTTGTAGTACATTAAATGAATAAACTATATATTGAATTTGATCTTTTAATAGCACTATCAGCGATATTAAGTGTTTATGGTTTTCTACTGGAGGTTTAAAAGCGCTTAACAAGAGACTTTGCACATTGCGTTCATATTCTGCTGTTCTGTTGCCACGGATTTGCGGGTCTTGTCTTTATCTCTTACAGATGACTTGCAGGACCCTGTATGTTATGATATTAAATGAGTTTTAATCGTTTAACCACCACAGCGTCTCGTCTCCATTAGCAACATGCACGGTTTGTGTGGATTGCAAGTGACATCACAAGTAGCAAAACGTGCAAGCGTCGATTGCAAGTGACATTGTAATTTAGTTTCTTTTTTCTTGTCTTCACCACCTGGCTACTTGTGTAAAATGTTGAGAGATTCAATTTAAAAAATAATTAATAAATACAATAAAATGAAAAATAAAAAAGACTGCAAATGACGTCACTTGCGGAAGTGCAGGTGTCTGAGAGTGCAAGTCTGAAAATGCAAGTGCAAGTCTGCAGCCAGACCCTTTTTTGTTCGTCGGAGCCAAGGAAACGAGGAGGCGAGGAACTTCTTCAAAAAATAGATTTTATTTACAAAACTCAGGGACCGCTGGAGACATGGAAACAAGCACAAAAATGACAATAGAGACTGGACACAGAGGCAGGGAAGCAGAGAACTAATAAACACTCGGGATAACTAGATAATTAACGACAAATGGCTGGGAATTAATAAACTACTGAGGAGAACTAAACGAGAACAGAAAACAGACCAAATAAGGGCACGAGAGGAAGGGAATGACAAGACACAGGAAGACAGGACTGACAGAATGATTTATAGAAACATTTTAGCAGAAATTACACGCTGTGCACACAAAGTATGCATACTGCAAAAATAATAAAAACAGTATGAAAATAGTATGCATATATTCTTTATCTGAGCAATATTGATATTTTTAATGATATTTTCTTTGTTTTGCTAAAATTACTAACAAAATATTTTTTCAATGTGTCAATTGATGAAAAGATTTATAAAAATATTTCAGAAAAAATTACACACTTCTGCAAAAATAGTAAGACTAGTAAGGTAGTATACTATTCCAAACATAGTACAGTAGCTATGCATAAATTGTTTATTACATCTTTTTAAGACATTTTTTTTTACTAAAAAGACTAATTGTTTTCCAAGATGCCATGTAATAATATTTATAGAAACATTTTAGTAAAAACTACACATTGTGCACAGTATGCATACTGCAAAAATAATAAGAGTAGTATGTACTGTATACAGTATGCATATATACTTTATGCTTGATCTTTTAAAGATATTTTTACTGAAAATGCAAACTAAACATCTTTATTTCCAAGGTGTCATGTAATGAGAATATTTATCATTTTTTTAAATTACACACTATGCACAGTATGCATACTGCAAAAATAGTAAGAGCAGTATGTATTATCTTTTTGCATTTTTAAAGACATTTTTAACAAACTGAACAATTTTATTCCCAATGTGCCAAGATTTTAGAAACATTTTATAAAAAAATTAAACACTGTTCACACTATGCATACTACAGAAATGTAAGAGCAGTATGGTAGTATACTTTATACTATTCTGAACATAGTTTTCTTTCCGTGTCCATAGGGGCTGACAGGAAACACAAGAGTCAGTGTAATTACAGTAATGATGTAGGTTAGATGCAGTAACCTCTGGGAAAAGCTGCATTTCTGTGTCTAACATGAAAGAAAAAAGTCTATATTCAGGCTGAGAAGAAAACGGTGAGCTATTTAAGAAAGCTTAATGTCTTTACTGCAGCAGTTTGTCCCAATTCACACAGCAAACATGAATCCTCAGAGTGTGAACAGCTTTAATGTATCAGATTTTCCAGAAGAATGTAAACATTATGAATCGTAGCTGAGCTGAATATCTCAAGTAATGTACAGGTTTGCCAGGATGCATTGTTTACTGATTGGTATTTGAATATAGAGTTATAGAATTATAGAATAGCATATATTATTTTATTAAGACATTATTTTTCTGGGCCTTTTACTTTTCAGAGATACCTCTGAAGTAAAAGTCTCCATTTTTACTAAACAAAACCCATTTAATGCTATTGATGTGTAGGAGAAATAGTTGATACACTAAAGGTGCAGTATGTAATATTGACAGCTTCGTTGAAATGGGTACTGCAGTCCAATTTCAAAATATTGGAGAGAGTTGTTTCTCTCGCCCTCCTGCTTACGCGGGTTGCCAGATTGAGGACAATGGAAGACGACGAGTTGTAAGTTGAGGAGTTGATTTGTCTGCGTTTTAATGTTCCTCTGGTCATAGAGTTTTTTTTTTTTTAGATAGATGCCAAGGCTTTTTAGGTCGGGTAGAATCTGTGATATCTGACCTGCTTCTATTACTGGCTTCCATGGCTGCAATATGCTGTGTTTTCCGTCAACTGGCAACCTAGGGTGTCGCAATACTATTGGGTAAATTGGCAGTGGGTGGAGTCACACAGACCAAAACAAAATCAGGCATTCTGACACAGAACGCACATTTCAAAGTAGAATAACTGGCTGTAGGTTGTTTTTCTGAGAAACAAGTACATGAACTTAGCATGTTATTATTAGCATGGTATTTTTATGCTTTAGTACAGAAATAAATAAATAAATACACACAGCAGCACCTTCTAAGAGATCTCACTTGTGATTTCTCGTTCTTACAGGTCAAAGGGCTGTTGATCCTGATCCTGAAGCAGCAGAATGGACGAGTTGTGTACAAAAACCCGGGACAGAGCTTATTCACCCTGAAGCTGTGTTTTTGTGGTCTTGAGAGATCATGTGGGTGTCCCGACACAAACATGAGCAACCTAATCATCTGATTCAACTCCCTGAAGCGCTAATCGCCTGAAGGCGATCACATGTCCTGCTCCAAACCACGGGATAGCAGAAGCTCTGTGTGTTACATGATGCGCTTCTACATCCACATCCAGTATGACTTCAGAAAATTGATTTTGGTTTTTGCATGTGAAAAACTCACCGATGTAAAGCTAGAACAACATTGTTAGTTGCCAGGCTGTTGCTATGTGGTTGTTATAGTGTCCTAATTGGATTTTTAGTGTGTTACTATGCAATTTGGTGGTTTGTAAGTGTCACATATATTACGTTACATCTAATAATCCGATACCTTGATTGTACCATGTTAGTGCCATTGCTCATATGTAGGCTCAGTGATTTGAACAAACTCCAGTGTTACTAAGTTTGTGTTAAAGACATTAATGATTGTTTATATTGTGCAGCTTGTTCAACAAACTTTTGTTGTTACTTTTCTAAGTGATTTTCAGAGTTTCTTGCTTGGTGGATAATTGGAAACAATCCAATCAATTGATATTGAAGGAGATAACCGAGCCATATCTAGAGACCAAAATATTACACCAAAGAGACTTAAAAGTTGGAGCTTTTGACTTGGATAAGCAAGCAACTACCTAGCAACCACCCACTCATTAGCTTTTTAATTCCACCCACAAAATCCATTGCAGCAGTGAGTATTGCACTCTCCAAATATTTTATAGTTTCCTTTTCCTTTAAAAAAAAACACTGAAAGAGAAGAAAATGCAAGTAGTATAAAGTATACAGTTTATCCAGATAATGCTTTGTCACTATAGGTTATCTGTGTTAAACTGCAGACTCCTTTGTGACTACAAGACAAACGTTAAAGACATCTCTGAGAGTAAACAAAACAATTCCAAGCCAACATGTCCAGGTTGAAAAAGGGGGTATTTACTGGCTGCGAGCAAACACACACACACACACACACACACACACACACACACACACACACATATCTCTCTCCCAGTGAAAACTAAAAGTCGTTCTGTAAGTCTTTTGTTCCTTCAGACTAGCACGCACATTTATAGTCATGGCTGAGAGGAGACAGCACCAGTGGCCCCTCTTCACACTATGAGAGAAGGAGACATGGAAGGAAAGCCGGGATTGTCACAGTGCTATTGCTTCTGGAAGTCAAATTATGGCGTCCTCTTCAGAGCCGTGTGACGCAGGTAAACTGTTTTGCTTACCGTGCACGCTGTCATGTCAGCTCGTTGAGTATTGGCATTTTTTAAGTGTGTTTGTGTAGGATTGTAAGTCTGAGCTCAATTAGGAAGTCACTGTAAAAAAAATCTAAGAAACTATTTGCCCAAAAGCAATAGAAAATCTGAAAGCAGCTCAGAGAATTAATATTTTTAAGGTGTTTTGGTGTATTTTTTTACTAAAAAACAAGATTGGATGTGCATGTGCGTTGACTTTCTGAGAAAATGTAGTGTGAACACTGTGAAACTGTGAAATTAGGGTGTGCTTTCTTGTTCTTAAAGGGATATTTCCCAAAACTTTGATGTTAATTTACTCACCCTCAGTCCATCCAATATGTAGGAGACTTTTTTCTTTAGTAAAACAGTAAAGAAGATTTTTAGCGGAAACCATGGTCTTTTTTGAGAATAAAAAAGCATATCAGGCAACACAAAATGAATGGCTCCTGGCGATATATTGAGATCTTATGAAGCAAAACGATTGGCCTGTGCAAGAAACAAAACATTATTTACAACATTGTTTCCTATAATCAATATTTTAGGTACACAGCCCAGAGTGATGTCCATTTCGCAAATGAATCATTCTTTTGAACTGGCTCTTTATAGTGAACTAAATGAGTTCACCAAATTGGACTGGATTGTCTGAAACAGCATAGATCTAAAAGTTCAAACTCACTTTTAGATGTCTGACAGTCACTTTGACTCAAAATAAGCCAAAATAGTGGTGTATCTGATCCTATGATGAACTCACTCACTCAGTGCTTCAGTTTCTCCAACAGTCACTGAACTGAGGAAACAGTTCAACTCAGACCGAAGACCGATGAGCCGCTGATATGCGCATATGTGAACCAAGCACTTTAATGAAGGGGCCAAATGAAAGTTTTTATGCTTTCTCATGGTTTATGTTAAAAGATTACCTGACGAAGACTAGTTTCTTCATTTTATATGCATTGGACAAGTAAAACATCCACGTTTCACATTATTATTGTGTGCTTCAATAATATAATTGTCTATACGACATTGCATGATTACATAAACCAGTGAACTGAACCAATTAATTGAAATGAACTGTCCAAAAGAATCAGTTTGTGGAAAAGAATCGTATTTCCCTGCTTGCCTGAGGTTATAATGTTGTAAATAATGTTCAGTTTCTTGCACAGACCAATCATTTCACTTCATAAGACCTAAATATATTGTCAGCTAAGTCATGAGCATTAATTTTATATTTCTTGCTTTTTTATTCCCAAAAACGTGCAGCTGCTGACTATTTAATGTATTTAATGAATCACCAAGGACCACGGTTTCAGATGAAAATCTTCTTTACTGTTCTACTGAGGAAAATAAGTCACCTACATCTTGGCCTGGGGGTCAGTAAATGAACAGCAAAATTTAATTTTTGGGTGAACGGTCCCTTTAAGATCCATTTTCAATGTCTTTCTCAGAGTTTATTATGGAGGATGTGAAGCCTGAGGGTTGGCGCCAGCTACTTCAGCCCCATGGTGCAGCTGGCAAAAACAGCACGAGTCTCCTTCGCAGGTCCTCATCATGGAGGAGGCCTGGGGAACGGGGTTATTACGAGGGCCCCGCGGCTCAGGTGAATGAGCCCCCTCGCAGAGCTCGTCCTCTGAGCTGCATAGAGGGTGGCAGGATGGATAAATGGCTTCAGACATTGGAGAGACTCCAATCACATCGGCCTCAGAATCAAATACCTCAGTTTGCGGACAGAACGGTATCAATGCCAGTCCCCCCGAATGAGATGGCGGGAAGTAACCCGCTATGTCCTGATGTTTCCTCTCTCCGCAGGAGGAATCAGACACCTAGTGTCTGTCCCAGTGTGTGTGAAAGCTCCTCGAGCAGCCTGGAGTCTGTTCACATTAAAGCTGCTCCCTCTGCAGAAAGAGCTCAGTTCTGTGTTCTTGCTCCGGTTCACTTCGGCTGGCTGCCCATACAAAGACACGTGATACTGAACAACATCTCTGACAACCACCATGACAACAGTAGATGCCAGGTAAGAAAGAATAACAGAAAAGGGAAGGGATGTCAGAGCAGGAAGTTTATTTTCAGAGAACATTTTCAGAATTAAAAAAAGAAAAAAGAGAACATTTTCAGATTTTTCTATAGCATTTATAGCATTTTTCAATTCGATTTATTTAATTTTTGTTTTTATTTATGTATCGTATATTGATATATTATTTATTTATTATTATAATTATTATTATTATTATTATTATTATTATTACTATTATAAATACTGTCAGAATTTCTTCAGATTTTTCTAATGTGTTTGAAGCATTATTGAAGTATTTTATTTGATTTAATTTGTATTTTATGTATCTATTGTACATATATATATATATATATATATATAATTTACTTTACATTTATTCTTATTCTTATTATCTTCTTCTTATTACTCTTATTATTATTATATTACTATTATTATTATTATTTTTATTATTTTTATTATTATTATCATCATAGGACTTGTTTTCAGATAACTTTTACAGATTCTTCTAATGCATTTGTAACATTTTTTATTTTATTTATTTATTTTTTATGATTTTTATTTATGTATTGTTTATATATTTTTGTTTATTTCATTTTATTATTATTTTTGTTTAATTTATTTATACCATAAGAGTTGTTTTCAGATAACCTTTTAATGCATTTAAAAAAAAAAAAGATTTTTATGTATTTTTCTTTTATTATTATTATTTTTTCTTTTATTGTTGTTTATTGTTTTTATTTATTTATTTTAATTTTAATTTAATTGGCCTGATTTTTTATTAGCCTAAACTACCAAAAGACATCTTTGCAAAAAATTAAATTCAAAATTCAAAATAACTTTCCAAGACTGGATTCCACTTGCCAAATTATCCATGCAACATAATGAGGTCAAGTGAGAACAATGTACTACCATACTAACATATTTATTATTAATGGTGCTTGCTAAGGTAATCCTCACTGTGACTACTGCTCATATTTAAGGTTATTCCTTAAATCACGTGTCTTGTTAGGAGAGATGTGCTGTTACTTCTCTAACCAGTAATGGTGGCAGAAAATATAACAGTCCAGATACATACTGCATTCTGTTTCCCATACACTGTCCAGGATACAGTATTCTAATATTCAGTTCTGACAAAGGGAGTTTGAGTAATAAATTACTTTCTGAATGGTTTTAAAGTGTCCCTTGATAATGGCTTATTTGCTCTTTGGAGAGGAAAATTGTTCTTGCGTGGTAATCCGACTATCAGATATCCACTAAATCATTTAGATTCAGCTTTCATATTTTACATTTCAGAATGCTGCGGTTTTTAAATAAAAATAAGATTAAAAATGTAATAAAAATGATCTGTGAGAGTTTTGTGAGACATTTCCACTGTATCACATGAATTGTACACTAGAAAACTTTTTTTGCCCAAAAGTTCAGAGCGATTGAGTCATCCAGACTGGAGATAAAAGCCTTCAGAGTCCCAGACTTTCTGCCACCGCTGTACACCACACAACAATCACTCAGTCTCACCTCTACTGGGAACAAACCCCGGAAATGAACAGCCGAGCTCTCAGACCTGATTTACCTTAGTGCCAACTGATGCCAGAAAGAGAGAGAGCAATAGAAAACTGAAAGGAGGGAAAGAGAGAAATCTTTGGATGACTGTCAAGTACGTGAACTTCAGTGGCTGTCTGGGTGCTGCGTGAAGTCGAGATAAAACTGCTCTGTCAGCAGGTGCTTGGATCCATTCGGAACAGATTTAGCCACGAATAGATCCAACCGCATCTGAGCCAACAACAGGATCACAACAGTGCTGCGGGGCCCAGAGGATAGGAACGAATCCAAATGCATTTGTGAATCGCTCAAATCTTTCTATCATTTCACTTCAGTCACTTTATGTTTAGCTTAGTATTTGGACACTTAAAGGAATAGTTCATCCAAAAATGAAAATTTGCTGACAGTTTAATCACCCTTTGGCCATCCAATATGAAAATGAGTTTGTTTCCTCATCAGAGCTGATGTGGAGATATGTAGTATTCCATCACTTGCTCACCAATGGATCCTCTGCAGTGAATGGGTGCCGTCAGAATGAGAGTCCAAACAGCTGATAAACACATCACAATAATCCACAAGTAATCCACACCACTCCAGTCCATCAATTAACATCTTGTGAAGTGAAAAACTGTGTGTTTGTAAGAAACAAATACAGACTGTTGCTTACGGCCAAAAATATAATTCATAATAACACTTCCTCCAGTGAAAAAGTCCATCTCCTGTTGTCTCTCACATTAAAATCCACCCACATATTTGTTTAGAACTGTTTTTGCTTGTAAATGGTGCTTGATCTGGGCATATTTCTCTCCTAATTCTGACGGCACCCATTCACTGCAGAGGATCCACTGGTGAGTGAAATTTCTCCAAATCCGTTTCCATAAACAAACAAACTAATCTACATATTAGATGGCTTTGAGAGTGAATACATTTTCAGCAGATTTTCATTTTTGGGTGAACTAATTTAAGTCAGACTTGAAATGTATATGAATGTCTTTGCATTAGATCAGAAGATATCAAACCAAGCAGCACATGCTTTCAAATAATGCAGGATCTGTTATCTAATGAAATCACATTCATGTTATCTGTCTTTTCTACAACTAAAGTCTGTGTGTTCTTTCAGCAGAAACTGAAGTCTCCCATCACTCCAGTATTGCTCAGCACTCCTGGCAAACTTAATGGACCAACACCAAATGGTGCGTATTGTCTAAGATGGCATATGAAATTTCTGAATGAACAACTTGGCCGAGGACACCAGTGAATTATGTTTGGAGGTTTGAGCTTTACGCACTGGTGGTATAAAATACCATCTTCAGTAAATTCAGTGAATTGCTTCATGCAGAATTCTAAGTTGTGCATATCATTAATGTTTCTAAAGTTGCACTATGAAAGATTTTTGGGGTAAAAAGTGAACAAAATGGCATTACTGAACAAGTACATGAAATAATCAGTGTTCTGTGATATTCTGTGGTAAGATACAATAATGATTTATATTAGGAGCGGTTTGGGTCGGATTTGCTGGGAAATTTCAGGGATATCCTATTCATTATTGCATGATTACATCATTTCCATAAGTGTAGAAAAGAGGGTGATGCAATTTTAAGAGGCCTGATTTAAAAAAGTGTTCTTTAGAAAAAACAAACCCCTTAAACTTCCTAAGGTAAGTTCTTAAATTATCAAAAAGGAAGAAAAAATGTACACACACACACACACACACACACACACACACACACACACACACATTTCATAATATATAGTTTTTATAATGAGTAAATACTTAAAAGAAGTTATTTGCAATGATTTTTAAGAACATTCTTTTCAAGATTTGAGTTCTTAAGTTTTGTCTTATGAACATTTTTTAGGTATACAAAATATTCTTAGTTCAAAAATAAGAAGAAAACGACAGTAAAAAATAATTTTATTCTTCTATTTTGTGAATCTGCCGCTTGTATGTGCCAAGTTACTCTGAGAAAAAAAAAAGACAGAGAAAGTGAGATATAATCTTCTGTTTCTTAATTAGTTCATTTTTTTATTGTGCTTCAGTATAAAAACTACAACAACAACAACAACAAACACACATCAGATTCTGGTCTCTTCGTAGTTTGATGAAATGAAGTTATTTTACCTTACATAAAGAGTTTTTGGAGTCAGAGCTGAGTGTTTGGACTTACTGGAAAGTTTTTGGAATCAAAGTTAAGTGTTTGGAATCAGAGGAAGAGTTTTTGGAGTCTGGAATGAGTTTTTGTAGCCGTGCATATTGTTTAGAGCCAGGGACAGATTGTTTGCAGTCAAGGGAAGACTGTTTGGACTCAGAAACGGATGGTTTTGGTTCAGAAGCAGATTGGTTGGAGTCAGGAAGAGAGCAGGATTAGGTTTTCAGTCTCATGCGGTGGTTCCCTCTGTGCCGTCATCCTCTCAGCGCTCCTGCTGCTGCTGCTGCTGGGATCTTTTCTCTGGGGTCTGTCAGCAGGTGACGAGCGTATAATGATGCTGCCGCAGCGTCACTGTAATTACAACCATGAGAGCAGGACTGAGTCAAGGAGGAGAAGGAGGCAGCAATGCAGGAACGACGAGTACTTACTCCTCCATGAGTGTTTACAACAGAAATGTTTGGGAATTTCTCTCTCTTTTTTTCTTTTTCTCACCAGCTCCAGATGGTGTGCGACTCTGACAGGACATGAGTACCAAGCTGATCAATGTGTGTGTGTGAAGGCCGTTCTTCGGTTGTAAACACAGAATGAGTGACTAAGGGTCAATGACAGACACTTGCTGCCTGTCGCTCTGGATCACACTGTGTTGCCAGATCACCTGTCTGTTGAATCCCAAAACAGTGGTGGAAAAGAGATGAATTCTTCTTTGATTCTGGAAAAACTGCATGGTTTTAAAAGGAATTAAAGAAATGTGTTGGGAAAATCCCTTTTTTAGCCTCTCTTTTTCATTTCCTAAAAAAAACAAACAAACAAAAAAAAAAAAACAGGGATTTTATTTAGAACTTAGGTGACTAATTTTCTATTGCTCAAGTTTGCAATTTTTCTGATACATAATATATGTTTGTAAGGCTGCACAAGCTGACCAAAATAAAATAAATAAATAAATAAAATATGATAATATATCAATATAAAATAATAATAATAATAATAATAATAATAATAACTGTGAAATTATTATCATTATTATTATTAAAAATTAGAAAATGATTAAAAAGTATTATTGTAATATTTAACTGTAAAAATATCAATAAAATTATAATAATTGTATTGTGCAATAATATTTTTTCTGATAGAAATGTTATTGACAAAAATGAAATCATAAAAAAATATTAAATTCACATAATAAAGAAAATTAGATATTTCTATGGTAATATTTTACAGTAAAATAAAAAAAACTGAGTATTTAAGAAAAAATTTAGTATTTAGAATACATAATAGTAATAATAACATTTATTAATTTTTTTTCAGTTTTTTATCATCAATTATGGTAAGCAGGTAGACCTTGTGTAACTGATGCTGTATTTATTTTATCATTCATGCACTGCTCTAAATTATTCAGCTATCCTCAACCAATGGATTTGGTCGGGGGCGTGGCTATCTGCTGGCTGACCAATAGCAGATGGAGACTGTTCAGTATTGTTTGAAAACAGTCAATATTTTTGCAGTTTTATATGGTGACGCTCACGAGACAGAAATGACACATTTCAGCTTTAATTTTGATCCAAACGTATTTGTTTCCACCACGACTCTTAAATGACACGCCCTCAACTCGGAAAGCCAAAGCTTCCCAGAGTTTCCAGCTGGTAATTACGACAGTGTGAATACATGAATACAGTACGACGCAGAAACTGACACACAACACCTGAGCGGCTGATAAGAGCGTGTGCCGCGCTGCCCCGCGAACCGAGAGCATGCTGGGAAAATAGCTGCCTGTCAGGTGTTAGCTGCCAGTGTGAAGTGCGATTACTTGCCTAAAAAAACCGACGGCAAGAAATAGTTAACTTGCCACCTTCGCTGTCAGAGTAAGCGTTGCCCGCGTCTCCATGGCGACGCTGACGGAGAACGATCCATCAGAGACTGTCTGTCAGATGGAGATCTCTCCCGCGCGCTCTCTGTCTTCATGACACCTGTAAGTGATGCAGGTTAAGGCGCTCTAAGCAGACCTCTGTTGACAGTGTAAACACACAGCAGGAACATCGGCCTTATTGTGACACAGGAGTGGCAGGAAACGCCGCTGGATTTATATCATACGCAAAAAGACACTCTCTAGTTGGCTTTATGTTCCATTTCTCAATGAAAAACGCGGAAAATGCACCTCAAAGTGGACTTTTTTTGTTTTATTCAGACAGGGAAACTTCGAGGCCCGAACCTGTAGGCTTTAGATACTGGAGAACACCTGAAAAAACACCATCCGTCCTCCATCAGGTGAGACTAACAGTCTTCTGAAAACACTAGTTTACTTTATATAGGAACTTACTTGCACCAGAGTTTAACCCTTATGTTCTGTTATCAGTATCTTAATAATATTACACAATCCTTCATATATTTTCAGTTTGGCTATCTGAAATACTTAAAGTATCAACCCTCTCATGTATCATAATGTATGCATGTACCTTTCAGAAAAATGATTAGTATACAGTGCAGTTTCTGTTTGGGTCAATTTGACACCAGCAGAAACACATTGTAGAACAATACAATAAATAAATAAAATAAAACTATAAAGCTTGCAGAAGTGTATTTCTGAAGTGTGCACCAGTCAGATCACTGTAGCATGTGAAAATCCATTGCATTTATTCATGTTTTATATCTAAGAGACAAAACAGAAATACTGTAACAATTTTGGCCATATAAAGCGTGTTATGTTTTAATTTTGCTTAAAATGAGAAAACGTCATGCAGTATGAGTCAGATGCTTTTATGTGAAATATTTTTCACACTATTAAAATGGACTTTGGGTCTCTCGGTCCCCAAACAGAGAGATGCCTGTTTGTTGTCCTACATAATATAAATACAGAATTTACCCAAAAGACACCGCTAATATAGATTTGAATGATTACATGGCTCATAAAGCCTTGCTGCTCTTGATATAAACTTGTGATTCAAAAGCACATGGTTTGATTAATGCCAGTGTCTATTTACACTGAGTGCAAATAACCAACCTTGTTGGCAAAAGCTATTTTCACTAACTCCACCCTTCATTAATCAGATATTTTACTTTTTTTAACAAATGCAATTTTGTAATTTTATTATTATTCTTTTAAAAATGTTAAATAATTTTTTAAAAAACAAGACTGCATTTATGCTCAAACTGTAATAACTGTAATATTGTGAAATATTATTACAATTTTAAAATAACTGTTTTCTATGTGAATATATGTTAAAATGCAATTTATTCTAATTTTGGTGTTTGGTGATGAGTTTTTGGCTCAAAGTCTGCATTTAAAGTCACACCAGAGGTGTTCAGCTTGGATTAGGACTTGGCTTTCTGCAGACCAGTCAAGTTCTTCCACACTGACTAAATCAATCTTTTCTTTCTGAACCTTGCCTTATACACAGAGGCATTGTTATGTTAGAATAGAAAAGGGTTCTGTCCAAACTCTTGCTTTAAAATTAGAAGCACACAATTCCCTAGAATATCATTGTATGCTTAAACGTTAAGATTTGTACTCATGGAAATGACTAAAGTAGTCAAACCTGTTCATTAGAAGAGGGTGACCCAATACTTTTGGCAATATAGTGTAAGTGTAGTGTAAGTTGTGCGGATCTGAAGTGGTAATGTAGATGTTCATGAAGCACTAAACAAATATTGCAAATCTTTGATCAAGTTTGTCTGTGCTTTGCTTCTGTTCCTCAGCGGTCTTTCATTTAGAAACACTGTAAATGCTCTTTAAAAGCATAATTCCAGATGACCTACAGACAAACCAACCTCAGCAGGACGAGCAGTTGCTCTGAATTAAGCTGAACACTGTATGGGCTGTTTCTATCAGATAAATGTCTTCTCTGAAAAAATCTCTTTCTGTGTCTGTTTATTGTGCTGCTTATGGGATGTTTGCTCCAGGCAGCTTTTCTGCATCTCTCTCATTTTTTTCTGTCTTTTAGATTAACTTTGTACCATTTTACTCCTGCAATGGGACATTGTGGGGCTGAAGAATGAAGTTTCAGTATCTACAGAAATGCTCCTTCTTTTTCTAAAAACAATATAAAACCAAAACTGACTGTTCTTTCTTAATGCATGTTCCTGGTCTTATATCAATTGGATTTATATGTATAAAAACATATAACTCTCCTCTAGTTTAAACATTCAGTTTTACATTCAGATATGAAATATTGCAGAAGTAATATTGGTTATGAAAGCCATTCCATGGAGGTACAACAGCAAAGCGAAGGTACTTTGATATACAGTGTATACACCAGATAAGAAATAAAAGATAAGAAAAAAATAATATTTTTATTCTAAAAAATACTTCTTAAAGAAGTTCTTAAGTTAAAAAAAAATGTCATTAAGAAGAATTTTATTCATAAGAATGTTTCGCGAATGTTTCTTCTGTTTCTCAATTTATTTATAAATCAATTTAAATGAAGTTATTTTAACTTTTATTTTAACTTTATTTATTTATTGTGTTTTAGTATAAAATACAAAACATACATCAGATGCTGATCTCTTTGTAGGATAGTGTTTGGACTCAGAGGAAAAGTGTTTGACACCAGATTTTATTCTATCTTTTTACCATTTTCTCCTCCAGTAGTATGTTGTGGGGCTGAAGAAAGAATAAACTGTTTTCATATCTATAGAAATGCTAATGCTCTCCTTCTGTTATAGACAACATGAACTCAAAATTGTTCAAAATATTCATTCTTAATGCATGCTTCTGGTTTTATAACAGTTGGATTTAACCAGATATTTAGAAGCAACATTTTTCTCTAGTTTAAACATCCAGTTTTACACTCAAATATTTAATATTTCAGAAGTTAAACTGGTTATGAATGCCATTCCATGAAGGCACCATGGTACTTTGATATATACTGTGGTACTGTTTTTTATGTTCATATGCACAAGCATCTGTATTTTGTGAGTTCGGGCTCCATGAAAGTAAGGCAAGATTAAAACTCTCCTGTGATTCTCATAATTGAATAAAAATGTGCCTTGAATTCCAGCTTAACCGAATTGCCCCCAAAACTGATACGGTTGCTATGGAAACGGCGGAATGCACCAGTTCAGAATGATGGATTCCGAAAGCATTACTGTGCACACAGGAGGCAGAGAGAACCTCTTTCATCCACACAAAGCCCAATTCAAGGGATTTCGTTTGTTTGCTTCCAGGCTTCGAGATCCGTGAGCTCCGAAGGAGGACGAAATGGACCACAAGCCTGGAATCCAAAAGCTGAGATGGACACATGCCACGCTGGACCTCATCCCGTGTTGAGAAATCCCACATGCAGGCATGGAAGCGTGCCGGAGTCCTTCAGCTCCTCAATATCGTCCATCACTATCACTTCCAGCAAGGTCACACACACAAACTCCAGGCCTCTGAGTCCAGCGACGAATAACCTCGCCGATGGACGAAGAAAAGCTCTAGTGGTCAAAGTCACCGAACAGAGGACGAAAAGCACCTCCAGCCTTCCCATTGCCTCGACCTCTGGCTCTGATCGTGAAAAAATGGACCACAGTGTGGTACTGAGAAGAAAGGCAACCATTGTGAAAATGACCGAACAGAGAGAGCGTTTCAGTCCAGCGCAATACAGACACAGCTACACTGAAGGACTCCATAATGAATCTAAAGTCAATCCCTCAGCATTAAACCAACCGTTAACTATATCTCTAGAGCCAGGAGGAAACCAGTGGAGGTCCCAGCACAGATCTAGCCTGTCTCTGTACCTCAACAACCCAAATGATAGCAGCACAGCAGGGAAGAGAGACACCAAAACATACAAGCCACCTCGAAGGCCTCTCAGCTGCGACGCAAGCCTGTTTAACCGCACAGAACTTGGCAGTAATGCAGTTACACATCCAGCGTTTCACAACAACAGCTCTCCTGTTCCCCAGAAGACAAATATTGACCTTGTTAGTTCCAGCAGCAGCGAAGCAAGAAGGCGCTGGGCCTCCGGTGGCGAGGACGGGAGCGTGAGGAAAGAGTGGGATCGTGAGGAACCTATTTCAGGAATCAAACCTCTCACGCTACTAAAAGCAGCAGGTACCAGCTGAACCTGTGTGGATATTCGGCGGTAGACACACAAGAACACACTGTAGGCTGAGGCCGCACGGCGCCGCTTTGATGTATAATGGATGAGTATTATCGTGTGAGAGAGCAGAGGTTTTTAATTGAGGCTTTTCACGGCAGATACATATGGTAGCGGTGGACAGCCCTGAAACGGGAGATTTCTCCGGCGTCTCTCTCTTTCTGTCTTGCGTTTTCTCATCTTTTCATTTTCCCACGCATCTCTTTGCATGCATAATCTATTTCTACCCTGCTTTCAATACCGGTTTTTGAGCTTCCGTGGGAATTTAGAGCTGCTACACACAGAGAAATCTGACAGCTGCCGAAATACATGCGTACACACACATTTAACTATCTGAGGACGTGCATAGATGACTTGAAATAAAGTCACTTCGAATTACTTCAGACTAATTCGACCTCTAAAAGTAAAACATTTAGTTTTACATTTAAAAATGCCATTTACTGCTTATACTTTACATTGATTTTTAGTTTTTAGGACATTTTAAAGTCATTTGCTCCCTGAAATGTACGATTTCAGGATGAAAATTTTATTTATTAATTTTTTTACAGAATTATTTATTTATTTATTTATTTATTCATCCATCCGTCCATCCATCCTTGTTTTTGTTCAATCTTTGCATTTGAAAAATAATTTTATAAATAATAATAATTTTATAAATAAATGTATATTTAATAGTATTAGATGTGTGTGTGTGTGTGTGTGTGTGTGTGTGTGTGAAATAGAATAATGTTTTCCAGATAACATTTTTTATATTTTAATTTTGTTTTAGGAAAAAAATGGCAATATAATTAATGTATTACATGTATTATATTTTATAATCTATCTATCTATCGTTATCTAGAAAACATTATATTACTATTAATTTATTATTCTAAATTTATTTACAATTTATTTAAAATTGAACACAAAAACTGTACATTGCAAGAAAGGAGAGATTAACCCTTTATACAACTATATACAGATTTGTTTTTAATTTTTATTTATTAAATATAATATAATATAATATAGTAAAATATAATAGAATAAAATAGAAAATGAGTTTGTTGGAACTCCTTACTCCAGTATTTGCTGTAGCTGTCCATAGACCAAAAATATATTGTACGCAAATATGTTAATGCAGACCTAAATGCATTGCAAATGCATTCTGCATTCTCTAGTTTTAAATTGTGAGTACGTCAGTACTTTAACTAACAGTAGTTTTGGCCAAACAGAACTATATATCATTCTGCCACAGAACGTAGCATACTTGCATTACTTACATTTCTGAATGCAACAACAACAAATCCCGCTTGCATAGCCAGAAGCATTTGCTTTTTGCTACTTGTGTGCAGTGTGTTTCAGGCCTAGCCGAGACTCTGGATGATGCACAGTCTCTTTGTTCTCAGATAACTCGGCTGATCTGAGCACAGACGCCGTCCTGGCCCTGAACGCCGCTGCGGTTATCGCCAACATAAAGCTGCAGGCCCAGCAGAGACGAACTACATCCCACACAGCAACAGCAGGTACACCTGATCTCTCCTGACCTTTGGCTTCCTCAAACACAAACTTCACTTGAAACACACTGACATTTAGCAGGATGTGGAGATTTTATATGGACAGCAGAGAGACATTGATGTCTTTGCACTCTGTTCATGTTGGTATTAGTGCATCTCAACACACAGTTGGAATTTTTCTCCATTCCACTGATACAAGAGCTGTTGTTTCATGACTGAATATTGTTCCTCTTTAACAGTGTGTTTAACAGAGGATAGAGGGCAAAATGAACACAGAGAGCTCAAAGAAGAGGCTGCTGGTGCTCATGGAAAGAACAAAACATGTCCAGTAGATCAATGTGTGGATTTTGTCCCATTCGAGTCCCAAAATGACCTTTCTGAAACTGCTTTAGTTCCACTGTCACTTAGTGTGAGTTACTCTTCTCTCTTCTGTTGTTTGCAGGTACTTCTGCACCAAAATAATGAAGTTCATTGACTGGTTATCTAAACGAGGACATACAATAGATGTCTACAAATAAAACCATTTGTAATTACTGTAGACCAACTCAAACTATAACCCTACCTCTAAACGAAAATATTTTTAGAATAAAAAAAGCCATTTCAGGAGTTTTTTTTTTTTTTTTTAATTATCATTTGCAGAATTCTAAAGATGATATATATATATATATATATATATATATATATATATATATATATATATATATATATCTGTATCTATATATATCTGTATCTATATATATATATCTATATATATCTATATATATATATATATATATATATATATATATATATATATATATATATATATATATATATATATATATATAATATATCATTTAAATTTTTATTTATTTTTTTACTTTTACTTTCCCAGGAGAAAGTTTTTGCTCATCCAGAGCTTTTTTTTTTTTGATAAAAAAAAGATTAAATAAAAATGTAAAAAAAATAAATAAATAAATAAAATAAAAAAATAAAGTTTTTTTTTCTAGGTGTTAATATCTCTTTCCTTACAACATACAATTTGTATTTTAAAAATTATTTTATATATATTTAATAATAATAAATCCATATAGTATTTTAGTAAAAATGGGAATTTCATTTTTTTCCCAAGAAAAAAGTTTTTGCTCATCCATCTTAAACTGAGAGTTGTGTTTTGAATTAAATAGATAGATAGATAGATAGATAGATAGATAGATAGATAGATAGATAGATAGATAGATAGATAGATAGATAGATAGATAGATAGATAGATTGTCAAAAGATTAATAAATGTCAAAGACCTCATTAGTGATTTTACTGATTTGTGATTTTAATGCAGCTTTGAACATCTTGATTTTGTAATCTCAACTTTAAATTGAATGGTTCTTTTGGTCCATTAATGAAAGTATGTGCTCTGTGTGTACAGGAGGCTTTAGCGATCAGACGGCCTGATTTCATCCAGCGCTCACAGGCCAGACTTCGAGCCCTGGAGAGGAGGTCGCAGAAGAGGCAGAACTCCCACAGCTCACCGCAGACACTCGAGAGCGGAGGTGTGCGGCACATGCTATCAGCATCAAGACATTCATACACGTTCAGACGCAGTCGAAATGAACAACACTTTCATGCCCTCAATAATCAGACAGACTCTGTTTTTCAAATCAGCATCTGAAATGAGAGCAGGAGAGCATATCAGTGGCTGTTAAAAGACAGGAAATATCGCCCCCATCTGAACACTGTTAAAAACTGCATCACTAACATTAGACTTGCTTTAGGTGTTTTAGCAATATTATAAAACACATTACTGACTCTGAATTTATTTGATGAGTCATGTTTAAAGATGTTGTCAAATTATTATTATTATTATTATTATTGCAAACAAAAATATACAATTTTGTTTTCAAATAATATATATATTAGTAATTAGTTGATTTTTATTATTATTATTATTATTAAAAATATATACAAATATATAAAAATTAAATGGACACATTTAAAAAAAAGAGTTTCCATCATCATCTTAATCATATTATTTTTATTATTAGTAGTAGTAGTAGCAGTAGTAGTAGTAAATAGATAAACAATTTTTTTTTTGTTTTTATATATTTATTTGCTATATTATTATTATTATTATTATTATTATTATTATTATTATTATTGAAAATGTAAAATATATATTAAAATATATACCAAATATAAAAAAAACCTCATTTTTCCATTTTTTATAAATATTGTTGCATCATCATCATCATCGTCATAAATTATTATTATTATTTTATATATATATATATATATATATATATATATATATATATATATATACTTTATATATTTTTTAGCTGCTTTTTAGAGCTACCATCCACTCAAGTTTGTACCCGACACTGATTTTATCACAGTTAATGGAGAAAAAATCTGCTGAAACCAACCCGTGGTTTAGCTGTATGTCTAGCTGCTGTAGTTTCTCTTCCTGTGCTCTAAATATCTAAAACCAATACCAACCAAACCTGACCAATAGAAACCAGTTTGAGAACAGCAAACCACATTAAGCTGGTTTAAGAGTTCTTAATTGTGATGAAATCACTGTAACACATGGCCTCTTGTTGTTTAATGTGGCGCACAGACAAAATCTGAATGACTATAAACATGGACAGCTGAATGCATAATCAAATTAGACAAAATATTACATAAACATGCAAAGGTATGTGTATAGCTTAAATAACAGCTGTCGGAAATCTGTGGCGCTTTTTGCATGCATAAATTCAATGTGGGCCTGATTATTCCTGCATTTCACTGCAGAGGACATATTGTAAACAGAAGGCTTGCTTCTTGTAATTTTTCAAAATGAGACTTGATTGTAGACTAATAGTAGATTGGTGCACCACTTTATTTTTTGATTTTTGGGGATCCATAACAAGTTAATGTTTGACCAACATTTAATCATAGATTCTACTGTTTCTTCAGTATAATTTTGTCATCAAATTAGAGTTTACCTATACAGAAACCCCATTTATTGTGTGTGTGTTTGTTCTGCAGAAAGCCTTGTGAAATCCAAAGAAAAAAGCATCATGGGAAGGAGTCTACAGCTGCGGTCCAGGAGGTAAAGAACATGCCAGTTCCTGTTTTGAGAAACACCTTTTCTACTTTATTTGTCTTTCAGACACAGACACACACACACACACACACACAGGTGTATCAGTTCTATCTGTATTAAAGGTGTTGTGTGTGTCTGTGCGGCTGCAGAGTTTTGCTGCCCTGACTGTGCTTTTCACAGCTTGTTTGTTTTGCTGCCGCTGAACGAAACCTCATCCGATTAGATCTGGTCTCACTGTGCTTGCAAATTAAAGCTCCCTGGTGCACGGCTGGATGGATTCTGCACGAATGAGTGCCCGTGTTCAGAAGGTTGATTTAAGCCGCCGATGTGGTGTATGACTGAATAACACGGCCAGTTATGTCAGATAACAGTGTAAATATTCAATGTTTGTTTCTTAATTCTGACTCTGATGTATTCTGATCTCACAAAAGATCAACAGAAATGATGCATTCTTTTTCTTTTGATGAAATCTTTGCTTTTTATTTTTTATTTTTTAAATAAAAGTTTATAGAAATAGAGACCAGACTCTCAGAGAGACTTTTTTCTTTTATTTACATTGCCAGTAAGAAAATACCAGTAGCAATCACCCAAAATACCCAAGAAATCACTCAGAAGACCTCAAAAATATTCTAAAAACCACTCAAAACACCCTAGCAACTACACAGAACACCCCAACAACACCCTAGCAACACCCAGAAGACCCCAAAAACATTCTGAAAACCCCTCAAAACACCATAGCCACTAGGGGTGGAACGGTTCAACTTACTCACGTTTCGGTTTGTATTACAGTTTTAGAGTCACGGTTTCGGTACGGTTCGGTATGTCCTATGTTTAGAGAAAAACTATACTGTCAAATTAAAATAAAGAAAATAAGAATAATCTATCTAACTACAAGCAACAGCACAAATAAATACAATAGAGTAAAGATACAAATAAAATAAACAGTGATTTTCAGGTTTTTTTTAGGTAGGTCTAACAGTTTTTAGGAACAGAAATTGAATAAAGTAATCAAATGTAAAACAGCATTGCATATTTTACTGTATAAATTAAAGATTAATCTTTACTAAAGTTACAAAAGCTATCCAATCAAGAGCAGTGAGTGATTTCTTAGTTGTTGCTGTATGATTAATACACTGATCCAGTGCACTGATACAGTATGTTCAGCCGGCTATGTCTGCTATAGGATATTTACCAAGATGTGCATTTTGACATAATTTTTTTGTGAATTTGTCCATTCAAACACAATACTTCAGAGAGTGAATGGTTTGTCCACTTTTTTTTTTCATCACTGTTGTTGTATTAGGAAGCCAGAATGCGCATCCATCAACAGAAACATTCATTAGCCGAACCCTGTTTGTTTTACGTGTTGTTATTTATAACAAACCATATTACAGATGCGTTGTCAGATTTAACACCCCAACAACACACTAGCAACACCCAGAGCACCCCAAAAACATTCTGAAAATCACTTGAAACACCCAAGCAACCACACAGAACACCCCAACAACACCCTAGCAACACCCAGAACACCCCAAAAACATTCTGAAAATCACTTGAAACACCCTAGGAACCACACAGAACACCCCAACAACACCCTAGCAACACCCAGAAGACCTCAAAAATATTCAGAAAATCACTTGAAACACCCAAGCAACCACACAGAACACCCCAACAACACCCAGAACACCCCAAAAACATTCTGAAAATCACTTGAAACACCCAAGCAACCACGCAGAACACCCCAACAACACCCAGAACACCCCAAAAACATTCTGAAAATCACTTGAAACACCCAAACAACCACACAGAACACCCCAACAACACCCTAGCAACACCCAGAACACCCCAAAAACATTCTGAAAATCACTTGAAACACCCAAGCAACCACACAGAACACCCCAACAACACCCAGAACACCCCAAAAACATTCTGAAAATCACTTGAAACACCCAAACAACCACACAGAACACCCCAACAACACCCTAGCAACACACAGAACACCCCAAAAACATTCTGAAAATCACTTGAAACACCCAAGCAACCACACAGAACACCCCAACAACACCCAGAACACCCCAAAAACATTCTGAAAATCACTTGAAACACCCAAACAACCACACAGAACACCCCAACAACACCCTAGCAACACCCAGAAGACCTCAAAAATATTCTGAAAACCACTCAAAACACCCTAGCAACCAACCAGAACACCCTAAAAACATTCTGAAAATCACCTGAAACACCCTAGCAACCACACAGAACACCCCAACAACACCCTAGCAACACTCAGAACACCCCAAAAACATTCTGAAAATCACCTGAAACACCCAAGCAACCACACAAAACACCCCAACAACACCCTAGCAACACTCAGAACACCCCAAAAACATTCTGAAAATCACTTGAAATACCCAAGCAACCACACAGAACACCCCAACAACACCCAGAACACCCCAAAAACATTCTGAAAATCACTTGAAACACCCAAGCAACCACACAGAACACCCCAACAACACCCAGAACACCCCAAAAACATTCTGAAAATCACTTGAAATACCCAAGCAACCACACAGAATACCCCAGCAACAGCCTAGCAACACCCAGAACACCCCAAAAACATTCTGAAAATCACTTGAAACACCCTAGCAACCACACAGAACACCCCAACAACACCCTAGCAACACCCAGAAGACCTCAAAAATTTTCTGAAAACCACTCAAAACACCCTAGCAACCAACCAGAACACCCCAAAAACATTCTGAAAATCACCTGAAACACCCTAGCAACCACACAGAACACCCCAACAACACCCTAGCAACACCCAGAACACCCCAAAAACATTCTGAAAATCACCTGAAACACCCAAGCAACCACACAGAACACCCCAACAACACCCTAGCAACACCCAGAACACCCCAAAAACATTCTGAAAATCACCTGAAACACCCAAGCAACCACACAGAACACCCCAACAACACCCTAGCAACACCCAGAACATCCCAAAAACATTCTGAAAATCACCTGAAACACCCAAGCAACCACACAGAACACCCCAACAACACCCTAGCAACACCCAGAACACCCCAAAAACATTCTGAAAACCACCTGAAACACCCAAGCAACCACACAGAACACCCCAACAACACCCTAGCAACACCCAGACCACCCCAAAAACATTCTGAAAATCACCTGAAACACCCTAGCAACCACACAGAACACCCCAACAACACCCTAGCAACACCCAGAACACCCCAAAAACATTCTGAAAATCACCTGAAACACCCAAGCAACCACACAGAACACCCCAACAACACCCTAGCAACACCCAGAACACCCCAAAAACATTCTGAAAATCACCTGAAACACCCAAGCAGCCACACAGAACACCCCAACAACACCCTAGCAACACCCAGAACACCCCAAAAACATTCTGAAAATCACTTGAAACACCCAAGCAGCCACACAGAACACCCCAACAACACCCTAGCAACACCCAGAACACCCCAAAAACATTCTGAAAATCACTTAAAACACCCAAGCAACCACACAGAACACCCCAACAACACCCTAGCTACACCCAGAACACCCCAAAAACACCCTAGCAACACCCAGAAGACCTCAAAAATATTCTGAAAACCACTCAAAACACCCTAGCAACCAACCAGAACACCCTAAAAACATTCTGAAAATCACTTGAAACACCCTAGCAACCCCACAGCAACACCCTGGCCTCATTGCAGTGACTTTTGCATGCACAGGCGCCACTTTCTTCTGCAACACTGTCTTTTCATTTCCATTTGCTCTGAGTCAATGCAGATAGTAAGTATGTCACGCATGCTAACTATGAGCTTTGGTTGACAGGAGTTATAACCAGCTGCCTGAGGTGAGGAAGAGGAGAGAGGAAGAAAAGAGGAAAAAAGAAGAGGAGAAAAGAAAACTGGCATCTCGGACCAACAGGCTGCGGGCAGAGCTCTTTAAAAAGGTAGACGTATTGTTTGCAGATGTGTAGGACTGATCTGAGAGCAGTTTAGAGGAGTTAGTAGTGAAGACTGATCTCGGATCAGTAATCATTGCAGCACAGGCGGGAGGGATTGAATTTTTGAGTCGCCGTTACCTGGTTCAACGAATTAGATTAATTGTCAGCATTAATCCTGAAAGTGAAGCTTTTCCAATACACCGGCACGAGGTGTTCGTTATCTTAAGAAAATTCCCCTAATTCAATCGGACCGGAGGAGGACGCCTTCTCTAAACCCGTTCTGCCCCTTAAGCAGTGGGAATTGATTTTGGCCGATGTATTTTGTTCCTAAACACCTCTTACTCGCTCTAAATATAGACTAGTCCCTGACGGAGAGAGCAGAGAGTGATATTCAACACATTTTCTATCAGAAAACACACATTTCTAGGCCTGTCTTCATATTCACACACATCACACCTACTGGTAACAATCAGCTCTGCTCAGAATGATGCTTTTGACCAGCATTTGTTTATGTTATTATTTGCCTTGTCAAGCATCACTATTATTGCTGTTCATACTTAGTGAGATGAATAAATCCTTACACCTGGTGCACACAGTCAATCACAATATACATATATATAGATATATATTTAAAATATAGATTTTAACCCAATGAGATTTAGCAATGGGGGGCTACAAAGTGTGATGTCACAGCAATGTTATTTTATTATTACTTATATACTATTATAGTTCTTATTAACATTTTGAATTAGCCTTTTTTATATTTTAGTTTTCATCTTTAGTAATTATGTGCTTTTGTTATTTGTTTTTAAATTAAAGCAAATATGTAATTTATTTGAATGTGTTTTTTAAATTTTAAATAATAGGTTTAACTTATTTTTATTTCAGTTTTAGTTGTATTTCAGTTTTGATTCATTTGTAATGAAAAGTTGGTCTGTTTAGAGCAATCTGGAAAAATAAATAAATAAACAAACAAACAAACAAACAAATTCATAAATAGGTATATATCAGCTTTCAGCTTTATTTCCATTAACAAAAATGTTTTTGTTAATGATAATAATAGAAACAGTATCAACAAAAAAATAATAGAAACCAATAAAAAAAATGTTGTTTGTCACAGTTGATGCTGGTTAGGACAAAAACTTTGAATGTACTTGAATAGATGGATAGATCCCAAACTTTTCTGTCAGCTAAACCACTTTGACCTAAAATATTTCTTTGAAGTCATTTTAAATTACTGTTTTAATATTATAACAACACATCTGCATATTCACAATTCTCTGATTTCGATTAATGATCGCATGACGTGCAGGAAAACAAATAAAATATTATTAGTCCAATAATATAATATTATATAAAAATTAGTATAATATTTAAAGTGTTTTATTTTGATTTAAAATTATTTTGTTACATTTTATTATTCACTTATTACGTTTTAAATTATTTAAAATTGCAATTTTATATTTTTGTGATTCAATTGTTAGCTTTTCATCAACTGATGCACCTCAGTTTGGGAAACGCCAGTTTATGTTGTTTGGTTATAAACTGTGTTCTAAATAAAAAATAATAATCTAAATAAAATCTAAATAAAATCTGATAAATACTGATAGACCCCATTGTTAAAAAAAAGATATTTTTTATTATATATAAATGTTACTTTATATTTAAAATTTTACATATATAAAATATGGATTTTACTTTATAATGGTACAGTGACCTCAATCAGTGTACGTCATACTTTCTGGCCACCAGATGTCACTATAGGCCAGAATATCATTGTAGGTTGCTCAGGAAATCACCAGAGACTATCTGAAACTGAGACTTGACTTACTCCAACCTACTCAAATATGCACAGAAATGTACATGTATTCTGCTCAGGTATTTTTGTCGTATGGCAACTCTTTCAACAATTTCATCATTAAACTCTTATATCAGTTTCATCATAAGATTCATTTTGATAGTATGCTCTTCTGAACACGGCTGAAGTTTCATCCTTTATTTTTTATAGTAGTTCATGTTCTAACATCATTATGTATTGAAACATTAAGTTATTGATGATAATGGTGGTGGTGTGTGTCTGAAGGTGTGCATGTGAGAGATGAATAATAGGAAAATATTCTGTGTGCAAACGTGTGTGTGTGTGTTTTGAATGCTGTCTGGTTGGCAGTGCTGTAAAGAGCTTCATTGTGCTGTGTGTGTATAGAGCCACTGTTCACAGGAATGAACACCCATCCATTGCCAATGAAACCACTGCACATGCACATGATAACACTCTCACACACACACACACATAGAGTATAGACAATAAAATCATTGCCAGCCAGTAAATGTGTGTGTCTGTCATGAGGCTGGACATTTTTCCAATATTTCATCTCTGTTTCTCCCTCTCTTTTTTTTTATGGACGATTCTTCAACATGCATCTGTTGAGATGAACATTCATCTCACATCCTGGAAAATCTGATTCCTTTCTTGATCAAGCGCATTTGGAAAATTTACTCACCCTCAGGCCATGAGTTTGTTTCTTCATCAGAACAGATTTGTAGAAATGTAGCATTGCATCTCTTGCTCACCAATGGTCCTCTGCAGTGAATGAGTGCCGTCAGAATGAGAGTCCAAACAGCTGAAAAAAACATCACAATAATCCACACCACTCCAGTCCATCAATTAACATCTTGTGAAGCCAAAAACCACGTGTTTGTAAGAAACAAATCTATAAAGATGTTTTTAACTTCAAACCGTTGCTTCCAGCTAAATAGAGTCCATAATCCATAATAATGCTTCCTCCAGTGAAAAAGTCAATCCCATGTTGTAGAGCTGTTCTGGACTGTTTTTGCTTGTAAACAGTGCTTGATTTGTGCAGATTTCTGTCCTGATACAGACCAGGTGACTTTTTCACTGAAGAAAGCAATATTACAGATAGAGGACTCATATTTTAGCTGGAAGTGACAGGTTGAAGTTAAAAACGTCTTAATGATGGATTTGCTTATTACAAACACACAGATTTTGACTTCATTCAACTGATGGACTAGAGTTGTGACAATTACTTGTGGATTATTGTGATGTTTTTATCAGCTGTTTGGACTCATTCTGACGGCACCCATTCACTGCAGAGGATCCATTGGTGAGCAAGTGATTGAATGCTACATTTCTCCAAATCTGATGAAGAAACAAACCCATCTACATCTTGGATGGCCTGAGGGTGTGTATACATACATTTTCAGCAAATTTTCATTTTAGGTAAACTATTTAACACACGTTACAGAAGGGAAAGTCTTGGTGGGGAACGTGCCATAGAGAAAATTTTTGCAAACTGAACCTTTCAACACTCATGGGAAACAGTAGATGTTTAAAGCTACTTTCAATTTCCTTAAAGCTACAATGATTGTTTTTTTTTGTTTTTTTTTAATGCAGCATTTGTTCTTTTAAAGCCCCCCATGGGATAAAAGAATCACCCAGACATCTAGTATCAATTATGATGTGTTTCGACAAAAACATTTGGTGTGTCCAACTCTTGCTGACCACAAATGATGGCTGTTTGGAATAAAACTGACCAAAGGCTTTTTATTTATTTATTTTTTTTTGCAGAAACTTCTGGAGCAGATTTTGCAGAGGGGAGGAAATCACTGACACTGCCTTGGACTCGTGTTTCTTCTCACTCCACAGTTCTCATGCCGGCTCTTGAAAAATATGACATGACATTAGTTATAAATGTTATGGAATAGTTCCTTTCAGAATGAATGTGCCTTAAACATGGACTGCAGCCTCATTTCTTTGGCTCTGGATTACATCTTCTCTCTCTATATACATACATTACTGATCAAAAGTTTGGAATAATTAAGGTCTTTTAATGTTAAGTCTCTTATGTTCAGCTAGGCTGCATTTATTTGCTCAAAAATACAGTAAAAACAGTACAAAAAAAAGTGAAATATTATTACAATTTAAAATAACTGTTTTCCATTTGAATATATTTTAACATGTAATTTATTCCTGTGATACAAAACTGAATTTTCAGCATCATTACTCCAGTCTTCAGTGTCGCATGATCCTTTAGAAATCATTCTAATATGCTGATTTGCTGCTCAAGAAACATTTCTGATTATTATCAGTGTTGAAAACAGTTTGCTGCTTCATATTTTTATGGAAACCTTGCATTTTTCAGTCCTACAGATTCTCAACAGTATCACATGGCAAACATAGGACATCAGGAGAGTCTTTTGGCTTCTTAGATGCTACAGTTGCCATATGGACGGATTGTTTGCCCTTTCTATGCCTCTATCCCTGTCATATTATATTATGTACGAGACACGACATAAAAGAGCACATTACAGCTCTGGTCCTCATCGCTAAAAGCCTAAAATCCAACATTTAAAGACATTCTTATAACATGAAGGACCTGAACTCGCTCTCAGCCTTGAGTCGTAGGTTCTGCGGGCTCATTATGACATCAGTAGCCTTCCTCTATCCGTGTCTCTCCGAGCCATTAGCCGGGAGCAAAAGGAATTTGACCTCGTCTGAATAGGAATGCATCACTAATGGAGCCGAGTGCTTGCGCGGGGTGAAAGAGGCTTTTGTCCTCTCTCCGAATGTGCCAAGATTGTCCCACGTGTGCCTGCTTAAACGGGACATGACTGCAATAGTCGAGCTATAAACTGAAGCCTTGAAGTAAAACTTGATTTGACAGACTTTATATTATGTCCTGTTGTTGTGTTTGGTATTTTAACTATTGCATTTTAAAATCAAAAGATTGGGCCAGAAGATATGGAGTGGAGTAATGTAGCTTTCTTTGTGTGTATATGATAAGATGATGCATTTTAGGCCAGACTTTACACAAGTACTGAAATGTAAGTGCAAATGCCCAACCAAGGACAAATTATCCCTGTAAGGCAAGTCATTTCACTCAGCAGCCATCTTTGTAACACTATTTCAGTCATGCAAGTAACAGCTTTTATTTCTTTGAATGGCCAAAGCAATGCAGCAAACTTTCTATTAAATTTCATATTTGAAATCGCCAATGAAATCTGATGACTGTTCTATAAATTTTGTTTCTAAGGCTCAAATAGCATTAAAAAGCTTATTTTTCAGGTTAGACCAGCCAATACGCATGTTAAACGTTATAAGTTAAACACGCATTCACAACAGAAACTTATAACTGCAGGTGCAGCGACACGATGATTTTACCAATTAGTGATTGGCTCTTTTATTTATACAACAAAAAGTTGAGAGAACTCAAAAATCTCCTACAAAAATAAGTTGAGAAAACTCAAAAATCTGCTGAAGCTGGTTGCCTTAAAATTTTAAGTTTGCCTTAAAATTTTAAGTTAAGTGATAATGTGAGTGTACTGTCTTTGCATATCTAAAGCCTTTGCTGAAGTCTTTGGTACAATACAATTGTCTGTTTGTTATATTTGCATTTACAGGTTACTCAAAGGTGCACTAGTATTTTAGAAGATGCTATTCAGGTAAATAGCTATGTAAATATGACATATGCTGGCTTTACAGACTGTTTTTTTGATGTTTTATGCCTGAGATTCACAAACTTTATTTGTAAACTGAACCTGTTTGATCCAAAATATTATAAATTATATATATTATAAATAGTAAATCTATAATTGTTTGAAGTCCCCCTGATATTTTAATATTTTAATAATTTAACAACACAGTTCTCTAATGACTGACAGTTATGGAACTAAACAAATAGGCTAAAATATTTAATCTTTTTTTGTATCTGTTTTTATTTATTTATTTTTTTTAATAATGTTTTATTAATTTATATTTTAATTAACAATAATTATTAACTTTGCATAAACTCAAAAATCCCTGCATTTTGGGAAACCCTTTTTAACTTGACTCAGCATCTTAAAAAGCAAATATTCATGCCAGTGTCATTTTGCAGTTTTTACTATAATATTCTGAATTAGTTTTTATTGTGAAATTTTCTGTTTTCATTTTCATTTTATGTAATGTTTTAGTAATTTTTACTGTGTTTTTGACATTACTATTTTTAATATGACTATTTTTAGTTATTTTAGAACAAGTTAAACCAAATAAAAAAAAAAAAAAATTTTTTTTATTAAATTTTATTTTTATTTAATTTTATTTAACTGACTTATTTAAATCAAAATGTTTCAAAGGTTATATATGCATTCCCTAGTTCATAAGATGCACTGCAATGCAATGGCCAAAGAGATCCATCTGATGTATGGGTACAGAAAACAGTGCAGACAAAATGCCAGAGCGTTTCCTGCTTGAACGGCCCCCAAGAGTCTCCATTTACATGCAAGTGTTGACAATTCAGCCTTGTGCTTCAAAAAAAAAAAAAAAAAAAAAAGAAAGAAAGAAAAAAAAACATGTTTTATGCCTTCTTATTTTCCTGTTAAACCTTTAGCACAAATCTCAGAGTAGATTTTGTCTTCGAGGCCAACTACATTTAGAGTCTTTTCCTAATGTCATGACGAACGCATATTGATGTTTTTGCAAGAGGGCTTTTCTCAGTATTCTGGGCTTTGAGTTTGATTCTAATAAAAATGACAGAATCCTGAAAGCACAGTCCTAAATAACAGGAAATCGAATACATTTCGGCTGGATGGATGGATGAATATTGCTCTTGAGAAACTTCTTCTGGCCTCGGATGAAGAGCCGTGATGAATCATAGTGGGATGTTGATTACTACAGCAAAAATACTGACCTAGAATCAGAGCGAACCGCTTAAACCCATAAATCGCCTTTTCTCTGAGAATTATTGTGGTTCCTTAGATACAAAAGGGTTTTACAAACTTTTAAAAATGACATGCTGAATGAGCAATAGGATCTTTCAAAGGCGTTCTTGAAACTAGAAACCCTTTTGTCTGGGACTGTAAAGTCTGTTCTGATAGTTTGGACCCAATCACCCCTGCTGAGGTCCGTACCTGGAGATATATGAACCAGACCCCTTCTTTGATAGCAGAACTGAAGGATTACTTCATCAGGTGAAATGGAGACACCACAGGTAATCGATCATAAAGCATTTCTTGTTTTTTTTTTTTGTTTTTTTTTTCCCACCACAGTGAATGGATGGCACAGGTGAAAGCATGCAGTGAAGTTTATTGGACATGTATGGTGAACCCTGACCCTGCTTTATCACAGGAGCTCGTCTGGAGTCTGTTTCACACCTGAAGACAGCTGGTACATTGACCCCAGGACAGGACGGGACAATCCCAGGCCTCTGAATTACATCAACAAAGAGCTTGGGGCCCATGAGGGCCATTCTAGCAAATGGGTCCTTTTGTGTTCCTCATTAACATATGAGTAAGTAATGACTTGGAGGATTTTTACTATGGGCTGTTACAGGCATTTCCCTAAATACACTTAAAAATAAAGGTGCTTCAGAAGGTTCTTCAAGCGATGCCATAGAAGAACCATTTTTGGTTCCATAAAGAACAATTCAGTCAAAGGGTCTTTAAAGAACCATATCTTCCTTACCTTTTTATAATCTGAAGAACCTTCTTTCACCACAAAGAACCTTTTGTGAAACAGAAAGGTTCTTCAGATGTTAAAAGTTCTTTATGGAACCATTTAGACAAAAAGGTTCTTCTATGGCATCATGAAGCACCTTTATTTTTAAGAGTGTACCCGAATATCTAGTAACTTTGTTAATTTATATAATTTATTTGATGCTTTTGTAGGGTTCTCATAATTATTTTTTAACCCTGTTTTCATGACTGTTTTGTAAAATTGATCAGTCAATGGATTATTTAAAACAATGCTATGTGTGTATATATATATATATATATATATATATATATATATATATATATATATTCATTATTGTTTTTTGCTATTGTTATTACAGTTAAATATTATATTTATTACTTTTGTTTCTAAAATAAATAACTTAAACTTTAAGTGAAATATGAAAAACAAATTATTTTATTTAATCTAGTTGCCAATGCAACATTTCTCATGTAGTTTAACTTGTGCTAAAATAACTAAAACTAAACTTGAAGAAAAATTAAAAACTATATGGGCTTCATAAAAAAAACGAATAAAAATGACAAAAACACAACAAAATAATAATAAAAAATGATGAAAACAATGCTAAAACTACAATTGAAAACAAAAAAAAAATCTAAATTTAAAAAAAAAACTAATATTATTTAAATTATACTAAAATAACACTGGAATATATGTATGAATATGTATGAAATATTATTTTGTCATATTTTTGATAATTATTTATTCATTTAATTATTGCAATTTATTAACATTATATTGATAATTATGGCAATTCATTTTGTCTTGTATTTTTTTTCAACTATGAAGAAATGCATTTAACTCCTTATAAATCACCTTTTTGAAATGTGAAATGCTCCTGTTTCACAGTGACCCATGAACAATTCATGAAAATAATCCTGGTGGACAGTGACATACATTAAGTAATATCATTATTCTGACTTATTCTTTCACTCTGACACTCATTCATACATAAATACTTAATTTAATCATTCTTTAAAGCCAATCGCTGTCTAAATGGAGGTTCGATGTTAAAGTTGGTTTCTTTTCTCCAGCTATGGGACAGTCTTTGAGATAAAGACGTGTTTCAAATGGATTTCTGCTGTCTCTTGAAGTTGGATCCATTCCTGTCTGCTCTTTTGAAATCGGGGCAATGCAAGAACAGAATGATGAAATCACAGTATTTTGCTCTTTCGAAATGAGGTTTCACTCATGTGGCTACAAACCAAACGCTGTTGATGTTGTTATTGTGCTCGGATCACTCCTGCGTGTGCAGTCTGAGCTTCCTTTTGTGTTCTTTATTTGTTTCAGCTTTTAAATAATGCACAGGTTCATCATGAATGTGAGGTGATTTCACACCTGCATTATTGCTTTTGTGCTGCAGTAAATCTCAGTGCAGTAGTATTGCACCAGCATGCACTGGACATGAAGACTCAATTCTAACTGTGGTATAAACAAAGTAGACCATTATTAATTTACTTCTTTACTGATATCATGAGAAGTCAAAAGAGGTCTAACAATTGGTATATTTTATGATATTCTAATCATGGGTTTAGACAGTATACTGACCATTTCAATTAATTATCAGCTTTTAATGAAAATTACTGCCACTGGATCGAACTGATCAATATGTGGTTTGTTGCCCTTTCAACTCACTCTTTAAATGTCAGATATGATGTTTACCAGAGTCATAAATCTTACTACATACATTTGCTATCTTCAGGTAATTTGGAAAACACTTCACAATAACTTTCATTTATATATCTATATAATTATATTATCTATATAATAAAATTATGTAATGCTTAAAGGTCAGTTAATGCACATTATAATAAATAGAAATGTCATGGAACACAAATTCATATTGTCTAAATGTACTACTTAAATTTTTTTATTTTTATTTTTTTTAAATGCCAAGTTCTTTCATGAAACTCTAGATGGCACAGGCTGGTGGATTCTTAACGCAACTGATGGTATTCACAGCGTTAAATTGACACAAGCTGATTGGTTCATGTTGCATATGCAGCCAATGCAGCCTTACTGCTTTACATTTACATGGCTGGTTAGCATTCACCTGAGTATTTTGCAGAGCGCTTTCAGAGTTCCTCTGAAACCCTCCACCTTCCCCAGCTCCACCTGTATAGATCTGCTATGGCTTATTTTATATGCTATTTGTTCAGCAGCAGTATGTCTTAAAGGGATAGTTCACCCAAAAATGAAAATTCTGTCATTAATTACAGATCCAGCGTGATGACTCTGAACACATGGCATGATGACGTTGAACACAAGGCATGTGTTCAACGTCATCACGTTGGATCTGGATCAGTGCTTGCGCCGCCACGCGCTTGCGTCATGTACTGTTGTGAACGCATGTCCACAAGAGAAACAGTACACACGAAAATGTGGAATAAAATCGTTATTTTTGTTTTCTTTGCACAAAACGTATTATCGTGGCTTCGTAAAATTACAGTTCACAGACTGATGTCACATGCACCACTTTGTCGATCATCTTGGTACTTTTCTGGACCTTGATCGTGTAAGGACCCTTGCTGTCTATGGGAGGGTCTGAGAGCTCTCAGATTCAAACTAAAATATCTTAATTTGTGTTCCGAAGATGAAAGGAGGTCTTACGGGTTTGGAACGACATGAGGGTGAGTAATTAATGACAGAATTTTCATTTTTGGGTGAACTATCCCTTTAAATACTGACAGCACTTTGTCGCCATATGCATTGGCAGTAGCAAGTTCCTGTACTTGCTTACAGCAGCAGCAATAATCTACAACTACAACAATAACCAACAGCAGCAGCAATTCAGCAGCAGCAGCGTATCTATTCCGCCAAGACCAAATACATTAACATTGTCAATGGGCTTGACATTAACACCCGCCAACCCGCCAAATGCGGGTGGATTTCAGCTGTGGCGGGTCACACAGTCACTCCCACTAGCCACTCTGGCGGGTTGAATTTTGTATACAGTAACAGAGCTCGACATTAATGCTTGTCCGGGACAAGTGGATTTTTTTGAAGGGGAAAGTGAAAGAAGATAATTTTACTTGCCCGACCAGATAACTAACCTGATTAAAACATCTGATTAGGGAAGCACCGAAATTTCGGCGAGAATGGTTCAGATTTTATTACATTCTGTGTAAACGGCGATTGATAATGGATCATCAGAAACAACAAGGTCGCGCCAGTTGAGACTCATGCAGCCTGTCTATGAGAGAGAATCTCGTGGAGAAATCAAAACAAATGAACGCAACTGCACATAGAAGAAACATAAAAATGTAACTTAGTTTTTTATATTTATAACACACAGCCTAGTTAAGCAACCTGACACGACCAAGAGAGTGAAGATTTCCCTGAAACCCATGATTGCAAATGTAACATTTTATACAAGAGTTAAAACGAGTAGTTAATATACATTTTAGTTCAGTACTTGAATTTATTGAAAGGATATGTTGTAAACGTTGATTGTTTTTGCTCCATTTGGTTAATGATTATAGTTTCAAACAAAGATCACAGCAGAACAGTCTCGCATGTCTGAGCAACACACTGCGGTGTTTTGTTAATGAATGATTCGCGTTTTTGAATTTTGAATCATTTGAGTCAATGATTCAGTGGTCCATTCATAAGGACAGGCACTTGCTTCATTCTTGAATGAATCAGCTGTCTGAATGAATGGTTTGAAGGCATGCTTCAATGACTCATTAATTAAGATAGTCACTTGCTGCCACCTACTGGCGGTTTACTTTCATAGTAGCCTATCTTTGCATTTTTTTCAACATTTCATATTTGTATATGAAAAAATATATATAATTTAAAACACCGAGCTCACAACATTATTTATGCTAATAATTATAATTTTGCATGCAGTGTAAATGCATTTGTGCTATATTTCAGCTACACTGAACCGTTTGTGTAATGCATCTGAATGCCGCTCCAGTCACTTCTGTTTCTTCTCCAGTGGAAAGATCAGTTTTGTAGATACTGATTTCATATGATTGGTAACAGCCCTATATTATCTTGTTATATTAAGTGAAATTATTAATAAAATGTAATTTGATGTGAAAGATGATGCATGCATTTAATACGGTTAGGGGAAATGCCCTTTAAACAGGTCAAAAATGACCTGAAATCAATTTAAATTCATTTTTGTATGCAGTATTAAGTCATATAAAACGTAATTTCCCAACAACAAAATTGTGGCCAGTGAAAATGCTGAGTGGCTAGTAAATTTGGAAAACCACTAGCCACAGTGACCGGTGAGCAAGAAAGTTAATGTCAAGCCCTTGTTATATCCATTAATGCTAAAATCTAGAAATAAATTTAATATTACCATTATTACTAATCAGAAATTAAGTTTTGATATATTTACAGTAGGAAATTTACAAACTATCTTAATAGAACATGATCTTTACTTAATATCCTAATGATTTTTGGCATAAAAGAAAAATCGATAATTTTGACCCATACAATGTATTTTTGGCTATTGCTACAAATATACCCATGCTGCTTATGACTGGTTTTGTGGTCCAAGGTCACATACTATTTGTTAGCGAATGTTAATGAACGTTGTTGTAAACTGTTACCGCCGTGTCTGGTCTTTTCTCATCCAAAATCAGAGGCGTCAAGACAGCGGCGCGCTCGCTCGCACACACACACACACACACACACACACACGCGCGCTTGAGTTCATATGGCTCGTGCGCTCATGGAAAGCTGATGTGTGGCGCGCTCTGGAAGTCTCTCACATTTCAGGAAGTGTCGGAAGTCCTCAGCTGCTGTCAGTCTGTCCTGCTCTATATTATGGTCGCGCAGCCGTGATCCGCGTGGATCGTCGGTGTGGATCTCTGGTGGGGCACCATGTCCACCCGGTACAGCCCGAGGCGTGCGCTCCTGCCCGCGGTCTGCGCGCATGTTGTGTCCGTGCTGACCGTCTGCTGCGCCGGGAGCGTGTTTACAGCCGGTAAGAGCAAATTTACTACAACTGCTTTGTGCACTTACAACTTTCACATGACTGTGTGGCTGCAGCTTGAGTTTCTAGCGGCGCAACTAATGCATGTCGGACAAGAACATGCTCAGAACAGCTTCTCTGGGAGATGTTTGTGCTTTATTGATAGAGGCATTAACAGAACATCTGTGGTTTGCTTGTGGTTTTTAGTGTCATAACTTGTGGTTTGTCAATACACTGGTGATTTGATTATAATGATTTCTTATTTATTTATTTGACCAATGACAATTTGATTGTTTGATTGATTGAGCGACTGATTACTGCAGGAAAATGAAGCTGTTTTGGAAAAATATGATTTGATTGATTGATTTTGAAACCCAAGAAAATTAAGGTTATTTTAGGACCAAAAATTATTTACTTTTTATGTACATTTTCCTCCTACATTCTCAATACAATGATGTAATAATAGTATATGCATTTTTTAATTGAAGAGAATGAATACATTGTGTTACTATTTTTGTACTACCTTTTATTTATATTTTTTTTGGATAAAAATCATTACAGCATACTTTGTGTAATATTGTATAAAATTACAGTAATGATGATCTAATGATAATAACCATGAAAATAATGCCATTAAAAATATGATGCATTAATGAGAATTGTTGGGGTAAATATGCTTAATTGTTGTAAAAAAAAAATAAATAAATAATGCCATAATGCAAAATTCCTTGTGCAAATATTGTTTTTTCTCAAAATTTGGGGATCATAAATGACCTGGATTTGTTTTTGTGGTATTCATCCATGTAGAGTTTGGGTTGATTAGTCTAAGTCTAGGAGACTAAACCTGAACAATTGAGGCCTGCCTACCTTTCTCTCTCTCTCTCTCTCTCTTGCTCTTTCTCTGTGAACACACCATCATTGGTAAAGTGCTCTTAATTAACACAGAAAACAATCAGTCTCTCTTCGCCTCCTGATGCTAAATGTATTTGTGTGCGAGTGATGATTATGTTATTGTGTGCTCTGCCGAGTTAATTGCATGTCGACGATCATTAATAGTTAAAAGCTCATTCATCATGGACCCGATGTGATATGAAATGAGACTCCGTGCAGGTTTGGTGGACGCAGTCACGGTGATTATATGATGTGAGCGCTAATGAAACAAACGCGCTGCGTGCAACTCTGGCAGATTTGACAAATGACACAGCATTACAGCGACATGGTGCTTGATCAGCCACAGATACTCTCATTAAATCAGAGTGCTTATACAAAACAGGTGTGTTGGAGGGAGGAGGAGATGTGGAGCTTCATATAACCATCACTGTTTACAGTATAATTTGTTAACACTGGAGAAATGTAGCATTACAAATGTAGCATTACAATGGCATTACATCACCATTGGTGAGCACATTACATCACTCACCAGTGGATCCTCTGCAGTGAATGGGTGCCGTCAGAATCAGAGTCCAAACAGCTGATTAAAAACATCACAATAATCCACACCACTCCAGTCCATCAGTTAACATCTTGTGAAGTGAAAAGCTGTGTGTTTGTAAGAAACAAATCCATCAGTAACGTGTTTTAACTTTAAACCATTGTTTCTGGATAAAGCACAAGTCTATAATCCATAATAACACTTCCTCCAGTGAAAAAGTTGTCCTCATCTGAATCAGGAGAGAAATCTGCACAGATCAAACACTGTTCCAAAACAGCTCTAAACAAATATGTGGGTGGATTTTGATGTAAGTGGACAACAGGAGATGGATTTTTTCAGGATCATGGACTCATTTTAGCAAGAATTGACAGTTTAAAGTTTAAAAAAGTCTTAACGATGCATTGTTTATTACAAACACACAGTTTTTCAATTCACAAGATGTTAACTGATGGACTGGAGTGGTGTGGATTTCTTGTGGATTATTGTGATGTTTTTATCAGCTGTTTGGACTCTCATTCTGACGGCACCCATTCACTGCAGAGGATCCATTGGTGAGCAAGAGATGGAATGCTGCATTTCCCCCAAATCTGATGAAGAAACAAACTCGTCTGCATCATGGATTGCCTGAGGGTGAGAACGATTTCAGCATTGAACTATTCCTTTAATGATTCTGGTTCCTCAACAGTTCTTTTATATTAAACAAAACTATTATTGGTTGGATAACTTTTGTTGTTTACGTTATACTGTAAAAAAAAAAAAAAAAAAAAAAAAAAAAACCTTCTGAGGTGAGAATTGTTTCTACACCAAATTTGTTTTTAGTTTAAAAAGTAAGTTTTTGGTTCTCAAGAACCGCTCCAATCGATTTAGATCAATATATCTTGATCTCCAGAATGATTCTATTTTATTTGATTCGTTAAAAAGAACAGTCTTGTAGTCATTTGGGAGTCATTAAAGGGAGACAAGGGCAGAGGAACCCAGTGAGATGAGTGTGGAAAGATGTGAGGTGGAAGTCAAGAGAAAAAACAGAGAGGAAGACACGAGGAAGAGAGACGAGCCCGTCGCAGTGGGGTGTAAAACCAGAAACCGTTGATGTGACAACAAGGTTACAGAGACACGCGATCAAAGCCGTGCCGATCCCCAACATGTGTTAGAGAGAGGATGTCGACTACTGCGAGTGAACACTGTCCCTGAGTCTGCTACAAACGATCCCCCTCCCTCCAGACGCAGCGTGTGGGAAAACCAGAGTTCACTGCCACTTCTGTGAGTGTGTTGGCATGTTTGAAGTTAGAGTTCAGCAGAAGATGAAAACTCTCATCATTTGCTCACCCTTGTGTCATTACAAATGTGCCTGGTTTTCTTTCTTCTGTGGAACACAAAAGCAGATGTTTTGCAAAATGTACAGAGTGCTCTTTTATTTTTTATAATGGGTTGTCAAGCTCAATATAGCCCAATATTTTGTGCACTACCTCTAAAAATTGAGTATCAGTATGATTTTTTTTTTTTAACAAAATGAATACTTTTATTCAGCAAGGATGCATTAAATTGATCAAAAGCAACAGTACATGTTACAACAGATTTCAAATAAATGATGTTCTCGTGAACTTTCTATTCATCAAAGAATGCTGAAAATCACGGTTTCCACCAGGCCCGGTTCTACGGAAATCAACGAATTTGATTCGAATTTGAAAAGACCCAAGTTTGAGTAGTTATTCACTGACAATCTTCCTTGTAGCTCTGAAATCACATTCTCAATCACAATTTTAAATGTGTCATGTTTTATTGGTCACATGACAGGTAAAAACCAATAGCGCATGACTTCAAACATCTTGAAATATTGTTCACAAGTTGTATAAACTATGTCTATGGTGCTTTTTTGACATACACATTCATTGCACGGACAACAAAAGTTTCACAGAAGAAAGAAAATACTTTTTTTTGCATGAACTGTACCTTTAAGATTTTCATGCACTCACTTCCTCTGGAGAAGAAACACAGCAACTCATCTTCCCACAATTCCCCCCTGGTGTGAAACACGCTGCGTCGGTGACAGGAAGTGGTTACCTGGCTGCCGTCGTTAAAGGCTAATGAGTGAGTTTATCAGAACAGGTGCCTCCTCGCGGTCTCACGAGGGCCGATTGCATCCGCGCGTCTGTTTTCAGAGTCCAGCATGTGGTCCTGCATAAAGGCCGCTGGAGGCGGAAAATGACTGGAAATCTTTAATGGCGTGGTTTTATGAGCAGGCGTCTGCAGAGATTGTTGGGTTTATGGGTACGATCAGTTGTTAAATGCATGAGGGTCACAGAGATGCTGTTCAGAAGCATCTGTTATTTTGCATTATTAAAGTTAACAGGAAATCTAAATTGACCCTATTTGCTTCCTTTATGCACATTGTTGTGTATGATTCATCAGTGCATATTATTCATCGCAGAGAGGCTAGTGGCTGCATATCAGTTAGTGATTGATAGTCATATTATGTTTGCCAATTTTCAGTTTGTCTGCATTCACTGATAGTTATGGCCACTTGGGTGATAAATAGCCGTTTAGACAATATTTTAGCAAACTTTCTTTCCAGTTTGGTTCCATTCTGACGTGAAACATCCACTTTGAACTCTCTTGATGAAATAAATCCTCTATTTCTCATTGAATGTTAATATTAAATAAGAAAAGCACTATTGTTCAAAAGATTGGGGTCAGTAAGACTTTTTTTTTTTGAAGGAAAAGCGACAGTAAAGATATTCATATTGTTACAAAAGATTTCTGTTTCAAATAAATTGTTATTTTGAACTTTTTAATTCATCAAAGGATCCTGAAAATCACTGTTTCCACGAACATATGAAGCAGCACAACCGTTTTCAACATTGATAATCAGAAATGCATCTTGAGCAGCAAATCAGCATGATTTCTCAAGGATCATGTCTCACTAAAGACTAGAGTAATGATGCTGAAAATTCAGCTTTGCATCACAGGAATAAATTACATTTTAACAAATATTCAAATGGAAAACAGGTATTTTAAGTTGTAATAATATTATTGATTTTATTGTGTTTTTCATCAAATAAATGCAGCCTTGGAGAGCATAAGCAACTTTTTTTCAAAAATGTTAAAAAAAATCTTACCAACCAAAATATTAAATGGTAGTATGTGTCCCATTATGGAGGTAAAATGGGTAACACTGCTATTTTATGTTGATTTTAAAAGTTTTGTGATGTGTTATAGGTCCTTCAGATCAGTTTGTGTCTCTAATTATCATCTGGATCTTTATTTTTTGGGTGAACTGTTCCTTTAAGAGTGTATGGCATGTCAAACCTTTAGAACAGAAGTTTTTGTGTATCTAAGCTTAGACTTTACATTCACTTTCCATTCCATCCACTTTCTCTCTGTTTAATCATATTTGTCGCAATACAGTGGCAAAATGCATTCTGAATCATTTGAGTTTAGCATTCATTCTGTCCCCTCGTGTTCTATTATCAAATGACAGTTTCAGGCGTACAGTACGTTAACGCTTTGAGAGAGCAAGCGCTCATCCGCTTTGCCAGAAATGGATCGTGCAGAGCTAAAAACAGCTGAATGGGATTGAGTATCTGCTGGCGGACGCATGACGGCCAGAGAGAGTTTCAGGCAAACCGGCAGCTGTTCATACGCCACTGGTCCGTTGAGAGAGAGAAAGCAAGAGACATCCTGGAAAAAACAGAGCGTTGAGGGCGTGGGGGGTTAATGAAAGACAGACGGAGAGGAGAAGAGAGAGACAGATCCTGCGCAGTGACAGACAGTTGCACACATGTAGGTTAAACACTGCAGAAGACGTCTGCACGCATGAGAGAGAAAGAGAGCGGTCAAACGTTTAAACTCAACTGACCCCATCCAGAACCTTTCACCCTCTCAATATGAAGGGCAGAGGTGATTATGTTCTCAATAAAGCTCAACAGTGGCCGCCCACCGCTTCAACAGCCCTGCTTTTCTCATTCATTTTCTCCACAGGGAATTCAAAGACTTAAAGCAAGCCAGCTCTGAGATGATTCACCATCTTTCAACTGCTAAATGAATAAGTGTAAATGCTCATACTTTAATTTGAAATTAAAAGTATTTGGAATTTGAAAAAAATGGGAAACAAGACAAAGAAAAAATGGGGAAAAAGACTAAGCTGTTTGCATACTGGGGGAATGTACTCTTTGCTTCAGTAGCATTTGGCAAGTGTTTTATCCAAACGGAATTTTATTGCATTCAGTGTTTATATTTAATAAGTTCATGCATTACTTGGGAATCAAACCCATGTCCTTCTTGTTGCTAGTACCATGACTGAGCTACAGGAATGCCATTGACTTGTAAAAATGAATTAGAAATGGATGAATATTGACATTAAATCATTGATTATAAGATTAAAATGGCAACATATTGTAATATATTCTAATATATAAGTAACTTGGGATTGTGGATTTTAGGATTACAGGACTTAGTTTCTGCTGAGGAATTTGGCAATTAAGCATGTTTTTGTAGAAATGAAGATTAAATCACTTTGATTTGTAGCTTCTACACGAGCATATAATCAACAAGCAATGATATCATGGTAGGTTTACATTACTGATAAAGAAAAACACTTTATTTATGGAGAAAATGGATGAGAATTTGACTTTTTGCTTTTGTTTTTTTCTGCCTCTGTCCTAAAAGTCTGTTTGAGCCTCAGTGATGCTTCTGTGGGATCTTTCATGAAGTAATTATGCATATTTTTGAACTGGCTCTTGGTTTTAATTATAAATGTTCAAGGTGGTGTGTTTCAAACAAGCGTTATAAATTCACATTTCTGAGAAGTAAAAGTCATTTTTTCCACTTGTAAGTGGAGAGTCAACATGAAATCACAGCAGATCTTATTTATTTCATTCTTAATGCATTTTTATTTTTTTATTTATTCCATGAATCATCAAAGCAAATTATTTTAAATATAAAAATAGGGTTTGATGTTTGATTTGATCTCTTTTGATCTTCTTCTCTTTCTTATAGAACAGTCAGTGTCATATTCTGTAAAAATTATTTATTAGTTTTTTTTAATTGTGATTATTAAATCAAAATATTCAACAATATTATTGTAGTGTATAATAAAAGCTCAAATAATTATTTAAAAATGTTAGTAGTATAAATAAAAATAATTATATAGCACAACTAGAATTAAAATTATACTATTTATTTTATTCATAAAACAAATTATTTGACTACATTGTCTTATGACATTGTAGGGTAAAATAACATTTTTATTTTTATTCCCTATTGTCTATAATAAAACAACAACAACAACAACAACAATAATAAAAATAATATTTTTAATAATAATAATAATAATAATAATAATAATAATAATTATTATTATTATTATTATATTACATTTAAAACAGAATATAAAACATGTAAAAACACCGTGTCAAATTCAGTAAATTTGCAGTAGTAATAGTAAAGTTTTACTACTTTTTTCACTGAAATTTTTCATGAGTCTCTGAACCCTACTTTGAACCCCCTGTTTTACAGCACCATTAACACGTCGTTAAAAGATTTCCTTAAAGGTGTGAAGACTCTTCAGATCACACTGACCTTTAGTAGCTAATAAGTGTCCATTTGGCTCCATTATATGCTCCCCTGCGATTTCAACTCAACAACTGTCAGTGGTGGAATAAACATTTAGTTGCATCTAACTCAGTCAAACTGAATGGAAATGACTGCATTTCATTCCAGATTTTTCTGTTTCAAGATGTAGCTGTGGTGTCCTTGATGTGGGAAGTGGAGGCCTGTGATGTAATGAATCATGTAGTTTGTGCGTGTTCACCCTTCATTAGAGACCCTCTGTGGGATTAAATGCCCTCATACGACGTCTGCCGCATTTTGGAGGATTGGTCTCATCTGCCACATCACATACCTGAGCTGAGCCTTCGGCATGGCTCATTTCCGCTTGCCTCCTCGAGCCGTCTGTGAGGATGTGTCTGGAATCACGGATCATAGGGTCCTGTGATGCTGAGGTTTAGGTGGTCTCAGGGGGTCTTCATGCACGAGTGCAGCTCAAGGCGTACACAGGTGTGACCGTGGAGCCGGTGCAGGTGATCCATCACAGACTGTGAGAGTGAGCTTTATCCAGTGCGTGACCAATCCTTCATGTATGGCCTTAAGGGGGCAGTCGTGGCCTAATGGATAGAGAGTTGGACTTGTAACCCGAAGGTCAAAGGTTCGAGTCTCGGGTCCGGCAGGGAATACCACGACTGAGGTGAGACCCTTGAGCAAGGCACCAAACCCCCAACTGCTCCCCGGGCGCCGCAGCATTGGCTGCCCACTGCTCCAGGTGTATGTTCACTACTGTGTGTATGCACTTGGATGGGTTAAATGCAGAGCACAAATTCCAAGTATGGGTCACCATACTTGGCCACACACCACTTCCCCCCCCTTCAACATCTTCAATAGAGCAGTTGCACAGCAAGACAAAATAATGTACTACAGACCCCCTGAAATCACATTTTCTGGCTTTTATTCCAAGTGTTTTAGGCTAATATGCTAGTACACTCCTAAAAGCAGCAGATATTCAATTTATGTAAAATTTACAGTCTTTTAGGGCCTCACGATATTTGGGGGGGGAAACATTTTTTATGATATGAAAAAATGCAGGAATTTTCATAACTTAGATTACTTAAATTTAAAAAGTATTAGTCCCTCTAGAATGATTAGGGTGATTTTGTGAATATGCATATATAGAACATAAAAAATTGTTCAAAAAAATGAAAAAAAAAACCATTTGTGTGATTAATCCTTTTAGGGCTGAACAATTTGGGATTTATTATTATTATTATTATTATTATTATTATTATTATTATTATTATTAAGTATAAAGAATATGACTATAAAAATAATATTAACTTAACTTTTTTTATTGTGATTTTATTGTTAAATCAAAATGTTAAACTAAATAAGGAATATACTGCTTTAGTATAAAATATAAAAATCAAGTATTTAATAACAATAATTTTATAGCACAACTATAAAATTACAATAGTACTGTTTATGTCTCAATTTCTTCTTATATATATATATAAACCCACACCCACCCACCCACACACACACACACACACACACACACACACACACACACACACACGTGAGATCTGAAAATACTTAGCTTGTTTTAAAGGGCATCTCCAATTTCTGTCCAGTAAAATGCTATACTGCTATATTTGGAAATAATTACTCATTCTAGAATGATTTTTTAGAATATAATCTGTTTTATATTAAAAAATGAATCTGATATGTACCACCTCAGCTTCCTTTCAAAGGAAACACAGGAACAAAAACGGTGATGGCTTTTTTTATGGAGTGATGCAAGTAAACTATGAAAAAAATGAATTGATTTTTCTCAGTCTTACTATTGAAAAGCAGAGAACAGCAACAGACATCAGTGCTTGGCATATGGGTTCTGCATGCATTTTTAAAAAGCAAATGCATGGTGTTGATTCTGTAGAGATGATGTCATGATGTGTTTGAGCAGCAGAGCTGACCATGTGACCTGGCCTGGTCTAAAGGTCACGTGATGTTCTCTGCCTGGTTCTGGCTCCTCTCAATGGGCATATGCTGCTGGATCTGTGTGCCAAGCGCAGGTGGCTCTGGCGCTCTCAGATGTCCAGCAAGCCCACCGGACCTCCTGCCAAAACCCCTGATAAATTCTTCTGTGTGTAGATAGTCAGCAGTCAGTAGATTTCCGAAGGTATGAAGTTTAGTGATCGACCGATATTATGAATTCCCAGGGCCGATATATCGGTTAACATTTTATATTATCCGCCATTTTGTTCATTATCGGCATGAGCCAATAAGGGTTTTGTTTGTTTGTTTGGCTGATATGTCAGAAGCGGGACTTGTATTTTGACAGCGCAGAGAACACCAATCTCCATTAGTTTACTGTCTCTGTTTAACTAGTAAATAATTAGACAGAACTGTCAAACAAGGAGAGTAAAAATTATACAAAAAAAGCATTACAGCATTTGATTCTCTGTTATTACTAAAGGCAAATTCACAATTGACAAATTTCCTTGGTTTTTAAACCATGCTGCTCTAAATTAAGTTGGCCACTATGTCATAATCATGCCGTAATCACTCTGTGCTGTGTAAAATTTCTTCTTTTTATTTGATAAAATATGATTCAGTTTGCACAAAAACTTACCAGTTTGTTTCATTTTTATTCCTTTTTTATTTATTTTATTCATTTGAAGAATTTCTTTATTTGTGAAAGAAACTGTAGTAGGTTACAGAATTTAAAAGTTGCTAAATTTGATTTACAGTTTTATTTTTTATCAACTTCAAATTATTTTTTAAAAATAATTTTCAAACTATTTCTAATTTAGTAAATATTATGTAAAATAAAAATACATTTAATTTGAGGATTTCTTGTACATGTGTTTTTACTTTCTTTGACTAGTGTGATATTATTGGTTTTATATCAGCCATTGGCCACTGTCATCTCTAAGATATCTCCATCAACCATAAAAAAAATCAGTATCAGTCAACCTCTAATGTAGTTCAGTAAATGTGCTGCTTTCAGATTTTGTGCTTAATTTTCATATTAACATTCTTATATTCAATTTGCTTGTTAAATATCCTCTTTCACGCCATATTTTAGAAGTAAATGCTGTTGCATGTTGACTTTAAAGGCACAGCTGACCTAAAAATGATAATTCTGTCATTATTATGTCATTATTTATATCAAGAAGATATTTTATACTTGGAAGTCTTATGGCTACCATCAACTGTTTGGTTACCAACATTCTTCAAAATATTTTCTTTTGTGTTAAGCAGAAAAAAGAAACTCATACATGTTTGGAACCACATGACAGTGAGTAAATGAAGACAGAATTTTCATTTTTGGGTGAACTGTCTCTTTAAGTGCCCAGGAAGTCCATTTAGGGTGTGAGCATGGAAACTCTCAGCTGTGGATCCGTCATGGTGACATGGACGCACAGCTGTGAACTTTAAATGGGACTGCTTAGGCCTACTCTTCCTCTGCCTCTTGTCTGAGCATGTGGCACACATGTGAAACAGCTGGCATATGCTAAAATTACATGCATATGCACTGTATAACATGAATGACTATTACAAGTCACTCTCTCTCTCTCACAAAAAAGGTTCTTGCTCAGAAATGCTCAGAATCAGTGGGCACAGAGGTCACACTGACCGGCCAGCAGGGGGCATCTCGTTCAATACATCCCACCCAGGGACGTCAACATGTCCTGCTCAAAGGGAAGGTGTATGAAGGACATCAGCTCTCTCTGTTCTGTTCTGTTCTTTCTGATTGACTGGCACTTTGTATTTTGCTGGTGTAGCACTTTTACAGAAGCTCTGAAGAGCATACGTGAGTTTTAAAGTTTTGACATGATAAAGGCTTCAGTTGGTCTTGATGCCATAGGAGACACTTATACTTTATAAAACATCAATATTCTGGTTCTTCAAAGATCTTATAGCTTTTTTTTTTTTTTTTTGCATTAACAGACGATGCAAGTAGCAAATGCGCTGATCTGAAGAACCTCTAATGTTACATCAAGAGCATTTTAAGATCAACATGAAACATTTTCAAACCTTTTTACTTCTGCAATCTGATGCATTTCTGAGCAAAACAAGATATTCAATAAGAAAAAATAGGACAGAGCTTGATTTGGTTCATCAGGATTGCTGAGACTGTGAAAAAAGTGGATGTTACATACTAGAATTGAGCTTTGAGGGAAGATATGTTGATGAACGATTTTAAAGGCGAACATTTTTCTTTTTAAAATGATGTGCACTAGTTGTGCACAATAAGACCAATAGTATATATTAAGCCTTAAAAGTCCTAAAATCCATCTAATTTGGTGTTCCTGGTCAAAAACAACCAACTTTTTAAAAATTGCTTGGAAATATCTCATTATACTATATTATCATTAGATCCTGGATTCTATCTTTTTGTTTTCTTTCAGTTTGGACAGGTTTCATAATTATTTTTTGGAACTGATTGATCATAGGCCTCAGTTTTTGAGTGAAAAAAGGCATTAATTGTGGATAATTTTGGCATTGTTCTCTCGAAAACTGAATTGCATAAACACAGAGAGGCCTACAATCAACTCTTGTGCTTCTGATTCTCTCTCAGTTGAAGTAGGCTGTTGTAAGAGTAACGTGTAAAGGCTGATCTCCTCTGAGTGTTTCTGTACAGGACCCTGATGTCACCAGCGGGACCTTTGTGTGTTTGTTTAGTGTCGTCTTGCAGGCTGAGCTGTTTGAACTGAAGTTCGGCCAAAATAAACACTCACACCACAATCACAATGAGGAGTGGAACGTTAATGAGATAAGAAGCTTATCAAGACAAACTATGAATTATGAACCATTGGCTTCACAAAGCATTTGGCAGTTTGGAGAAAAGTGTAAAAGTTTTCAAGTTTGAGCGTTTATAAGCCTGATGGATGGATGTGCTGAAGTGATTGATTAGACTGATTCTGTCTGGTTTCTGAATCAGTTTATAAGAGTCATTTGCTTTTGATTCAGACTCTGTGTTTTTGATCCACTAAAAAGAATTGGCTCATAATAGATAGATAGACAGATTCAATAATGTATTTGCTTCACACTATTAAGATTTCATTAGACTGATTCAATCTGGTACCAGAGTTTATGAGTCTTTTTCAAATAGTCATTTAAAGAATCAGTTCATAAGAGTCATTTGTTTTTGAATCAGACAGTGCTGATTGCTCTGTATTTTTTAATTCAGTAAAAAGAATCGGCTCATAAGAATCTTTTGTTTGTGAATCAGACATTGCTGAACGTGCCATATGGTTTTATTTCACTAAAAAGAATTGACTCGTGGATAGAGAGATATTTGAAATGTCACCTACATAAATTTGTATTAAGTTTTATGTGTTTCTTCATATTTAAAAAATAGCTTTTGTGGACCAGGATGGATGAACACTTTATTTGCCAGACTGCATTACCTGGATTTTTTTGTGTGTTTATTTATGGCAGTTTAGTAATTTCTTCTCCTAAACTCTCTCTCTCTATTTCTTTTGAAAGTTTTATTTTTGAATCTTGGCTATATTTAACGTGTTTATCTTTACCAAGGTCTCTTGGCTTGTAACAACTGTAGCCCCAAACTTACATGAACTCGTTCAAAGAAACACAAGGCTCTTGGGGGTATTTCAGTAAATCCCAGTGTGTTTTCACTGCAGATTTCCCTCCTTTATCCCAACATGATGCGAGCAGCAGCACTGATTACATTCATCTGTATCAGTGGATTATTTCATTATTCAGCATAAGCCGGACGTCAGCCTGCACTCACAGACCCGACGGACAATTTCCTGTTTTCTCCTGGTAAAGATCACTGGGTATTCCTCATCATCTGTCTCAGATTAGCTTGAATTCTGATTAAACCCCTGCTTTTCGCTTTTTCCTCAAAACCTGTGTTTTCTTCTGTAGCACATTTGTTTCAATGTAAGGACAGTTTGTCGTGTAGCGCTGGGATCTTTATGCTCTCATTGAGCACGTTCTCCAAAACCGCTGCAGGCACAAACCGTGTTTTTCTCTCCCGCATCTTTGTCTCACTCTCTATCTGGACCGTGGCCCGTGTTTTCTTCTACACAGCGTCTGTTTGTGCTTTCTTCTATTTTTCTCTTTGTTCATGTGGAGAGTCATCAGTGTGTCGCCTGCGGCCGTGTTTTTCATAGTTAATCAAATGCAGTACAGCAGCGGGATGAGAACAAGCTGAGTGGCTTTCTCACAGAGAGATGCTGTCACTGAGCCGCAGGTGCTTTCAAAGACAACCGTTAGTGCTTACCTGGGTAGTTAGGCTGCATGCTGCAAAATAACTTACTGTAGTAGAGGACAGTGCATGGAGCCTTCCTGGATAGACCAGCTAAAGCTATCATTTACTGGCTAGTTTGTATTTGTCATGGCTTAAATGCTCATTTATGAGTGGGACCGCTTCCTGCATCGGGCCTGAGACTGAGATATCTCTGCTGGTCAGTGTTAGTTTTGTGCTGACCGCTGGGCCAGTTTATGCATGCTGTTACAGTAACAAGCAAAACACAGCTACTCAAATTGGTCGACCACTAAGCGTGGATGGTATAATCAAAATGTTTTCACTTGGTATGAGTAATTCTAAGCAACAGTGTATATCATGTATATAGTTATGATATAATTATATTTGATGGACGTTTTATGAAAATAATAATTTTCATATCTAAAAATCTCATACGTATTTTTGGATAATTCAGTGAATAAAATGCTTCACAAATGAAAAGGACATTATTTATTTATTTGTTTGTTTGTTTAATATTTTGTTTATTGTAAAATATTTTATAATATTAAATAGCAATCTTATAATGCCATTTTTGGATAATACTTTTTGATTAAAAAAACCTCAAATGAAAGGTACTTCACTATTATTTGTTTGTTTGTGAATTATTATTTATTTATTTATATTAAAAATAATTTATATATTAAAAAGCAACGCAGTAATGCCAGGTTTTGAATAATTATTTTTGAATGGATAAAACTTGATGAAAGATACTTCACCTCCATTTGTTTGTTTATTTATATTATTAAAGAAAATATCTATAATATTATATTTTTATAATATTATCTCTTATATATTATTATTAATAATATTATTGTTATTTAAATAATAATAATAATAATGCCTGTTTTGTATAATTTTTATAAATGGATACAACTTAAAATATAAAATTAAAATGAAAGATATTTCACCTCTGTCTGTTTATTTACATAATTATTATAGGAATATTTTTTTCTATAATTTTTTTTTTTTTTTTTTTTTTTATAATAGTATGTCTCTTATATTCATGTTAAGTATTTTCTCTTTTTTTTTTTGAAGCATGATGGTTTCAGAAGGTCAGATCATAAAAGTCTGACATGCTCTTACAGATGGTTAAACTGGTCATGTAAGGTAGTCTGGTTGGTTTAGTTAGGTCAAACTAGCACACTAGCATCCAAATCACAACATATGCCTGTTTGTTCAGCAAGAGGAGAGACAAAAGACGGATCTGTCTGCTTTAGTTGAGGGAAAGGCTCAGCTCTGAGTGAAATGAGACTTTTATCAGCGGTGGATGAAAGATTTGGTGCTCCCTTTTCAAAGAAAGAAAAAGGACTGTGAAGAAATGGTTCTTATTGCACAGGCTGTCATATCTAGGTCTTGTGTAAGACAGAAAACAGCCCGCTGGGTGTTCAGGAGGAGTGTAGGGGGCGTTTGCTCGTGCTGTACTGCCGAGGCTTTAGAAGAGGTTTGTGGTTGTTATATTGAAGTGGTTGTGGGCCAAAAACGCATGATTAATTTTTGGATATGTTTTCCCTCACATCCCCTCAGGTCCAGATGTCAGACAAAGATGCTGCATGTGAACTTTACTTCAGACTCCCACTGGAGATTAGACTCTGTTTGTTGCATCTTGGCATTGTGAAGTTCTCAGACCTACAGAATGCTCAAAAAACTTGAGATTGAAACACCAGATCTGATGGATGCTGACTTCACACAACTAAGGCCTAAGATGGTCTTAGCAAGTTTAAACTGGTGTCCTAGCCTGGCTAGGCTGGCCTTTAAATGTTTTTATGATCAATTTAATTTAGTTCTTGCTAAATAAAAGTATTAATTATTTTATTTATAAAATAACCATACAATTACAATTTAAACAACATTATTTTATAATAAAAGCTTTTAATATAAAAATTAAAGCTTTATATATTTCATTTATAACATAAACATTATACCAATATGTAGCATACAAAATCCAATTTTTTTCATCATAAAAACAGTTTATTTTTATTATATTATAGATTTTACTATATATATATATATATATACACACACACACACACACACACACACACACATATATATATATATATATATATATATATATATATATATATATATATATATATACACACACATATACATATATATATATATATATATATATATATATACACACACATATACTACATATATATATATATATATATATATATATATATATATATATATATATATATATATATATATATATATATATATATATATATATATATACACACTATTTATGAATCAGTTTTAGTTGTTTTAATTCTAAAATTGATTATGTCTGTTGTCCTCATTTGTAAGTCGCTTTGGATAAAAGCATCTGCTTTTAGCAAAACGTTTTTACGCATCACATCTACTTTTATAATAATATTTTTATTAAATATTTTTATTATTTATAACATTGATAATAAAGTAAATTTATAATAAAAATGATAATATTTATCAATATAATTATAGAAATTATTATTATTATTATTATTATTATTATTATTTTTTTTAATGAAATGAAATGAATATGAATAGCTGATCTTCCAGCCTGAAAATTGTTGAAAATCTCTTTAAAACCACCAATATTTCAGTCTGACCAGATTGGAAGACCAGCTTAGAGGTTTTTTTTTTTTTTTTTTTTTTTCCAGCCAGGGTTATGGAGACCAACATATCAGGGTACTGCTCAAAGATCATTCTGAAGTCAGAAGTTTCCTGAGAAATGATGTCAGTTTCAAGTTACTGTGGACTTCAAGAGCATCTATATAGAGATATTTTACAGTTTCTGATGGTGTTTCCCAGATCAAAGCAGAAAACTGTCACTCATTCACACAAACCCAGTGTGTACGTTTACTGCAGCACTTCACATTTTGAAAAAAAAGGATTGATTCGATTTGCATCTGGCAACGACACACAATTTCTAGGCCACTGCTTCAAAATTTTATATCTTTATTATTCAGTCATTTGCTCTCATAAATCCAGTACAAAAGATCAGCCAATAAAGAACAAACACATATAACATTGACGCTCCCAACCACACGCTCGCTTTATTGACTCGACTGCAGATGTATAAATAACAGTGTAATAGCTGAAGTTTCTCGCTCTGCTTTACTGAGAATGTAAATAAGCTCCGGAGCCACGCTCCCTCACCGCATCTCCTATAACTTTATAATTTACTGACTCTCTTAAGCGGCTCCACCACACAAGCAGGAGTTTCTAAAATGAACAAATATCGCTTGTTTTTCTCTAGTTCTCCCTCCGTTTAGAAGTGAACATTAAAAGCCCTGCTAAAAATATTGCCCATTCACCCTCAACTATCGTTTGTCGAGGTGCACGGCGTCCTCAAAGGCCCACCGAAATGAAACGGCCTCATACGTGATGGCGATTCCATGTGTGTGTCAGCCGCACTCGTTAAACGGTGACGTCAGCGCAGACCAGGCCGCTCCGTCACCCAAACTAACCTCAAAACCTCGCTCTGCCGGCATCAGGCCGCTTCAGGAGCCGCTGGTGTTGGATTCAGATCTGTCAAGCTCTGGGCTTGATTATTTAGCATCACTTTTACTGCCATGGAAATTATAACTAATTCTACATGAGCCGTTAGATATACAGCCTAAGCCGTGTATTGGTGGTTTGGTGTAGTGGTTAAAGCTGAAGTCACACTAAACTTTGTGTGTTTCTTTGACTTAATTCATATGAATACAAACGTAAAGTGACTACTCACTCCTAATTGTTGAGCCTTACATACATATAGGCTACAAACATACATTTATAGCCTACATTAACTGTAATTTGTGTTTAATTTTATAAATTAAGAAAAATATGTATTTTTTGTATATACACATAAATGTTTTTCATGTATTGTTTATTTAAATATTAGATATGTATTTAAAAAATATTATGTAAATGAAGTAGACCTATATTATAAATAAAACAAAGTATATTTTTTAATAAATAATATGACAAAATAATAATGTAAATATTATAGAATGTGGTTTTATCTATATGATGGGTAATTTTATTTTATATATATTTTCTTAATTTATTATATATTTATAAAAATAACCATGAATATTATGTATATTATTAATAAAAATATAATGTATTTTTATAAGTAATATAACAAAATAATCATGGAAATAATATTTAATAATATCAAAAATATTTCTAGTGTCATTTATTTTGTAATAGTTTTTTTTTTTTTTAATAGAAATTTATAAAATACAATTATTATTTAATTGAATAAATTCAGCCTTGGTGAGCAGGAGAGACTTTTTTTTTTTTTTTTTTTTTTTTTAAATCATTATCAAAAAATCAAAAACTTTATAACAGTGTTTATGTATACTTACCTACCTAGTCAGAATTGTCAGTATTGTTGGATTTATGTGTAGTGTGTATTCTTGTGTAGTTTCTGTGTGTAAGTCTGAGACTAAAACAAAATTAGAGCGAAAATGAAGGATGCCAGTCGGCTGTGTTTTTTTTTGAGTATTTCAGAGAGTCTGTAAATGTGCTGACCAAGAGATTTCACAATGTTATCTGTCTACAGTCTCTGTTTCTTTTCACAGTGTGTTCAGTGAGAGGGACACCCTAGTATCAGACATAAAGCAGACAAAGTTGAGCTGACTAATCTACAGCGTCAGTCAGAGAGGAAGACCTGTGAAGGGAGACATGAGGACAGAACAGAGGGAGTTTGATGTCTATGAGACGAGACTGTGGGTCAGACAGGTTAAAAATGTGAAAAGCATCCAAAACCTAGTGAACTACCTACATGAGCAATAAAATCTGCCTTCAAATCTGGCCAGTCTGGTGCATATAATTGGTGGTTACCTTTGGAAATAGTTGTCATGTTGGATGTGTGCCTTAAAATGTTTATTTAAAATGCAAATGAACAAAGTTCCTCAGTTGCAATAGTTAATTGCAACTGTAATCGCGTAATTTCACACTTGCATGCATTATGAACCTAACAGGAAGGCGTGTATGTATTGCAAAGAGGATGTTCCAGTTGTTTTTAAAGCTTTAATGAAGACAAATCATGCGAGGCGGTAGCATGGAGATGCTAGTGAACTCTTTTGTTTGGACTAGCGTGGTTTTCTGCATGTTCAGAGTGCAGTTTATATTGTAAACTGCACTCTTAACATCTCACTCTCACTGCATAATGAAGTGTTTTTATGCATGATTAACGAAATGCACTGCTGGTGTCATTCTTGATAAATGCTTGATGTGTATGTCTGTGTTGTTTTCATCAATGAGTTCAGTGAGTGTAAATGTGTTTATATTGTTGATGTCTCTGTGGTAAACTGTATTGTCTGGGAGGAAACCATTTGCTTATGCTTGTACAAAAACCCACAGGCTCTGGTCCAAAATACTGTAGTGAACTGCTGTACTGGCATGGCAAAATAACCATGGCAATTATAAATACATAATAAAAGAAATAATAAATAAAAGAAATTATAATTTTTTTTTGGAAATTATAAAATTATGTATTTACATTTTTATTTTATTTTATCATTTCCAGAGAGCTACTTTTTTGAGTGAGCTATTTTTAGTGAGCTTAGTGGCACAGGAAACTGAGAAAACTATATATAATTATTATTTTTTTTAAATATATAAATTATTAAAATATATATGTACACATGTTTATTATTTATTAATTAAAGCTGCAGTCCGTAACTTTTTTTGGTTAAAAATGATCCAAAATCAATATTTGAGCAAGTACATAACCGGCCAGTGTTCAAAACTATTGCCTTACTTTAGCCCGATTCACAACGGTTAGCTTATAATAATGTTTTCTAATTTGAGTGGTACGGGTAGGTTTCTCGGGAAATTCGATCATGGCACTGCGTCATTACGTCACGTCTGTAAACATAAAGAAGTTGTCCCGGCTAGTAGGCTATCACGTGTGCGGATCCTGCAGGTGGCGGATCGTTTTTAGCCTTTTCTCACAGCAGCTAGAATAATCAAATATGTCATTTTGATTGTGGATTGTGATCCAGAAAGGATTATGTGTTTATAAAACACATGTGAATGAAATTAAATTATATTCCAGTTTTAAATATGCTTCTGATTACAGATAGCCTGGGATTACACAAGATTTGTATTTTAAAGAAAACCAGTTCAAAGGGAGCATAGTTTACTTTTTGGGTTACAAGAATTTCTAAATATGAAATTCGAATGGTATGACAATTAGAGATTAGACTGTACAGAAATTGAAATCTACACACTAATACACACTATATTCATAGTCACGCAATGCTGATGTTGTTAACATTAATAATTTGAGAATAAAGTATAACAATAATAATAATTTGCACGGTTTAATGTGATTTGAGCTAACCGATCTTTAGATTAAATCACCATTGGTAGCGCGATTTATTGTAATGTTTTTTTTTAGTTAACTATGTTTTAAATACGTATTAATTTTTATTTTTATTTTAGTGAGCTGTGCTGGCATAGGAAATTAACCATGAAAATGATAGATAAATAATAAAATAAAGATAAATAAAATAAAATAAAATGTTTTTCTAAATAAGTTATGCATGTATATTTTATTTAATAAGTAAATATTTTATTTTATTATTATTTCTAATTTCCATATATGGAAAGAAATTGTAAATTTATGCTGAATGAAAAAAATATTGTAGTTCATAATACAGTTTTGCAGTAACAAAACCTATTTTAAAAAGACCTCTATTGTGTGAGAGAAATTAAGAGATCAGTGATGCATTTTCATTTAAATGAGAAATATGATGTCAGTTTACATGCATGTATTTAATTTTGCAATTTTATTTTCAAATATTTTCATTTAAAGTCGTCTTGTGGTTTCTCTGAATTTTGCTGAGGCTGCATAGTTGAGATATGCTGATATGAATGTGTGATATGTACATATGATATTACTTTTATAGCATATAGAGACAGATGAGGCCACAGCAAAGAGCTTCATTAGGTCATTATAGAGGTCTGATCTAAATCGAATCAGGCCTGAAATAGATAGAAGTTTCCAGGGAGATTGTTGTCAGGGCAAACCTGATGTTTGAAAGCATTGATTAGCAATGTTGTGTTCATGGCATCACCACAGCAGGCTGCAAACGCCAAAGAGATTTATAAATAGCATGGATTGAACAAAGACTATCTGCGAGTGATTTTAAATAAGTAATGCTCAGCAGAGTTAGTCAGTGATTAGGCGATGTTGTCAGTCAATGAAATGTCTAGACCAAAGTTTGGTTTGCTTTATTGTGGAGATCTCCCATACTTGTTTTCTCTTTTTTCAGCTGCCTATCTGAATCAACACGACACGCTGGAGCGTTATGACGTAATCGAACCACAGCTGTTCATTGGAGGACAGCAGAGACCCGTTAGTCTCATAAAGTCAATGGTAAGTCACTTGTAAAATCAAGTTCCCAGTTTTTTCACTCAGGAACAATATGGTCATGTACACATTGCAGCTAAATTCGGTTGTCAATTCACCTCTTAGTGCTTAATCCTGTTCTGATCCCACACAGTTCAGTCATTTAAAACTGCAGCTGAATTCACTCCTGAAAAACGCAGGTAGTGACAACCACATTTAGAGAGATTTTATGCAGTGTGTACGTTTGGAACCGAACTGAACAATCTAAACACGTATCAGAGTTGTGTCTTTTCAGTATGTGCGGTGAAAGAAATCACGGGGGTATGTTTTGACTCATTTGTGTTGCCAGATCTTGCTAGGAATCCCCCCCTAAAAACAAAGAAGAACAAGCCATTAATAAACTCAAATCCAAAAGACGCATAACGAAATATGGCAACCTGCTCCTGAACACTTTATTAACCCCTAATATATATTGTTTCTTGAGCTGAGTGCAAACATCAAACCCAAAGACTATAATAAGCCTCGCTTATTATAAGTGTACATGGCGACTCTTCAAGAGCGCACTCTGCAAAAGAGTTGCCAAATCTGGATTTTTTACAAGAAATTGTGACCCTGGACCACAAAACCAGTCATAAGTAGCACGGGTATATTTGTAGCAATAGCCAACAATACATTGTATGGGTCAAAATTATCGATTTTTCTTTCATGCCGAAAAACATTAGGATGTTAAGTAAAGATCATGTTCCATGAAGATATTTTGTAAATTTATTTGCACCCTCAGATTCCATATCTTCAAATAGTTGTATCTTGGCCAAATATTGTCCTATCCTAACAAACCATACATCAACATCTTATTCAGCTTTCAGATGATGTATAAATCTCAATTTCAAAAAATGAGACTTATGACTGGTTTTGTGGTCCAAGGTCACAATCGGGCTACTTTTAAACAGTTGCCGCGGGTTATGGTTTGACATATCCATAAATTGTATTGCTTATATGCTTGTATTGAAATATTTTATATTCTACCAATGATAAATCTGCACTAGACATTCAGTTCCTTACCAGTGGCTCTCCTTCACTAGTTTTGTGAAGGAGAGCCACTGGTAAGGAACTTTGAGCTTTGAGCTGTGTTTATGATCATTAGTGGTTTTCAGTTTGCATAAAAGTGACTGTAAAATATGTACTTTAGGAAAGGGAATTTCCTAAACTCATATTTTGAATTTTCATATTTGGGATATGTCATTGGGCTACTTTTGTATGCAGACCTGGCAACCCCTGACTCTATGAAGCTGACTTCCAAACAAACAAAACTGTAATTCATTCCCATACGGTTGTCAATCCTGAAACTTTACAGTGTTTACATGGCCTATGAAAGTAAAAGAGTTGCATATGCTATTCCTAGTTGACTTTAAAGTTAAAAGTTTGTGTTCTCAGCACCGAGATATTCTTTAGAAAAGTTAAGACTCGACCACGCCCACCTAAAATGGCTCATTCAAACATGCCCCCATATGTCTACGTCACGGTGTGGGGAGATTTGAAAAACACCGCCCAAATGTATATGCAAAGAAAGAGGGTGGGAATTTTATTCTTGCTGTAGTATCCAACGCACTGGATAGCTGGCCAATCAGAGCACGCCTCGCTTCTCAGATCGATTTATTTTTGTAAAAATTCGACGCGGAGCATAGAGGAGCAACAATAATGTACAGTATGTGGAAAATAATGTTTTTTGAACCTTAAACCGCATAAACACATTGCATTACACCAAATACACAAAATAATGTTCTTTTTAGCAACGTCATATGACCCCTTTAAAGAGTAAATCGGACCACCCAGGGATCTGTGTGGAGAGTCAGCATTAAAATGTAGGGGAAAAGGCCATTGAACTAGTGAGAGTTTGTTAAATTCTGGATTGTGACAAGTTCCTGTGAGATTTAGCTTGTCTAAAATGATGCCTGTGAAAAATCACTACTTGAAAAAAGCATTTAAACCTTTACTTTAACCAAACCTGCATGTTGATAAAGTCATGCACATCAGCTTCAAGCTTTTCATCTGATTCATGAATTCTTTTCAGACAATGTAACATTTCAAGTGGGTACATTCATTTTTTCTTTATAGGTGTTAGTGACCTAAAAATATAAATTGTCATTATGCCAGCTATGAATTTATATTTCTGCCTCATACGACTTTATTTCTCTTGTGGAACACAGACGTAAAAATCTTTACACATTTTTTCCACACAATAACAGTCTATAGTGAACACTTCTGTCAGGATCCAAAAAGGACAAAAACACAGTAGAAATGTCACAAATAGCCATCAAAGTATTTTATGTGCTTTAACAGCATTTTTTAAAATTTATTTGTTGTTGTTTTTTATTTTGGGGGCAAAACATTTAATGCAGTGCAATACAATGACTATTGAGAGATGAACAAAAAACGTCCCTCAAAAGCCTGACGATCATATTTCACACTCACATTTCAACATGAGTTTTCTAAAAAAAAAAAAAAAAAAAAAAAAAAAAAATGATTTATGGATAATCAGGTAATGGCATGTAGTAGATTTTGTACATTTGTACATTTGTGTGCATTTTATTTATGGTCTTTTACTTTTAATATATAGGACAGTCAAGGGAGGGAGTAACTCTGGGAATATAGTGGGGGAAATGTATTGGCACATAATGCAGTCTGGACTCACATCATCAAAAACCAAGCACATGCTTTACCTGCTGTGCCACGGCTCCTTACATTTGTTTTTCAGATCATTGTTGTTCTTCATGACCCAGTTGGCACAGGCACACTGCCTGACACAATGACATTCTCCTGTAAAGTTTCCTGGAGCAGCGCAAGAACATCCCTGAATACTCCCAACACCACACTTCAAGCCTGGGATGAGGCTCTTCAGCTGGAATGCTGTGTTTTGTTTTTGTGGGACATTTATTATTGATACTGACACTTTAAACTTTTGTTTTGGCTCATTTTGCTCCAGTGCACCAATGGCTGTTTGGATCCTCCAGGTGGTCCTTGATAAAATTGAGATGGGAGGTAATGTTATTGTTGGAGACCAGTGATTATTCAGCAATGCAAGTCTATCTTGTTCCTTTTCAGTAAATACATGAATTAGAGATGTAGACTGTGACCAAAAAGATTTGTTTGTTGACTCTTTCACCAGTAGGGGTGAATGAATACCTGAAAACCAATGAAAGTCAATACCAGTCACATTTGAAGACCCTTCACCAAGTTCTTTCGTACTTCTTGCTTTGAGGTTTTGCAGTGATTTAAGGTCTCTGAGGAACCCTTACAGGGGTGTTAAATTTGCTCCATTTGTTTGCTTTACTATGGATTTATGGAGGTCAAAGTTGTTAGTGGCAGTTTTGTAACCAAGTTACATCCACAAGAACGTCAACCCCCAAATATCTTTTCATTAGAGATTTATAAATGCACTCCTACAAACCTACAAACTCTCAACGTATCCCATGCGGTTTAGTAGTTTTTCCAACAAATACAGTGAATGCTATATCCATGCATTCAATAAAAAGGCCACAAGTTGATGTACATTACAGAGATCTGACCTCTGGAGACCATGCATTTTCCTTTGGCTTTTGTTTCTTTAGCTTTTCTTTGTTTTCCATCACTAGGATGAAGATCAGCCCATATTCTAGATCAAATTTGTGCTATAAACTTAACAGACTTTCTCTCACGATCCACCTCAGTGTGTATGTGTCATGGTCTTAGCCGTGCATTAGCATGCATATGCAATGACGCATGGTCCTCTTCATGTTAGATAGATGATGATTCATGTTTATTTCTGCTGTATTTTGTCAACGCCTGGCTGGTTTAAATCCATTTCCCTCAGAGCCTCGGAGTAAATCTGCCGAACTTTCAGACTTACAGAGCGTGAAGAGAATTAATGTCAGAGAGAATTGAAACATAAAACTAATCCTGACAGCTACAGACTTACGACACAATGGTGGATTAATTTTATCCCACTCAAAACTGGAAATATGCTTTCTCTCACTGTCTATTGGTCTGAGGACTTGCATTGTCTTTAATGCAGCGGTTAGAACTTCATCTTCCATGAATATAACCACTAACAGAAGTTAAGCCAACATGAAACGGCTATTGAAAACCATTTTACTTTCATAATGTGATGCATTCTGAATGAACCACACAATATTTAGTGGAAATAAAGATGCATAACCACATTTTATTTTTCAGTCCATTGGGAATATGTGTTTTTGTACTAACCACTTTTAATATGGACACACAAATGGTCATTGATTTGACTTAATGGCTGACTTGTGTGAATGAACTAGCACTTTATCTAGTTACTCTGTAATGCAACCATAAACTCTAACGTTTCATCTAACATAACATAACGTTTCAGATGTCAACATGTCTAACTCTAACATAACATTTCAAATTATTGTCAGAAAATCAAAAAGTAAAAGCCATCAGACAGATTGAAGTGTGTTGAGATGGGTTTGCCATTATAACGTGGTATTTATAGAGAATCCAGAAGTGGAACAGATGTGTGTAATTATGTATTCAACCAATCAGCTGCCATCTCTTAAAGTGGTAATCAACCAATTATATCCACTAGAGTACATGGGTGGATGTAGATGAAATGCTAATGCAGCAACAGGTGTCTAATATGATGGTTTGGTCTAATTTTTTCTTATTTTTTTTAAATGTTCACAGCTTGCTCATTTATCTTGTTTCTGTATTGGAATGACCCATAAAAAAGTCTCTTGCTGTGTGCATTTTGATGCATGATCAATATCTGCTATGATTCTGAACATCTATTAGTTTTGCACAAAATTGGATTTAAATTAGTAATGCAAAGTCCGATTCATTTCCGCGAAACGGTTCTTTTTGGACAGTTCGGCTTATTGAACCAGTTCAAAAAGCCGATTCATCGGTTCCTGATGCCGTCAAACAATGATGTCACTACACTTCTCTTTTCTAACAACTCAGTGTAATGTATCAATAAAACATTCAAATAAAGTCAATTGTGTCAACACATATTGAAACATTCAAATAAAAAGTTATTGTGTGAACACATATTGCTGATTATTGCCTTTCATTCTCTTAAGTTAATGGTATTTGTGGTCACAGATTCATTCGCGGATCCTTTATATCAGATACCACCAATATTGACTAGCCTACAACTTGGATAAGATTCCTGAACGTTTCGCACCTACAACACCTACAGCACACAATACACAATACACAACACAATTTCCCTTAACTTAAAAATAATCTGCAAGCACAATAAACTGTAGTGAAATAAAAAAGTTTTTAAATGTATTTATTTTTGCAGGTTTTAATAAAATGTTAATTTATAGCAGTAATCATAATAAGCATATTTCCAGTACGTGCCTCAGGCTTGCCCAGTACCGTCAACTCACTCATCAGAATCCTCGCTCGGTAACTCTCGGCAAACTTCGAGAGTTGGTCGAACCGACTCATTCGGTTGTTTTTGAGTCGGACGTGCTACTTCGGCTGTGTGTCCTGCGACATCAACCCGGAACTAAAGTTCGATTCAGTTTGATTTTGTGAACCGGCTCAACCGGTTACTTGCTGAGAACCGGCTCAAAAGAACGATTTGTTCAAGAACCGAACATCACTAATTTAAATACATGTAAAATAATTTTAAACGCACTTTTTTTTGTTTTGTTTTGTTTTAGTTTCATTTTTCACCATCCATTAATGTGGAGGAAGTGATTTAAGAAATTGTGACTTTCTTGTTTTGGATGTTTTGAGATATACAGTGTGTGTATATATATATATATATATATATATATATATATATGTGTGTGTGTGTGTGTGTGTGTGTATATATTTATATATATATATATATATATACACACACACACACACACACACACATATATATATATATACACAGGTGCATCTCAATAAATTAGAATGTCGTGGAAAAGTTCATTTATTTGAGTAATTCAACTCAAATTGTGAAACTCGTGTATTAAATAAATTCAATGCACACAGACTGAAGTAGTTTAAGTCTTTGGTTCTTTTAATTGTGATAATTTTAGCTCACATTTAACAAAAACCCACCAATTCACTATCTCAACAAATTAGAATACTTCATAAGACCAATAAAAAAAAACATTTTTAGTGAATTGTTGGCCTTCTGGAAAGTATGTTCATTTACTGTATATGTACTCAATACTTGGTAGGGGCTCCTTTTGCTTTAATTACTGCCTCAATTCGGCGTGGTATGGAGGTGATCAGTTTGTGGCACTGCTGAGGTGGTATGGAAGCCCAGGTTTCTTTGACAGTGGCCTTCAGCTCATCTGCATTTTTTCGGTCTCTTGTTTCTCATTTTCCTCTTGACAATACCCCATAGATTCTCTATGGGGTTCAGGTCTGGTGAGTTTGCTGGCCAGTCAAGCACACAAACACCATGGTCATTTAACCAACTTTTGGTGCTTTTGGCAGTGTGGGCAGGTGCCAAATCCTGCTGGAAAATGAAATCAGCATCTTTAAAAAGCTGGTCAGCAGAAGGAAGCACGAAGTGCTCCAAAATTTCTTGTAAACGGGTGCAATGACTTTGGTTTTCAAAAAACACAATGGACCAACACCAGCAGATGACATTGCACCCAAAATCATCACAGACTGTGGAAACTTAACAGTGGACTTCAAGCAACTTGGGCTATGAGCTTCTCCACCCTTCCTCCAGACTCTAGGACCTTGGTTTCCAAATGAAATACAAAACTTGCTCTCATCTGAAAAGAGGACTTTGGACCACTGGGCAACAGTCCAGTTCTTCTTCTCCTTAGCCCAGGTAAGACACCTCTGACGTTGTCTGTGGTTCTTAACAAGAGGAATACGACAACTGTAGCCAAATTCTTTGACACGTCTGTGTGTGGTGGCTCTTGATGCCTTGACCCCAGCCTCAGTCCATTCCTTGTGAAGTTCACCCAAATTCTTGAATCGATTTTGCTTGACAATCCTCATAAGGCTGCGGTTCTCTCGGTTGGTTGTGCATCTTTTTCTTCCACACTTTTTCCTTCCACTCAACTTTCTGTTAACATGCTTGGATACAGCACTCTGTGAACAGCCAGCTTCTTTAGCAATGAATGTTTGTGGCTTACCCTCCTTGTGAAGGGTGTCAATGATTGTCTTCTGGACAACTGTCAGATCAGCAGTCTTCCCCATGATTGTGTAGCCTAGTGAACCAAACTGAGAGACCATTTTGAAGGCTCAGGAAACCTTTGCAGGTGTTTTGAGTTGATTAGCTGATTGGCATGTCACCATATTCTAATTTGTTGAGATAGTGAATTGGTGGGTTTTTGTTAAATGTGAGCCAAAATCATCACAATTAAAAGAACCAAAGACTTAAACTAATTCAGTCTGTGTGCATTGAATTTATTTAATACACAAGTTTCACAATTTGAGTTGAATTACTGAAATAAATGAACTTTTCAACAACATTCTAATTTATTGAGATGCACATGTACATATATATATCCAAAACTAGAAAGTCACAATTTTCTGATTTGCCGCTGATTCGTTTTCAGAGAAAATGCATTTCTTCTTCGTATTTGTCTGGTTTTAGGGTCATCCTGGATCACTGAAGGTGCTGATTGAAGTGGATGGAGAGCAACTGCTACTTGCTTTGCAGAAAAATGAGTAAGTCCTTCATTAATCTGTCACTTTACCAAATGTGTTCCATAGTACCATAGTACAATGATGGTAATACCATGGTACTTTGCTGTATAACTATGGCAGGGGTTTTCAATATTTTAAATGCCACAGACCCCCAAATATGATGATCGTCTTGTGAAGGACTCCTATATATATATATTCCATTGTATTTCCAACCCCCTGTAGTACTGTACTGTTAAAATTAATTAATTAATTAATTAATTAATTTAGTCATTCATTTATTTTAATCATTTCTAAAATTGATTTAATCATTTAATAAGTTTTGCTTTTAATTAGTAGTTATTCATTTTTACAGACTTTTTAGCAATACAGAATATCATAGTATTTATTTTGTATACATTCTTTCATCTTAATCTGAATCCATTTATGGATATAAATGCATGACATCTGTTTTGGCAGTTCCTTTTGTATGATAGAAAATGCCCTTCACAATTTTATCATAGTTTCATCACTATACAACTCAAATGGGATCACTTTAAAACAGAATCTGAATCTTTCTGCCATTTTATTTTATTTTTTTTTTTTATTACAGTTCTGGCTAATACTAAATTGCAGTTTTATTGTACTCTTTTTGTGGTAGTTTTGGGGTTTTATCAAATTTTTGACCATTTGACCTAGAACATGCATGAGTGTTGCAGTAATATAAGCATAAACTTTTGCCATTTAAATATGACATACTCTGGGGCCACAGTTTGTTGACAAACATATCTAGTGTATATTCAACAGGCTTTTCAGTTCTTGCATCATTGTGTTGCTCAGAATAAAATATCAGAGAAGCTATTAGTTCAGTCCGTATTTTAGTTTGGTGTTTGATTCCTACATAAGGCACTGTAGTATATCTCCGTCTGCCTTGTAAGAATCCATGTAATTTTGCTTTTGAAGGTTGAGCTGATGCTCTAATTCTGTGTTTCAGAAGTGTTAGACCAGTATGGAGCGGTCAGTCAGGTCGGTGTAATGAAGCTTGTGTCAGACGAACCCTTGCCTGCTCTGTTTTGAATGCAAATGAACATTCGCTTTGACAGCTTCGTGCCGGAGGCGACAAAACGCCACAAGAGTCTAATTTCTGAATCTACCGATTCCTATGCTCTTCATTTGACATGCAGCATATCATCCAGAGCAAGACGGTGGGAGTGTAGGTTTGAAGGGTAGGTGAACAGTAGTCAGGACCGGATTTACTTCTTTTCGTAACATAGGCAAAACTAATTTTTTGGTCCCCCTTCCCTATTAATATAATAGGCCTAATATTACCACCCAAGCAAACAAAAATATTTCTTAATCAGTGGAAACCATTACAGTGTTTTCTATCGCATTAAGCGCTTGCATTCAGTCAATAAAAATTGATTGTAGTTCTTAATTTGATTGAGAACTGAGAAAGACCATTCCATTAATAGACTCCAGCATCGTGGCCACAGAACCACTTCGGGAGTGCATTATTTCTCTAATAATTTTAATGGCCTGGAGTCACAATTGTGACGGGTCTCCTGTTCTTCCTGCTACGGCCGGCCAGTGGGTGTGGTTGGGAGACTCATCACGTGAACTGCGTACACCTGTTCTTCCCTCTATAAAGCTTAGGCTGTGTTGGCATGGTGTGGCTGCTCCTGGTTGCGTTTGTTTTGAGTTTGGTCTTTGTTTATTTTTGGACTTTGTTATTACTTTAAACTTGGTTCTGTCAGATGTTTTGATTTATCATGTGTCTGACAGAAATTGTGTTTGATTCTGCTGATTTCTTGTTTTATTTATTTTTATATTTATGTTAATAAATATTATTCTCTGCAACCTAACCATCCTGACTATGTCCTCCAATCTTTTGTCACGGCTTTGAGCCGGTCGTGACAAATGTGGGGGCTCGTCCGGGATGACAGAGGGACAGAACGTACCCACACTGTCTCAGCGAGCTGACGTAGCGTACTGTATATCAGACTGTTTTAATCTGTGTCAATTAAGTTACTTGTCTTATAATTTGCTAGTGAACTGAACCGCTTGGTTCTACAGGTTTCATAGAGACTCATAGCGACCAGACGGCGAGCAGCATTTGGTAAACTCCCATGAACTGATCTCTGCCTGTCCAGCCAGGCCCAGATTGTGAACTGTGGAACAAGGTGGAAACTCTGGGGAGTTTTAGGTTTGTCTCCCCATGACAACGTGTCACCATGGTGACTGCGGCTCCAACAGTGATGCCGAGCGGCGCACCTCTGATGATGAGGACGCGGAGCTCACTGAGCTTGGGCCGCTCCTGACAAATACAGCAGAAGCTGAGAAATCAAGAGGTACGTCAGCATTTCCAGATGAGGGTGAGGATGATGAAGAAGAAGGTGGTTTGCGGGTGGTTACACTGCCCATGCAGGCACACCATGCCATGGAGAAGATGGAGGAATTTGTACACAAGGTATGGGAAGGACGTTGGCGAGTTATTCCATACCATCTCCTCCCTGACTGGCTAAAGGACAATGATTACCTGCTGCATGGACACCGCCCACCCATGCCGTCCTTCCGTGCCTGTTTTGGGAGCATCTTCAGGATTCACACAGAAACTGGAAACATCTGGACGCACCTGCTGGGCTTAATTCTGTTCCTGTGCTTGGGCACACTGACAATGCTGCGGCCAAACGTGTCATTCATGGCGCCCGTGCAGGAGAAAGTGGTGTTTGGGGTGTTCTTCCTGGGTGCAGTTCTTTGTTTGTGCTTCTCCTGGCTTTTTCACATTGTCTACTGCCACTCGTAAAAGGTCTCCAGGACTTTCTCCAAGCTGGATTACTCTGGTATCGCATTGTTGATCATGGGCTCATTCGTTCCGTGGCTGTACTACTCGTTTTACTGTTCTCCTCAGCCGCGGCTCATCTGTCTCTCTGTTGTATGTGTGCTGGGTGTCGCTGCTATCATTGCGGCCCAGTGGGACCGATTCGCCACCCCTCGCCACCAGTCCACACGAACAGGTGTACGCAGTTCATTTGATGAGTCTCCCAACCACACCCACTGGCCGGCCATAGCAGGAACAACAGGAGACCCGTCACACAATCACACATCAATTGTTCAGATGGTTTATTTCACGACATTTGACATGTTTCCGTCCTGAAATCTCATGTGTTGAATTAGCTAATTTTTTTATGCACCTCATCCCAAACCTTACGTTGCAAATTCCAAAACGTCATTTTAGAGCTAATAACAGGCTTGAGCCATTGATATGCAGGCTAACGCAGTTATTAATGCAGTCTAATTCAGTAGAGAAAGAAAGAGAGAGAGAGAGAGAGGTTAAGCGTGTGTGAATACCTGCACCTGTGCATCTCTCAGCAGTGTTCAGCAGCAACGTCTGGCAAATCTTTAAGTTGAACTGCTTCAAGGACCTCGCTACTAAGAAATGTCATGTAGCTTTTCAGTTGCAAAACTATTTTATTGATAAATTCGCGGGGCAGCAGCAGCGCTGACAACAAGTTTCTGTCGCGTCTCCGTGTGTGCGCGAGTGCGTGTCTGTACTGTGTGTGAGTCTGTGAGAGAGTTGTTATTATTATTATTATTATTATTATTATTATTATTATTATTATTATCAATGTTGAAACAGTTGTGCTGCTTCATATTTTTGTGGAAACCGTGAAACATTTTGTTTTTCAGTATTATTTGATGAATTGAAAGTTCAAAAGAACAACATTTATTTGAAATAGAAATCTTTTGTAACATTATAAATGTCTTTGTCACTTTTGATCAGTTACAGCATATTCTTGCGGAATAAGCATATTCATTTCTTTAAAAACGTTTTGAACAGTATTATATACAAATATGTTTTATGGATAGAAAACCAGTATTGCCATAAAGCTTGTTTTCCACAAAACTTCAGTGTTATTGTGACTTTTGGCTAAGGTTGCAGTGGTCAGACAGTGTTGTGTGGAAATTAAATCCAGCATTTGTTATACTGTAAAAGGAAGAGAGCGAGTGAGAGATCTTGTGTGAGTCTCCTGCTCCAGTGAAGCTGATGAATTCCAGTTGTTGAAACTGGATGAAGCAAAGCGGAGCAGAAAAAACATTTGTCAAATGAAATTATCAAAATTGAAAGCTCAGATTTGTTTTTCAAACTCTCTGATTTCAGCACAAGAAGTTCACAATGTTGTGGGAGGTGCTCAGAACACTGATTTACAGGGTCAAAGATTTCAGTTCTTTCTTAAGCAGCAATGAAGCACATATGATGACCACCGGTTTCTGTTTCTTATTTTCCTACTCTTTTAGTCTATGAATGCTTGATTGCAGTTTAGTCACTGTAAGACTAAGGCCGAGACACAGCAGTAGACTTTAAATGAAATAGGTTATGCATGTTTTCTGTAGGAAACACAAGAACAGCATGAGTCCTGTATTAAGTTAGAAACAATCTTAATAGAACGTGATATTTTAAGGGTCAAGGGTAATGCGTGTGTTTATTATAGGCATAGTTCACCCAGACCTGAATATTCTGTTGTTTAGTCACCCTCAAGTTGTTTCAAATCTGTATGAGTTTTGTTCTGCTGATCACAGAAGAAGATATTTTAAAGAGTTGCTGGGAACCACTGACTTCCATAGAAGGGAAAAAATACTATGGAAGTCAATGGCTACCTCAACTGTTTGCTTACCAACATTCTTTCATTGAATTCCATATTATTATTTCCCTACTATGAAAGTCAACGGCTGCCGCAACTTTGTTTATCAACATTCTTCCATTGACTTCCATAGTATTTTTTTTTTCCATTTTTTTCCTCCTACTATGGAAGTCAATGGCTACTGCAACTGTTTGCTTGCCAACGTTCTACCACTGACTTCCGTAGTATTTTTTTTTCCCCCTACTATGGATGTCAGTGGCTACCGCAACTCTTTTCTTACCAACATTGTTTCATTGATTTCCATAGTATTTTTCCCCCTTTTTTCCCAAGTCAAAGTCAATTGCTACTAGCCACTCTTCAAAATATCTTCTTTTGTGTTCAACAGAAGAAAGAAACTCATACAGGTTTGGAACAACTCGAAGATGAGTAAATGATGACAGAATTTTCATTTTTGGGTGAACTATGCCTTTTTAATGGAAGACAGTAACAAGACACATAAAGCTGAATTACACTGTCAAAAATCTCTGTATGAGGTCCTCAAGCTCAGTTCATCTAGATAAGAACATGAATTGAATTTAATCTTCTTGATTTTATTCAAAGGCCCTAATTAAGTTGTATAAGTAAATTTAATTTCTGTGAATAACCTGAACTGGAAATGGACTTAAAATTGGATCTTTTCCTCTTCAAAGAACAGAACAAAGTACATTATTCATCTGCCTAGTCAAATACAAAAGTATAATTTTGTGAACAGTGGGGTGGCATCACTCCTGTAGTTTCTGAGATTGTAGGAAGAATTGAATTGTAGGGTGTGTTTATGGTGTTGCACTGACTAGGACGCATCGGTATATTCAGTATGTTAGTATACAGGTTATTTAGTGCATTATTTTTCTGCATACTCAAATTGTAATCTTAATTGGACCTGTAATATTTAATTTAAGCGAAACAAGCCTGCGGAAGTGAGTTTTGGACTATTCCCATGGTAACGCGAGGGGCGTATGAGATAGAGACACAGGGGTGGAAAAGGAGACAACCTCAGTGGAAAGCCTCTCATGAGCGCTGGAGACGTGTTATTATCAGAGACATGACCTCTCCATGTGTCAGACAGCAGAACAAGAGCTCTACAACACCTTCTCACATTATCATGAAGCGATAAACCCAAGCGAATGATGAATACGGACTCTTGCAAAGTGTTTCAGATGGAACACAGAGGCTGATTCGGAGGAACATTAGAAGGGAAGATAAGATTCACTAGTTACTTAATCATAACCATTTCTCAAACTTGTGTGAAAGTTCTGTAAAAAGGGGAGAAAATGTGTTTACTTAGACACAAATGAGTAAATACTGACTGTTACTTTAATCCAGCAATGGCATTTCTATTATAATCTCACAAACACGTTCAGCTGCACAGACTGAAAGATGCTTATAGCAGCACATCCACAGAGACACACAGACTCATCTGGAAAAGAGTTTCAGCATAACTGGAGCTGTAATGTGATGAACAGAGAGGAGAAGAGAAGAGCCCCTGAGTCGTGTTGACTTGGATCCAAAAAATATCTGTGTCAAATAACAGTCAACTGACAGCGTATCACAAAAGAGACCTGAGTCAACTTTTAAGTTAATGCAATATGAACGCAAGGAGATGATTTATTTTGCGAACACGCAGTTTTTGCTCATTGTTTTGTTGTTTCGATGGGACTTCAGCCTTGATATCTGAGCAGCAGCTTCATGTGATGCTGAATGTTGATCATGTCACAATTGAAACTGCAATCTGATTTTCTGACCGAATCATGCACAGATGAAAGCATTAGGCACTCGAAGAATAAGGGTGCGAAATCTCTGAAGAAACGAGCGCAGAGCTGGAAAGACGAGAGAGCAGCAGCACAATGAAGCTCGAGTCATGAAAGAGAATGAGAGATGAGTGAGAGTGTGTGTTTGTAAGACATCCATACAAACGACAAGAAAATGATGCTTAAAGAGACCGAAGACTGCGACAAACACACCTCCTCCTCCTCCTCCTCCTCGATCTGCATCTTGAGGGTTTATGTGATGTTTTCTGGGTTTCCCCTCTAATTAATTTGTAATGTCAAGGAGCCGGTTCCCTGCGTTAATGACTGCTGTGAGCCGGCAGATAACTGGAGCTCTTGATAAGGCCGTCTGAAACGCTGTTATGAGGCTCAGCACTTGAAGGTCTTGTTTTTCCAGGCTCATGTGCACTAATGAAGAGCTGGAGTCATGGAGCTGCATCATTTGCTAACAGTGGTACGGGTACAAAGGACTGTATTGCCATAATCACTTGCCTGTAATGAAGTAATGTAAAGGAAAAACTTTTAGATGTTTAAAAATGTGAAAAAAGATGAATTATTATTATAATAAATTATTATTAATACATAAATCTAATATAAATATTATAAAATATGGAATTATGAATTTATGTAACAAAAATTATGCAAATACACACACACACACACATAATTTTTAGCCTATTGCCTAAAAAACATACTATATATTTGTGTATGTGTGTGTGTGTGTGTGTGTATATATATATATATATATATATATATATATATATATATATATATATATATTTGTATGTATGTATGTATGTATGTATGTATGTATGTATTGGAATTATTATATGCAATAAATATAATTATTGGAGCAATTATATGCAAAAAGATTATTATTATTATTATTATTATTATTATTATTATTATTATTATTATATAAAAGGAATTTTCATTATTTATTTTTTTATAGGTGTTTAACCTGTATTACACTGCACTGCATTGTGCAATATTTTATTCTAGGCCTAGACTTGATGTCGTGCATTATCTACTTTCATATTTTATTTAAAAGGAACAGCTGTAGTTGCTCAAAACTGGTTTAATTGATGTGGTGTGTGTCTTTTAGTTGCATTTTCTTCTTTTATTTAGTACTAAATGTGCTGCCAGAATTACAGATGTGCAGAATTGTTCTTTTTATAATAGATTTCATTTTAAAAGCATTAAATTACTTGCACAGAATGGCATTCAGGCATTACTCATGTTAGCTGGCCATTATACAGTTTTCATTAACATTTCTCCATATTTTATGTTCTGTACAGTGACTTCATGCTTTTACTGACCAGCTCGAGTTCTTTGTCCTTATAAGGTGGACGTATGAACCAGACAAATCAAAAGATGGATTTTGGGAGTTGAAATGGAGCCATTTGCATTGTTCTGTATAATGAGTCGTCAGTGTAATAGAGAGAAATATTAGCTCTGTTCAAAGCCTGGTGATCTGTTCATGTTTGGTGTGAGTGAGGGGATTCAGAAAAACCACTGGCCATAAATAGCTCTTACCACACATGAAATTGGATTTTGCATTATTTTTAATAAAAAAGTATCTTCATGACTTATGTTGAGCAGTGTCTCTTCCTCACACTAATTTATCATGTGTTATATTAGTATCTTTGATATACTTTCATAGGTTTTGTTAATATCTTGAATTAATATAATTGAATTTTAATATGTGTGTGTGTGTGTGTGTGTGTGTGTATGAATGTAATATATCTATGTAATATAATGTCATATAATTAGTTATTATGTATAATTAATATTATGTTTGAATGTATAATTATATTATTTAAAACTGAATAATAAAATATAAGAATAAATAGATTACTAAACTGAAATATTTTTGCATGCTGAGAAATGAAGCCCTACTGAGCCAAGGCTAAATAAAATAAAGTAAAATAAAATAAAATAAATAAAATATGTATTAGTTATGTTAAAATAAATAAGATAGCACTTGTATTTATTTATTTATCTTATAAATTTTTGGAAACACATGAGAAGAAATGAATAATTTGGTGGTGAATTATTGCTTTAAAGTGCCCCTATTTTGAATTTTTGAAAATCACCTTTCATGCAGTGTGTAACACAGCTCTAAGTGAATGAAAAAATCCTGCAAAGTTTTAAATCTGAAAATGCACCGTGTATAGTTATTGTCTCTCAAAAGAAAGAGTCGACTCTGAATCATTGAAACGAATCATTTTTAAAATGAATCCCAAGCCGTTTCATGTTGACGTCAACATAAAACATTAGCATATTGCCCGGCCACTTTTTGGTCTTTTCGCGTTGGTCTGAATGAAAATGCAAATTCATTATTTGCCACTAGGTGCTTTTTGGAGCGGTAAAAATAGTGGTTTCCCCGGTAACGCTGTATGCAAAGCAGCACTGGGCTCACAAACTCTGCTTTATCAGGCATTACAGGCATGATGAAATGAAAATGAGACCAATCGGATGAATCACCGCAGATTAGCGTCACGCAAAGGAGGGGTTTGGAAAAATGAGTCGTTGAGTGAATCGTTTGGGAGGCGTTGAGCAAATAAGGTAAAAATAAATGCATATTATAAGACAATGAAAGTGTTTTTTGACCTTGCATGCATGCCAAAACCAAAATATGAACCTTTCATTACCCATAATAGGGGCACTTTAAATTTTTTAGCAAAGACTTGTATGTTTTTAATCTTGTTGTCTAATATACCTGGCATTGTATGTAAAGAATATTGTCAGCACTTTGACGAATTGCTTTTGTTCCTCTTTTTAAGTCGCTTTGGATAAAAGCATTTGCTAAATGCATGAATGTAAATGTCTGCATAAATGTTTCATGTTCCGTCTATCACACTAAACACATTTTCATCTAAATCTGTCTGCTTTCATTTGCTTGTGTCTTTATATGGATTTGTGGAGATGTTTGAGCATGAGTGTGTGTGTTTTTTTCCTCACTCGCTCGTCTCACATCCTGTCTTCTCTCTGACACGCAGCCTGACCTCAGACAGAGCATCCTGTCGCTCTGCAGAGTCTCTTGACCTTTGACCTCGGCGCAGTGGCCCCTCAGTCTGACAGCCTGTGCTGAATAAGCATTTGAAAGAGACTGTCTGTTTTGGCCGGTCTGGAGGGGTTACAGATAACAAAAAACACCAAGCAAACAAAACCTCTTGCTTCCGCCCCATTTGACCGGCGTTCACCCCTGAGTCCTGAAGATCTGCTGAGGAAACCGAACCCGGCTTTAGTGCTTTTCCTTTTGTTTGCTGATTTCAGGGGGTTTGGTTTGAGGCGGCGGGTTGCTCTCGAGCAGCGTTTCCTCCACTCATGCTCTTTAAAGCACATTAAAAGAGGAGCAGGGGCTTGTGGGAGTCTTTCCCTAGCGCTCATGCAGAAAGCAGATGTTGAGTTGTGTGGTGCTGAGCACGAGTCTGGGGTTTGGCTTCAGACGGATGGGTGTGAGAGTTCCCTACAGGGACGCCGATGAAAGCTGAACGTACTGACACTAGAGTTGTAGGAAGTGCTGCATGTGTGTAGCTGGGAAAGACAGCAAGAGTGTTTGTGAGGAATTGCTGAGACCGGAGGAAGTTAAATAGATCTGAAAATACACGTAGAGGTGGAGAAATGATGCACTGTTGGTATATTAGGAGGATTTTGCATTGGAGTAAAGCACAAATAATGTGTGTGTGTGTGTGTGTGTGTGTGTGTATTTTTAATGCAAGCACTGAGAAGTATTATTAATATTATTATTTTATACAAATAATTATATATTTATTTAGCAGTATATAATATAATAGAAATATTTTTTAAATAAATGAAGATTAATTATATATGGTATATTAAATATAATAATTAAATATTTAAATATTTAATTATACATAAATTATAGAAAGAGATACGTGTGTGTGTATATATATGTGTGTGTATGTATTATGTATATATGAAATATCAAAATATAATGTAATATAACTAGTTTTATATTTTGTTCATGTATATAATTATATCTTATATTATTTTCTATTTATTTATCTATTTATCTTTTTTGTTTTTATCGTTTTTTTTATTGTTATTTCCGTTTGGGTATTTAGTAAATGAAGAAGCAAAAGAGTAAAGAAAGAGGTCACCTGGGTGTTTTATTAGTTAATTTATTTAGAAAATGTTCTTTTATGCATGCATTTGCTGCCTCAGAAGAATAATGAGGCTGAGGGTTTGAAGTCATTAGTTCCAGTGCAGAGTTTTCATGAATATAGATGCTGTGATTCATACGCGTTTGCATTTGTAGAAAGATTGGTAATTTAGACACAACCACAGACTCCTTGAGTGCAAATGAAATGTTTTTTGAGGGCTAGAGCGAAGGACACTCGAGTGCTTCCGGACACAATGCATTGTTCATTTGGCATCAGGTGAATTATGAGGACAAAACACTATTTTTCCAGCTGAAGCGAAGGACTCGTCTAGACAGAGCTCTATAGGGGTTTCCAGGAATCAAGGTTCAGCATGACACACAACCAAATGGACGGCTTATGATTCAGCACATGGCGTAAAACCAATGAGTAAAACCATTCCAGATTTGATTTGCATGCTGAGAGAATGGCAGATCATTTCTGCATCAGCAGAACACAGTGTCATTAAATTAATGTTGTCAAATAAGTAATTCATCCAAAAAGTGAAGATTCTGCCATCATTTACTCACCCTCATGTCTTTCTTTCTACTACTTTTGTGAAAAATCCATTTAGTTTTTATATTTACTAGCCTGTGTCTTTTACATTGTATAATTCAACTGAAGAAGGAAAGTCTGAACGACATGAGAGTGAATCGTTGATGACAGAATCATTGCTTTTTGCTGAATTTTTCTTTCTACACTGAAAAAAAAGAAAAAAAAATTTGCTCAGAAATTGCTAGAAAATTTCACAATTACGGAGAATTGGCAAGTGTCGCATTGAATTAAACATGGCATTTTGATAGAACAATACATCATCTGTCCATAACATATAACATAACATAACATAACATAACATAACATAACATAACATAATATAATATAATATAATAAAGTTGTATTCTATTTATAGTTTTATAATTATTAGTACTATTATAGTAGTATATAATATTTATTAATTTTAAATTATATATAATTTTTTATTTGATTTATTTATATATATATGAATCTGAATTATTCTTTCTACACTGAAAAAATGGTTAAAATAATTTTCACTCAGAAATTGCTAGTACATTTTACAGAAGAATCTGCAAATGGCACATTGACTTAAACATCAAATTTTTAGCTAGAAAAATTGACATATTTTCTTGTCAAACTTACTCCAATAATTATTTACAACTTCAAAAAAATCATTTTTACAGTGTATACAGGTGTTATGCTCTGAAACATCTCTGTTCTTATGTTTCTCAGGTTGTTTGGGGGGATTTTCGTTTAATTCGGGATTTATTAGACATCGGATGAGCAGTTGAGACTGAACTGGCGTGTCTTATATGCTGTTTAAATGAATCAGTAAATAAAGTATTCCCAGATGCTTGTGACTGGCTCACGGAGTAGGATTGTTTTCATATATCATATTCTTGCTACTTTTAGCAGATGTGAGGCTGTTTGAAAGGTAGGCCATCCGAATGCTTTGTCAAACAGACGTAATGAACACGCCGAGGCCCGAAGGGAGAACAACAGTGGGTCCAAAATACAAGAAGGAGATGAAAGATCTTCCAGGATCTGGTGTGATGGATTGGGACTGAGGTGCATCACAGGGGTTTAGGTCTTGGCTTGACGTTCAGGCTAATTCGGTACCTTTGGCTGTGACTTCATAAGCTTTCTCACCAAAAATTAAAGTTGGACTCATGAAAAAGGCTTTTTGATTTCTATTTTATGTGATGCTCATTGCGCAAGCGTGAGAGAAGCAAATCCGCTGCTGAAATGGGTTTTAAGTGTTAGCATCTGTGGGATGCCATCCAGGAGCTGTTGATCAGGCGAATTTAGGCGATACATTTGCATGTGCTTACAAAAAAACCTTTGATTTGTTATTTTTGATTGTTAACACGTTACTCTGGGATCATTTACTAGAGACATTCGTCACACTAGCCTCGCAATAACCTTTCGATTTATGTTTTTATTTTTGATTTGATTTTTTTTCCTGACTTCTCTAAGAGTGTGTGGCAAAAATGGCGACGCTATTGCAGATGAAAAGAACTGTGATTTAAGGAAACGTACACGCCCAGACTCATAATATTTGTGTGTGCGCTAACAGATGTGTTAATGCAGTCAAATGTGCCTGAAGATCCCGCACTTCAGAGGAGAGTTTGCGTTTTGTATGTTCTTATTGTTGTGAGTTTCATGAAGAGATGTTTTCATGCTGAAGTTTTTGTTCTGTTTGGCAGTACAATGACTGCAAATGGAGAAATACATCATTGATAAATATCATATTTGAAAACACATCATACACATAAGAACAAAAAATCACAAATGAGGTCTCAATTGTTTCTGCTAGACAGCAATGAGATTAAATGGACAACAAATAAAGACCTCAGAACGTTCTGGCAAGGTTTCTAAAAGAACAAATGTTAATAAAATGTTCGTTCAAAGTTATCTGGTCTTTAATAATGTTTTCAAATGTTAGCACAAAAATGTTATTTATACATTGTTTATGGAACCTTTTTTTGGAATTGTTTTAGTTGGAGATTCGTATAACATTATTAAATGTAACTGCTTTTTTTTTAGAATGTTCAAAGAAAATTCAAAAGTAGCATTCCTATGATGTTTGCAAAATAAATGGAATGTTTCCTTAACGTTAACGCGTAAACGGATTTAAAACATTTAAAAAACGTGACATTTTGAAACTGAACATTCAAGAATAATGTTTTCATACTTTACCATATTTTTGTTAGCGGAGTTGCTTCTCAGATGTTTCTCCTGAGAAAAAGGGAACGGTAATCTCACAGAGTTTCAACATTTGCCCAGATGAAATTATTCTCTAGCTCTGTACTGTTACTGTATATCAGTAATTATTTTCGTTTTGCTTAAGTAACTGAAAAAATCTGAGAAAAAATTCAAGGAGATAAATCTACTTTATCTGACCCTTTAAATGACTTATAGGTGTTAATTTAGTCAAATTAAACAAAAATAATTAATTGCATAAAACCATTTAATTAGAACATGAGTGCATTTTTAGGTTTTCTGACAAAACTTTTTTTTTTTTTTTTTTTTTTTTACAATATTGATACTTGGGACATTTTTTAATTGAGATCTCTAATTAGTCTTAAACTGTGAAAATCAGTGTCTAAGCAATGCATTTCCTATGGGTGTATTTCAAATATGTTATCGAGGATACATTCATAAATCACCAAAATTATTAAATGAATATGAAGAAATTCATTTTAAAATTATGTCTGAAATGCAACCCACAAATTCCCACAACAACAAGACAATATAGAGATAAGAAAATGTGCAGATAATAAGTCTGATACTTACAGCTGTAATATTTTCTGCCTTGTGCTTGTTTTAATTAGAGCCAGAAAAAAAAAAAAACATTGACCAGTTCTTTTACTTCTGGTTGATCAGTTGTTGTTTTGAGTCTTTATTGTCTTTCATTTTTCATTCATTTTTCCGAGATAGCTCATTCTCAGAGACCTTTGCTGCTCATTTTCCAGCACTTTCATATAGCAAGAATGTTTTGCTCTTTTGAGTGTTTTGTCGTGACCTTTTGCCCTTGTGTGTTGAAATAACTCATGTGACATCATGACCCCTGACCTCTTGACTCCCTCGGGTGCGTTTCCTCACTGTTCAGTCACAGCTGAGCAGTTTTCTGGTCCTCAGGTGTTTTCTGTGACCCAGTCTGCTGCGCCTGCCTTCGTTCCAGCTCATGTTGGAATAGTTCATCCCTGCGATGAGGCAAGCGGCCTTCGTCCGGTCCAAGGGTGTAACGCTCCTCGTTAGCTAAAGCTTAAGAGCTGGCTGCAGTCTCTGTCCTGCCATGAGATGTCATTACATCAGCCTCGGAATATTTCCATGGATTATTGCATTCCTAGTCAACAGTCCTCCCATCACACCAGCGCTATTTGGTTTATTCCTGTGAGTCGTTTAGAAATTAGATACTAGGTTCTGATCTTGTTATGCTTGAGAACTCACCCTGTTGATGACAAAATTGACTTTGTTAACTCTTTCCCCGCCAGCGCGTGTTTTTTTTCTTTTTTTTTTTTTGGAAAAAGTTTCCAGCCACTGCCAGAATTTTTAAACATTTCCACAAAATTTTCATGGCCCTGATTATTTTGTTTTATCTTCTTTTTTCTAGCTTTTATTCTAGCTTCATGCATTCTTGTTTTTTCAACACTTAAATGTGCGCAAGTTTCATAAAAAGGCTACGTTTTGAACAAAAAGCTGAGAAAATGATCAAAACGATGAACGTAGCATAAGATGGAGTAGATCGCTTCCATCAACACCACCAAAGTTTCCTGGATTGACATTTCATTCGTTATCGTTAGGCAGTTTTGATTTATATGCTGTTTATTGTTTGATGATCGTGTTATTTTACATATGTATCTGCTTACTTTCGTGATCGCTTGTTTCTGCTTTTTCTTCACTGTTCTGATACAGAGATTCAGTATTCTTTCAGAAGATGTGTAATAGTGCCTCCTACCGTATAACAGTGCAAACACAGAAAGCCAGAAAATTTAGTCTATGGCGAGGAATTGTTGTTTCATATATGAGAGAAAATTCTGTCAATGGCGGGAAAGAGTTAAAATGATTTCGAAAATACCTAAAATAGGTTACATTATCACACTTAAAGGGATAGTTCACCCAAAAATGGTACATCTGTCATCATTTACACAAAAGAACACAAAAGAGGATATTTTGAAGAATGTTGGTAACCAAACAGTTAATGGTAGCCATTGACTTCCATATTTTTTTTCCATACTATGGAAGTCAGTGGCGACCATCAAGTCTTTGGTTATCAAGATTCTTCAAAATATCTTCTTTTGTGCTCAACAGAAGGTAGAAATTGATACAGGTTTGGGACATGAGGGAGGAAATGATGGCAGAATTTTCAATTTTGGGTGAACTATCCCTTTAAGCCAAAAGTTTGCTCTGGTTTCCGAAGCTGTAACATCAGCTTTATATTTTCTGAATAGTTGTCTGTGGTGTTTGACATGTACTGAACCCAGAGCATTCTTTTAAAGCTTATAAGTTCTTAAAATAGATTTTGTATAATTGCTGAAGTGCGTTTGGCAATGTAATGTCTGTCGTGTCCAGAGAGAAGAATATTTTACCTTAAATAATCGATTTTCCATGAAATTTTTGGATTTGGTATGAATGCTGGTTTCTCTTTTATGGTCCATTGGCTGATGATTTTCCATTAGTTCCAGAGCAGATGTTTGATACAGGAGACGAAATGACCTCAGTGGGCTTTACACTGTGCAAAGTCGAGGTATTCGATTCACATCACTTTTACATTTGCTGAGGAAAATGTACATGCTTCTCACCTGAGCAAATGCACCTGCTCACTACCGTTTTGAGTGGTTGCCAGGTCATTGCTATGTGGTTGCTAAAGTGTTCTGAATAGTTGTAGTGAATTGCTATGCAGTTGCTTTGGTACTCTGAGTGGTTGCCAGGTTATTGCTTTGCGGTTGCTAAAGTATTTTGAGTAGTTTTGTTGCTAGGGTGATCTTGGTGGTTGCCAGGTTGTTACTATGCGGTTGCTAAAGTTTTCTGAGTAGTTTTGTTGCAATGGTACTCTGAGTGGTTGCTAGGGTGTTGCTATGCAGTTGCTAAAGTGTTCTGAGTAGTTTTGTTGCTAGTGTGATCTGGATGGTTGCCAGGGTGTTGCTATGCGGTCTCTAAAGCATTCTGAGTAGTTTTGTTGCTAGTGTGATCTGGATGGTTGCCAGGGTGTTGCTATGTGGTTTCTAAAGCGTTCTGAGTAGTTTTGTTGCTATGCTGATCTGGTGGGTTGCCAGGTCGTTGCTATGTGGTTGCTAAAGTGTTCTGAGTAGTTTTGTTGCTATGGTACACTGAGTGGTTGCCACGGTGTTGCTATGTGGTTGCTAAAGTGTTCTGAACATTTGTAGTGTGTTGCTATGGTACTCTGAGTGGTTGCCAGGGTGTTGCTATGTGGTTGCTAACATGTTCTGAGTAGTTTTGTTGCTAGGGTGATCTGGGTGGTTGCAAGGGTGTTGCTGTAAAGTTGCTATGATGTTCTGGCTGGTTGATAAAGTGTTTTAAACCATTTTAGTGTATCGCTGTGCAGTTGCTAAGGTGTTGTGGGTGGTTGCCAGGGTGTTGCTATGCAGATGTTAGGTTGTTGCAGAGGAGCTTTTACTTCGTTGCTATGTGGTGTGTGTGCATTTTCTTATTGGCTCAAGTCAAAAAGTCTTTGAGCTTTAGGATATTCTGATCTGTAGATGTAAATCTGAGGGATTTTTATCATCTCTTTTATCTTTCACCTGGCACAATCGTACATCTAATTGCTTATTAAAGTAACAGCACACCTCTCCTCAATGAGCTGCATGATTTGAGGTATTATCCATGGAGAACGCTAAACAGAGGTCTTTAATACAGACTCTGCATTACTAATCCATCTTCCAATTATCAGATAAGAGGACAAGCAGATGTGGAGGATGATAAAGAGGAACTAATTTCTGTGTGAGAGGAGACGCTCTGGAACGAGCCGTGACCTGATTTCTCCCAAGGAAGCATGAGAAAACTGTGCTTTGTCCTTGAAAAGATGGGCACGAGTTCACTGCAGCTGAATTCACGGTTAGTCAGCCAAGGCCTGGAAAATAATTTGGGCTGTTACTTTGTCCAGCCTCCCTCGTCGTTCGTTCCTCTCTTTTGTCTATCTTTCTCTCTCTAGTGAAGGGCTGGACTCCAGTCTGGATGTGTCTTACCTCAGCATGTAAATAAAATCAGGCTCATGTGCTCTTCATTTAAAGCTGGCAGAGCTGCAGTGTTAAAGAAATCGTTGATTCTGTGATGACTCACCCCCAAGTTGTTCTGAACTGACATTCATGCTGTTTTCTTTTTGGTGCACGACACAAAAGGAGTTTATACTTTCTTTAAGCATCTTTACACAGCTCTTTTCTTCCAATGACATCTTTAGTTCAAAAACAAACAAACTAACACCAAAAAAGCATTCCAAATGACTTGTCTGCTACATTGCAAGTCTTCTGAAGTAACTTAGGTGAGTTAGTGACTGATTTATGTTGTTGTTTACTGATAATGAAATGTGTGTATACACATAAATGTGTGTGTACACATAAATAATAAATCATATAAATAATAATTATTATAACATAATATTATATTATAATAATCATATTATAGTTTTTATTAATGAAATATTTTATAAAATTATTATAACATGAATTCAGGAAAAACTTTCCAAGCTTCAAGATGAGCAGTGAATGAAGATTTAAATTCCAGTCTGCTCATCACACAATGTTGTAGTCTAACTTAAGACTAGTAATATATAACACACATGGTTTGGACTGCTTTTATAATGCTTTTATGGTGTTTTTTTTTTTTTTTTTTTTTTTTTTGGAGTTTGACGGATGACAATGAAGTGTTGCTATATGAAAAAGAGAAAAAAATAACAGGATTCAGGTTTAAAATGACTTGAGGGTGAGTAAATTATGACAGGGTTTTCATATTAGGCTGGACTATTCCTTTAAGTTCTATGCTTGAAAGAGAAACCTGTGCTGTTGTTTTTATTCTGTCCACCCCTGCCGTGTCCCTTTCTAGTTTTCTATCTTGCGAGAACACAAAGCATTAAGTGACCAGGGGAAACAACGGCGCCCTGCTGTGTCTTTTTCCCCTAGTGACTGATGATTTGATTAGTTTTTTTTTTCTGCTTGTGGCTTTGCTGCAGTCGTCTTTCCACAGCATGAAAGGTAGAATTATTTCTTTTTTTCTCCTCCGTACAAAGAATTTCTAATCTTTCGCTCTGTTTGGTCTCTGCTCGTGTGAATAATTGAAAAATAAATGAGAAAATGGTCACAGAAACATTGTAACAGTGTGTCAATGAGGAAATATTTATAGTTGTTTGTCATTTTAACCTCTGTTTTAGCCAGTTTCTTGACCGAATGTGTGTTAATTGGAACGAGATCTTCTCAAGGACATGCTGGTGATGTCAGATGATGAGCTAATGAGATGTAATGAGGATTTTGGATGGTAGTGGCGAGATGATATGACGTAGTGATTTAACTTCACCCAAAAATGAAAATTTAATGTTCAATTAAAGGTCCAAAAGTGGTTCATATGACTATATTCCAGAAGTTAGGGTGAGTAAATTCATTATTGAGTCCCCTGAGTTTTCCATTCGTAAATCCAGAATGCATTTTGCTGATTTTGGAAGTTTCTTTTGCCATTTTTCCAAAGTTTCCTCATGATTAATGTGTTTGTATTTGTACCCATTTATAAGCTGATTTGAATAAATTCATCTGCTAAATGAATAAATCTGCCATATTATGAAGGACACACACATGGTCTTCATCGGCCTCTTCTCAGTTTAATGGTTATACATTATTGATTGATTCATTAGAACAGAAGTTTAGTTTAGTAGTTTCTGGAAGGTATTAGATGATCCTTTTGGTGGAACTGCTCTGCAGATTTTTATAGATATAAACAGGGTTCCCACAGTCATTCAAAATGGTAAAACGATGATTTCCAGGCCTGGAAAAGTCTTAAAAGATCATGAAATTTTATTTTATCTAGTAACTCTCAGCTAAATTCCCATTAGCTGTATTTTTTTTCCCGTTGTTGTTATTCTATGTTGAATACATTCTCTATTATATTCCTTTTAAAAACCCCTACAAATGACTAGAAAAGTCATTGTTCCAAAGGTACAGGAACCTTATGCAACGTTCATAGTTTGTAAATATATTTGTTTCAAAGCTCAAACTCAAATTAGAGCTTGAAAAGAAGGATAAATCCTATTTTTGGCCTTTGACAATCCACATCGTCTGTGGACAGTCGAGCAGTATGTTGAGTTGACCCTTTTGCCTCAACCATATGCCTCCAAACACACCTGTGGGAATCAACCTGGCCAAGATTTGGACCTCCGTTTGTAGTTCAGACGTCGGTTTGCTGCTCCTTCAAGAGGTTGTGCTTGTAAATCTGCTTCTGCTGCATGTGTGATTAGAAGAGCAACATCTGTCAGAACGTCTGTGATCAAGCGGCAGATTTTAAGACTTCTCATCCCTTCCTAGAATTTTAGACGCTACTAAACCCCTGCCAAATGCTGTTTTGTAGTTACATGTGCTGTTAATCCCATTTACCATGTGAAACAGTGCGGGTGAGACGAATTAAACAGCCGTCCATTATAATTAAGCAATAAGGGACGAGAGGTCGGGTTGCATAATGAAAGGAGTTCCTGCAACTCCTTTAAAATCCTATATTCAAATCCTTTTATCACTTAAAAAACAATGAATGCATAATAGGAAACATGAACGCTATTAAATAAAGTAAATCCCAAAGTGAATACGCTATTAAAGTAAATGTATTATATAGTATTATATGTAGTATATATTAAAGGGGGCATAACACACACAGTTTCACCCAATCTCATGTTAATCTTGAGTACCTATAGAGTAGTATTGCATCCTTCATATCTCCAAAAAGTCTTTAGTTTTATCATATTTATAAAAGAAAGATATAGCTTTACGATTCTCTCCGAAAAAAGCTGAGCTTCTGGAGGTGCGCCGTGGGCGGAGCTAAAGAGTGACGAGCACTTGAGCACCGATCGCGAACAAACTGGGTTCTTCGGGAAGCTGAACAAGGTTATCTTTCCCTTACAACCAAAAACATACTTCTTTAGAGACATTCTTCCCGAGCGAGTCCTGTGCAGTGCTGCCGGATGAAACGCGTTGATGGGCGCGCTCCTGCTCTCGCGCTGGTCGATGTGTGCGCGGGTGCGCTCTTCCAGGAGAAATGCCCATATAAGGAGTTCCACCCTTGTCTACGTCAGCAAGAGCCATGATTGAAAAAAACTTTCCGAAACTTGTACGAACCCGGAAGGAAGATTTTTGGCACAGAAATACTCCGTCATACTTCCAAATCGTTTTTTTGAAACTTTGGCCATGCTTGGCATGAGAATCCAACTCTTTAACAGTGTAAATAACTCTGAATGCACGAAACAACACTGCCCCCTTTAAGAGCAGTGTTGGGAAGGTTACTTTAGAAATGTAACCTTTAGAAATGTAAAGGTTACTTTAGAAATGTAATAGGTTATAGAAAGTTACCCTATTTAAAATGTAATTAGTATTGTAACCATTTCAGTTACTTTATTAATGTAACTGATTACATTTGATTACTTTTTGATTAGTTTTTAATAAAGTTTCTAACGAATGTTTTCAGCTGTTAATCTGTTAATCAACTCTCAGACAGCTTTAAAAGACTTTTAAATTGAAAGAAGGATTGTGCACTTCAAAAACAGGCAAAGCAAAAATTAGTTCAACATATTCTAGCTTTTCACAGAAAATATTCAGATGTAACCCCCTTTGCAATTGTTAACTTAATTACACATTTTTTCTCAGTAACTGTTACACATCACAGTTACATTTATTTTGTAATTAAATTACATAATGTCGTTACATGGATAGTTACTCCCCAACCCTGATTAAAAGGATAGAAAATTTCTTAAATTATTCCTTAAACTAAATTTAATAATTGGTGTCTGATTGCAACTTGGTTATGTACACACAGATTTGGGGGTCAATAAGATTTCTTTCTTTTTATTGAAAGAAGTTAATACTTTTATTCAGCAATAAAAATTAAATTGATCATAAGTGGCAGTAAAGACATTTATAATGTTACTAAAGATTTCTGGCGTTCAGGATAGGAACCAGGACAGAATATATCGGTTTTACAATAAACATTAATCAGAAATTAATTTACTTGTCAGAACAATGCATTAGGGTTTTACATTCAATTATAGGTCTGTCTAATCTGTCTAATCTTTTAAAAATCAGTTCATTCACTGTCATTTTGTAGTTCTTTGATGGTGCGGTACAGATCAGATGGTCTCCATGCATGGGGCTTTTCTTTAGATCCGAAAAGCTATTTTTAACTGCAAATGTTTGTTCCAAGTTTCTTGGAAACCTTCAGATTCTGTTGTAAATTCACTGCAGGGTTTTCATTGATTTTTCCACACGAAGCCCCACTGTGGGCTCCGGGATCACCTAATTCGATTTAAGAGAGTAGAGGTTCAGTTGAAAAAGAGTTAAGTTTGTCGAGAAGAGATGGACAAGTTTCTTCTGGAAGTTGAAGTATGTAATGTGCAGTATGCAGTAGGAAGAAGGACTTTCACACTTTATTCTGCAACATAAATTACATGCAGACCACAAACTGAACAGATTTTTAGTATAATGTCAATGATTTCAGATTAACCCGCCTTAAAAATATCAATCATTCAGTCTTTTCCTGGAGAAGTGGACGGTCAGAATGAAGTGACCCAGACTCTGTACTGTCAGAAGTCTGTCTGTGTTTGTGTGTGTTGTTATTCTGTGACTCAGCAGTGCTGTAATCCTTTTCATGAGTTTGTCACGTTCAGGTTCTGCTTAAGAAAGCACAGCTGTGTGAGGAGCGATCGGCTGCAGATGTTGGCAATGGTCTGATTGGAACATTATCTCAGCGGGGAGAGAGACAAAGAGAGAGAATGAGGGCATCCTTTCACGGGCTGAGGGATCTCTGCGGCCCATCTTTGATCTGTGATCATTTGCAGCTGATCATGTTTGATCGGATTATAAAGAAAGAGGAACAGTACAAAACACTGTAAAATTCCCTGTCAGTGTCTGTGGTGTGAAATGAATGGGTGCATCATCACAGGCAAACGTCAGCTGTCTCTTGCTGTGACTTAATATCTGAGTGAAAGTTGGCGGGGCTTAATTTTGTGTCAGCTGAAAATCAGTTTTTAGTGAAAAATGACTTTTTAATGAAAAGAGTTTTTGTACAGTCAGATATAGTGGCATTAGACCGTTGCTATGCAGTTGTTGAGGAGTTCTGAGTGGCTTTAGACTGTTGCTATGTAGATGCTAGGGTGATTTGAGTGGCTTTAGACTGTTGCTGCTGTGCATTTTCTAGGGTGCTCTGAGTGGCTCTAGACTGTTGCTATGCTGTTTCTGGGTGCTCTGAGTATTTAGACTGCCATTGCTGGGGTGCTCTGATTGTTTTTAGAATGTTGCTGTGGTGTTTGCACTATTTTCATTGTGTCAGTTTGCACTGGCTACCAATAGCTGCTCGCATAAAATTCAAGGCATTAATGTTTGCCTACAAAACCACCTCTGGCTCTGCACCCCTTTACCTAAATTCCGTACTTCAGACCTATGTGCCTCTAGAAGCTTGCGTTCTGCAAATGAACGACGCATTATTGTACCATCCCAAAGAGGCACAAAATCACTTTCACAGACTTTTTCATTAAATGTTCCCTCCTGGTGGAATGACTGCCCGACTCAATGCGAGAAGCTGAATCCTTAGCCTTCTTCAAGCAACGGCTAAAAACACATCTCTTCCATCTTTATTTGACCCTCTAACTCTAGCACTCTCTATTCTAATTCTGTTTCATCTATCTGTCGTCTTTGTATTTATTATTGGGCTTTCCTGTAGCTCAAATAGTAGAGCATGGTGCTAGCAACGCCAAGATCATGGGTTCGATTCCCAGGGAAAGCAAGAGCTGATAGAAATGTATAAAACTGTAACTTGAATGCAATGTAAGTCGCTTTGGATAAAAGCGTCTGCTAAATGCATAAATGTAAATGTAAATAACAGCTATTCAAATTGTAACTCTATATATTTATTAGTCTTCTTTGTATCTATCTGACTCTCTAACACTAGTGTTGTTTTTTTAATTCTATCTACTTGTTTTCTTTATAAAAAAAAACAAAACAACACTTGCTACGTGTACTGCGTTAGGCTAACCGAGACTTGTCATAGCGCTTGCATATTGTCGCTCTTTTGTTGGTTTTGATTGCTTCTATTGTCCTCATTTGTAAGTCGCTTTGGATAAAAGCGTCTGCTAAATAACAAAATGTAAATGTAATGTTAATGTGTTGCTGCGGTGTTCTGAGGGCTCTCAACTGTTGCTATGCCATTGCTGAGGTGATTTGAGTGTTGCTAAGTTGTTGCTAGGGTGCTCTGATTGTTTTTAGACTGTTGTTCTGCAGTTACTAGGGTGTTCTAAGTGGCTTTCGCCTGTTTCTATGCTGGTGCTGTGGTGCTCTGAGTGGCTTTAGACTGTTGCTATGCTGTTGCTAGGGTGCTCTGAGTATTTTTAGACTGATGCTATGTCATTGTTGGTGTGCTTTAAGCAAAAATCTTAAGTGTGATAACTTTGTGAAGCAAGGCACATGATTTGATGAATCATTCAGGACTAGTTACAAGCTAAAACAAAGGGTTAAAGGTTTGTTCAAATCACTAACACTTACTAAAATTTTTATTTAATGTTGACTAAGTAACATGACTAGAGTAGAAAATTAATGAAATGAGTGAAATTAACTCAGTTTTGTGTGTGTTTGTGTTCCAGAGGGCTGTTTGCTAGTCACTACACAGAAACACACTACCTGGAGGATGGAAGTGCCATCACCACCTCACCAAATGTCACAGTAAGATCACAATCACTGCTTCCATCCAAATTTAACCCTACACCTACAGAACACATGGCAACATGCACCTCTTGTAACAAACCCCTGCTATTCTGCAGAAAACTAATTGGGTCATGTGCTCTGAGGACCCGAAACAGGTGGAAATGGTACAAAATATGGGATTTGTTATAAAACATACCTATGTAGGCAGTGTGTGTGTATGTGTATGTATATATATATATATATATATATATATATATATATATATATATATATATATATATATATATAGAGAGAGAGAGAGAGAGAGAGAGAGAGAGAGAGAGAGCTGGGTAGTAACTGATTACATGTAATCAGTAAACTGATTACATGTAACTAATTACACATAATCAGATTCCAAAAATTAAGTACTTGTAATTAGATTAAATTATATTTCAAAATACTCATAATCAGACTACAGTTACTTTTTATGGATTACATGATTACATGTTATTCACACAATAGCAATAAATTATTCATAATTTATTGATTCTCCTTAATTATTTTCTTCTATCTTTTAAGTTTTCCTTTCTAAAATAGCCTACTGTTTATATACACTCAGAAAATCTTCCATAATTCACATTATTTCTTATTTACATGTAATTCATGGTTTCCCACACTTTTTATTTGTTAGCTGAACCTCTTTCACATAATATATTTATTTGAATTCCCCCCTGAGATTTTAAGATAATAAATTAAAGTTTAATAGAGCAAGTGAGGCAAAGCAAACGCACACCTATAGAGGTGCAAGTTGAAGGAAAAAATTTAATCAATTAGAGGAGAACAATTGCACACTCACTTAAGCATAGGCTGTTTATTAACCAACGTTTCGGCTAGTAGCCTTTTTCAAGGTATGAGGTAAAGGCTACTAGCCGAAACGTTGATTAATAAACAGCCTATGCCTATGCTTAAGTGTTCTCCTCTAATTGAATAAATTAAAGTAACACATTTGCATGTTTACAGTTCTGTGGCATTGGTTAATAGTCACATGACATGCAGATAAAAGTAAGTGTAAGGTTTTAATAAGTGTTTTATGAGGTTTTAGTAAGTGTTTTATTTTGATTGTTATTTTAAAATGTGTAGTGTAATGGATTACGTTACTAACTAAAATTTTTGTCATGTAATTTGGAATCAGTAAGTAATCTCTCTCTCTCTCTCTCTCTCTCTCTATATATATATATATAGTTAAGTCATGAAACTCTAGATGGGGCTGACAGATTCTTAACATAACCAACAATATTCAGAGAGTTCAATGACTTGGCACAAGCTGATTGGTTCATGCTGCATATGCAGCCAATGAGCTTGCTGCCTTGCATTTCTATGGCTGGTTAGCATTCACTTGAGATTCTTGCAGCGCGCTTTCAGAGTTTCTCTGAAACCCTCCACCTTCCCCAGCTCCACATGTGTAGATCTGCTACAGGTTATTTTATATGCTATTTGTGCAGCAGCAGTATGTCTTAAATACTGACAGCACCGTATCGCCGTATGCATTGGCAGTAGCAAGTTCCTGTACTTGCTTGCAGCAGCAGCAATAATCTACAACTACAGCAATAACCAACAGCAGCAGCAATTCAGCAGCAGCATAGCAGATCTATTCCGCCAAGACCAAATACATTAACATTGTCATATCTATCACCATGCTAAAATCTTCAGAGAGTTGTCATGATTGAAAAATATATAGTGTGTGTGCGTGTTTGAGACACATCACCTTCAGTGATTTAAAGCATATATTTTAAACTCATGATGGACGCAAAGCCTAAATTTCTGTCCTGCATCAGCTGATTTCAGACCTTCTATTTTGCCTAAACCAAACCTGCAGTTACGATCCCATCTTATCACTGATCTCCGCCCTCGGGGCGACTTCTGTCAAAAGCTTTAGAGAAGAGGTGGTCAAAAGAGGGCCACCAAGAGAGCAAAAAGCCACCCATGACGCAATTTTGCATGTTTTAAGCGTTTAGATTGCAGCTCAGATTACCGGTCAGTGTAACAGACACATTGAGGCCTGAAGGCTGTTCTGAGGAGCACCTCAGGTTCACTGACCCTGTCTTCCTCGATCTGCTCCCCAGCAAACCGCCGGTTTCCCTCGCCAGACAATTTGAGCCGAACACTTTATGAAAAGAAAATACATGCTATCAGAAATCCAGCAAAAGAAAATAGGCAAGGCAATTATATCATTACTGTTGCTCAGGGTTAGGGTTTGTAATTTAAACAAACATTGAACCTTTTGTATTGAGCTTTTGCTGGTAACTTTTCCTGAATCATGTGTTTCACTTTAGTTATCAAACTTATTATTATTATTATTTTTTTGCTCAGGGCCATGTCAGCAACAGCATAGCAATAGTCTAAAGCCACTCAAAACACTTTCAGAAATGTGGGCTGAAACAAAGAATATTCCCATCATGCTCCAGTAAGGGTCAGATAAGCACTAGATGTTTCACAACACCGGAGGGTGAGATTTCATAAAGCATTGTGACTTTTTCAGCTCATTCAGTAGTTTTTCTCAGCAGTGTGAGACAATATGCATCCCTGCTTTGTTTGGATGGGAAACGAGTTCAGGTCATCCAGAAACAGCAGCAGTCCTCGACCTGGATGTCATCAGAGGGAGCAGCGCTGAGTTTGGGCTTCAGAAACTGATTTGGGATGTTGGAACACAGAATAAGACAGATGCTCTGTCAACCTGAGTGCAGAAATTGATGTTTCTCACACGCATACAAATTGCAGTTTTATTGTGCATGTTTTGGGAGATTGTTCAGAAGAGTTACATTACTTCTCTTGATTATTTGATTTTCATTATTTCAATGATTTTCATTATTATTTTTTTATTTGGAAATTGATAGGTGAAGTTACAGTATTCTGAACTGTAATGCAAAAAATATTTATTTATTTATTTTCAGTTGGCAGATGGTTTTATCCTGACATATATAGTATTGAATGTTCATGCATTACCTGGGAATCAAACCATGACCTAGATCATTATCAGCAACTAAACTTCATCTTGTACTTATCGAACTCCTCTTAATAACAATTTGATCCACATTGTAACTGGGATTGGGATGCATCCAGCTCTGTATTTTTACATTGTTTCATAATTTTTATGTGTAAATAACGTGAAGCAGTCACTTGCATATATCAGCCTTACTGTGCTTGACTCATTCTTACCATCGCGTGATCTATCATGCACACCCGGCCCTAAAGCAACGTTTCACAGTGCTGATCGAATTCTACAGTAATTGATGTATTTGCTGCATCCAAACATTTGTGCACCAGGCAACAGAACGGCATGTTTTGTGCTGTAAACGGGATGAGTTGTGCCGATCTGACGAGATCCAGGGCCCAGATGGAGTGTACTCACTCAGTTGTGTTCCAGAAAGTCTTGAGGAGTGTGTCAGTGTGTGTCTGTTCTCCCAGGCCTCCTCCGCCTTTGATTAGGTCTGTTTTATGGTTGTATGTACACTGCTGTTATTTCATCCTGAAGCAGAACTCCTCTGAGGCACATTTGAACTCGCTCATGGACTTCTGTAGCTCCAGTCGGACGCTGCCCGACACCCGAGAAGGGCTTAAATAGTCAGTATATTGCTGCGATTAGAACAGGAGTTTTAAACCCATTATAATTAATGAGACGAGTTTTTATTTGTTAAATCTCATGGACTCACTGAAAGTGCATGTGCTCTGCTGGAGTTTGTGAAGTCCAAATTCAGCTTTATTTCACAAATAGCTTACATACGAAGCTGGGAATTGGAAATATGAATCAAAACAATATTGACAAGAAAAATAGAAATTTCGTTCTGTTCTTACTCAATAACCTCAAGAAACAGATGAAGGTAGATGGTATGTATGTATGTATGTGTGTATGTGTGTGTATTAAAATTAATTAAAAAATGGTGCAAATGAACACTTTTAGAAACAGATGAATGAAGGTTTGTTTGTTTGTTTGTTTTTTGTTTGTTTAGAATCATATTCACAACATTTAGGTGATGATAAAAATTAATAAAATAAAATTGGTGTGAATGAATACTGTTAGAAACAGGTGAATGAAGGTTTGATTGTTTGTTTGTTGGTTTAAAAACACACAGGCAATGGACGAAAATGAATCAAATAAAAATGGCATAAACTGCACAAACGTGTGGAGTTGAAGGGACGTTCTGTATGATCTCACTCATCATGTCTCCGCTGTGGCCCACAGTATGACGCGACCAAGTGATTTAACACTGGACCTGAGGCTGACCGCACACCATCTGTTAGTCTTTACATCACTGATAAGCTACATGTATTCAGAACATGTATTTTATCACATTTATCCTTAATCATTATTATGAACAAAATCTTTACAATACCTTTGTTAAAGTTGCTGATTGTTTGAAGTACATCAATGTTGCTCTTGCCTTACAGATATTAGTTTTGTTTAATGTTGTGCCATGTTAAATCCCATTTCACAGAATTATGCATATTTTCACCAAACAGCAGTACAGAGCATACCGAAAGATCTTAATAATAATGCTGCATATTCTTAGTCTGCGTCTGATTGTAGTGTAAAGCAATTGCATTGAGAATAACTTTATTAATTATTTACATGTATTCATTTATGTACTCATCTGCTAGATGCTTGTTTGTTTAGTCTGTTCAAATTCACATGCTGTATAAATAGAGTTATGATTTTAATTCAGCTGGCGGGTCTGTGGCTTTGTGTGTTTCATTGTTAATGGAAGTGGAATGTCTTTTTTTTGTCTGATGGCTGGCAGGAAACAATGCTGTGATGGACACCATAGCTCATGGCACTGTGTGTTATGATGGATGTCCTCATGTTCCTTTGACTGAGACTCAGAGATATATGGAGGACTGTAGTTTACAGCAGGACATGCTCTTTAAATAACCCCAATGTCACTAGCGTGCTGGGATGAATATAAAATAAAAAGAGCTTTATAAAGCAGACAGTTCTCGCTGTAAAATCTGAGTGGATGGGCCGCATTTGAAAGCATGATACAGTGCAGATGCTATATTAATGGCAAGTTACTATATTGATCGGCAAGCATCAAAACAGCCTACAGCTTTCCTAATGAGCTCTTTATTGGAAATATTAATCAAAACAATATTGACAAGAAAAAATTTAAATTTCTTGTTTGCTCTGACTGGACTTAAATTTAATAAGCCTTTCATAAACATTAAGAAAGTAAAAATTTAGTAAGTAAAAAGTACATTTTTGACAGTAAAAAAAGCAGCTAGTGCAAATTGATGAACAGAGGTGTGATGTGTGTTCTTTTCAGTTCATTAAAGAAAAAAAAAACAAAAAAAAAACAAATATATATATATATATATATATATATACATATACATATACATAGGCTAAATGATAAGTTGATCATATTTATTTTTTTATTTAAATACAAATTTAATTTAAAAAATGGATAAGTATAAAAAAAAAAATTTTTTTTTTTTTTTTTTTTTTTTTTGCCAACAGCACCCTTTTACCATGGTGAAATAGCTGTATCATTACTTTATTTGTTGTTTTTGTGATATTTTTACACAGTGGTTACTGGATAAAGTCTGAAAACACCTAACAGGAAAAGGCTAAAAACGGAAATGTCTTTAAAGAAAGAGAGAGTGAGTAAATCCTCTGGGCCAGCGCTGAAAACAGGACAGTATTTCTTTCTGTGGTTTGTGTGGACAGAGCGAGTCTTGGACAGGATTGTTGTGAAGCTCTAGAGAATCTCTGCCAGCGCCGTTCCCAGTCCAAACCAGTCAAGTGCTGCTCACTTCCTCAGACAAACTACTCTGTCCTGAGGAGCCTCTCGCTGCATACAAACACACCGCAAAACTTCAGGAGCGACACTCGCATTTACATGATGGAGTGAAACTCTGAAATCAACATGCACTGTGAGCAGAATACAGAAGCAGATCCATACAGTCAAGAGCTAAATGTCGATAGATTTACCATGCTTTCTGATTTGATTATGTCATTCACAGTGCCTCATTTATTCCATTATCATAAAAGAATGAAAGTAATCAGACTTTTGCTTTGTTTTTGTCAGATTTTCTACATCTTTTGACTCAAATCAAATCAAGTAAAAGGTCTTTTAGTGTAATTGTACAAACATCTACCTTCAGCTTGTGCTTAACAACTTAACAAAATCACATTAAACAAACTTAAAAATCATATTATGTAAGATTTCACAGGGTTAATAGGCTATTTAAATGGCAAAATGTGAACAATAAAACCATTCTTAAACAATGTAAATAGAGAAACTGTTCTTTTTTTATTCTATTGTGTTAGCCAACAGAAATTATATTTATTCAGTTTTATTCAATGACATGTAAAACAGCAGGAAGTGCAAGTTTTTTTGTGCACATGATAAGTCTATTTGATCATTTACCCTGACTTTACTTTAAAATACATTTATTTACTGATGTAAACATCTGAACCTCCTGTCTTTTGTGTCCCAGATTCACTGCTACTATCATGGCGAGGTGAAGGGTCATCCGGGGTCAGAGGTCAGCCTCAGCACCTGCACAGGACTCAGGTGAATTAGTGGTCACATCTGTACATTAACCTCACCTCACCACCTTCCCATGGTGCACTGAGCTCGGGGACTGAACTTACATCAGGAAACGCCTGAGGAAAGGGCATTTTAATTACAGTGTGTGAAGTTCGACATCCTCCAGAGACACGATACGCTTCATGTTTTAATTATGAAAAAGCACACTTAGGTTTGATTCATTACCCGAGAAGGGACATTCAGATAGTTTCAAAAGTGAAGAGTGTGATGTTGCATAAGGACATTGCTAGTGAAGTCACATTGATTTTTATAGCGCTTCATACAATATAGATACAAATTAAATATATTTCCAGTCTTACAGTAGCCTACATTTAGACTAAATGCAAATGTGGATGGAATGGCCTACTAGAGATTTATAATAGATTTAGATTTATAGATTTATGTAGATGTATATATGTATATACAGTATATGTGTATGTGTTTGACTGTGTGTGTGTGTATATACATATATATGTGTGTGTGTGTGTGTGTGTGTGTGTGTGTATATGCTTTTGAGACATTGTGTTTTCCTCAGTGCATAACGGACATGTCACAGGTATAATTTTCATCTGTAAATGTTAGAAAGTCATGCAAACATATCCATTTTGCTGTCAGGAGTGGGCGAGGCACGCAAGAGCAACGAGCGCTGCTGCGCGCATGTGCACTAAACAGAGAGCCCAATCGAATAAGAGTGCAATAATTCTGAGTAAAATATACATTTTGCTAAAATATTTGTTGTTGGACATTAAATGTATCTTTTGTAGAATTTTAAACCTACATATAAGTGTATTTTTATGATAGCAGTGACTGTAAAGGGACTATTGTAATAACTAAATCAAATGTGAGCTAGTACAGTACTAATTACTAAGCTCAAATGAGTTAATGTGTGTTTCTTATAGCAGTTAAAATAGTCATTTTCTTTATTATTTATTTTTATTTTTAATTCAGTGATTTTAACTTTTAATTTAGTTATTTTAATGCTTTAAAGAGCAATTTTAGATTGTAATGTTCTAATGTTCTGCTATCTGTTCTGCAAACTATAAAAGGTACAGCTGTCATAAAACCAGAGAGAAAGGCTGCATGGCTAGTAACTGTAAAAAAAAAAGTCAAATAATAGTATGTGAGACAGTGGTAATATCATCGTGTTCCTATTGGCCAGTGTTAGAGGAGCTCAGCTTAGCCTGACAGTTGGCCTGCTTTAGACCACAAGTTGCCACAATGACTAAGCTTGATCTAGGCCTATGTTAAATTTGCTTTATGGAGCCAAATCATTTGACAATGAGTCAGACTAAATGAAATAAGCCTGGCTTATCTGGTTAACTTGTTTTATGAAACATGCCTCAGAGCATTAAAAGTGATCATATTTTCTCCATTGCATCGTATTGCATCGAATCGCACTGTTGAATCGAATCGAAATCGGATCGCACTGCATCGTAATGGGGTGAATTGTGTCGCATCGCATCGCTAGCTGCTTCATATGTATCTTTAATGTATCGTATCATTGGCTATGCATCGAGATGCGCATCGTATCGGCCTGTGTCATGAGATGCACATCCCTAATATATTATATGTCTGTGTGTGTGTGTGTGTGTGTGTGTGTGTATACAGGTATATATATATACCTGTATACACACACATTAATATATATATATAATTAAATTTTCTAAAATTACAAAAAATTTTTTTATATATATATATATATATATATATATATATATATATATATATATAATTTTTTTTTTTGTAATTTTAGAAAATTTAATTTTTTCTATATATAATTTTTTCTATATGGCCATTTTTTCTATATTTTTCTATATTATTCTATATTTTTCTATATTATATTTGAAATATTTTTTTTTAACTGTATGGGTCAACTCAGTTAAGTTGATTCAGTTTACTTCAATAACAGTGTGAAGCGATTACAAAGCAAACTCAGTTCAACTATAAAGCAATAGAATATAATAGTGGGGTCATTCTACGGAAATATCCACTTTTGGTATGGCAAGATGTCTTAAAATGTATTTCTTTTTTTTAACATTTAAACTTAGACTACATTATTAGATTACCTTTTGATTTTATGAATACATATAAATGACAGCTTAATTATTATTATTTTTTTTTTAGCTTTTTTGTGCAATTATTTCAAGACCACATGTATAATTTTTTTATCACTGGTGTTACCTTCTTTAGCAATATTAAAAGTTTTTATGAAATATTATTTCTCGATTTTTTTTTTCAGCACATGTAGTTAGAGTTACAGAAAAATAATGATAATGCAAGAAATAAGTAGATTGTGTTTTATTTATTTAATGTGACAGACAAACAGTACAGTAACACAGTAACACAGCACGGTAACACCAGTGACACAATGAATCACCAGTGACATACATAAGACCTGATATACTGATCTTCACTGGTGTTATCCATAAGGAAGGTAACACCAGTGACAGTAATGCCAGTGACAATTTTCATGAAAAATGCATTTTACAAAATGTCTGCTGCAAGGTATCAAACCACATGTTGTCAATCATGGTATACTCACTAAATTAATGAGTTTAAACCATTTGTATTATAGTTTTTTTTTTTTTTTTTTTTACATTTCCCTAACAATAAGTAGGTCACACCACTGACGTCAACTAAAAGCTTCATATGAAATCATGAGATAAATGAGAAAATTTCTGATAACTGAAAAGAAGCAGTGGACTAAACATGGGCCTGTTTTCATAGATCTTCAGAAAATAGGAAGGAGGAAGTCGAGTGATGTCATCAGTGTCATTTTTTATTCCAAAATAAAAGACTTTTGTTACACGGTAACACCAGTGACACAACTCCAGGGGACCACTATTTTCATTATATATTTTATAATGTTTATTTGGCATTTTGTTTTTTTATGCCATTTACATCATATATTTGATAGTTATGAATAGACTTTTGTATTTTAAATGGTAGAAAATCCTGTTTTTGACCTCAAAATAAACACTTTCCCTCTGTACATGGCTGTGGGGACAAGCAGTTTTGTGGTACTTGGAATTCTATATAATTAATTAAAAAAAATATTATGCCACAATGATGGCTCAGGAAGGTGTAATTGTTCAAATAACATAATATTTCATTTTAAAATATAAAAAAATTGTAACCTTAATGTGTATTTCAATTGTAATATTTCTGTAAAGTCTAGGGACAGAAAAGTGGACGTTTCTGTAGAATGACCCAGTGACATTATTCAACTCAGTGCAGTTTAGTGTTGATTCAGTTTAGTTCAATAATAGTGCAAAGTTCATCAAATTATGAAACAAGCTCGATTCAGCTTTAAAGTAGCTCTACAGAAAACAATAGTGAAGTTTTTCAGCTTGAGTCAGTTCAGTTGCTTTCAGTTCAATAACAGCGTCAATGTTGCAAAGCTCATCAATTATGAAACAAATGCGATTCAGCTATAAAAGAGGAAAGGAATTGTCCTATAACAGCTTCTGTCAGAGCGTCACCATAATAACTTTATATTAACTGATCATGCGCCACAAGAGATGCATAAAGTTGATTTTCACACCTAGACCTGCGAGAACGAGTTACACCTGGACACGCAGGATTTATGACGGCAATAAAGCGTGAGACGCGTCTCTGTCCCCAGAGTCATGCCGCTTATTGTTCAGCTCTTTATTTCACCTTGACTCAGTATTTGTGCCGCAGTAACCTGTCTCTTTCCGCCTGGCAGACAGACACGAGCAGGTCTCCTCCGACTGAAGCGGCCAAAACAAATTGCTGCTGCTTTAGTTTGGCAGCGTCCAGGGTTTCCACGAGGATCTCATGCGGTGGAGAATGTAGTTTTGAAACTTCTGGAAAAGCCCAAAGCGCTGGCCGTTTCCCAGCTGAAGAGAATGTCGCTTAAATTCAGCGTACGACTCAAAAGTGTGAGAAAGGTTTGCAGACGCCAGTCCAAGAACCACAGAGCGATAATATTAGAGCTCGAGGGAAGATTTATTTAGCCAAATATCCTACAAAATGGATCGTCTGCTGACCAACAGTGGCTTGGATGTTGAACTAAGCCGTTTTCCAAAACGTCACGCTGTCTTATTTTGTGGGAAAACGAGAAACCACTTCCTCTCATAGAAGAGTTTCTCTCACTGTTTTGTGCTTATGTTGTAAAAGCTTCTTCTGTCTCGCTCCTATTCTGTGTCTGCAGTTCCCAATAATCATAAATTATCAGTGCATCTCAGCATTTGAAAGCACATTTTGGGAAAAGTGCTGTTCAAATAAGTGCAAATATTTCACACGGTCTCTAAATTAATATGAGGTCAGGAAAATTGGAAGCACAATAATTATAATAGAGTACAGATGCGGTTCCACATGAATGCAACAAATGTAATTCATAGCAGGAGGTATTATTGTTCTGCTTTTTAACATAAAAGCTTGAAAATATTTACTTCCTGATTAGCAACATTTCCAAGAGATGCGCATTTAAAAATGGATTGTGTGAGACTTTTTGACCAAATGTTTTAGACTGTTTTTTATTTTAGACCACTGTTCGTGATAAAACAGAATGAAATTGCTAAAATGTAAAAATGTATGTATTATTTTTATTGATAAAATTTGTATGTTTCACTGTCTAGCAAAATTTTGAAAACATAAGAGAAAAATTTTGAAAAACTGACAGTAAAGTTACATGTCAAGTTATAGTCAAATTTGACAAAAGTAGTTCATAAATGTTACAAATTTAATTAAGAAAATATTGTATTTGCTTTCTGATAAGCAACTAGAAATAGATTGTGAGACTATCATTTTTTACAAAATATTATAGACTATTTGTATTTTTTGTGCAATATGTACATAGTTCAAGAAAACAGACCCCAAATAGATAAGCAATATATTTAATAAATATTGTTTTTCTCCACATTTTTATATACATTTCTATATTTCAGTGTTCATGATAACGCAGGACGATTTACACATTTTACTTGAAATTTACTTGGGAATAATTTTTCATGTTATTTTGTTTAGTGATAAAATTTGTGTTTTTCATTTTCCAGCAAAATTATGAAAATACGAGAGAGAGAAAAAAAAATATAGCTAAAGTTACATGTCAAGTTAACTGCTCATATTCCCAGTAAACTAATACATAAATGTTCTATTTAATTGTTAGTTCTTATGTTTACGGTATGCATGCATAATTATAATACGAACGGATATTAATTGTAACATGAACATATTTGGATGTTAACTGAATGCTGTTCATTGTTTCGTTCTGCAGGGGACTGATTTCACTTGAACATGAAGTGTATGTACTGGAGCCGATGGAAGACGGAAACACACACCGTCTTTACAGAGGAGAACATCTTAACGTCACCCAGGGAACCTGCGGACACGGTCACAACATTTCATACCCTACAGAGATGATGAACACTACAGGAGCCATCTTCAGCTCTCACAGCAGTCAGAGGGTGAGTCCAGCAACAACACAAACCTACAAAGATTACAGCAGAAACAAAAAATAATAATAATTGCATATCAAAACAAAACATCTTAATAACTGCATGTTAATTTACATCACCTTTAGGACAAAGCAAATACTTCTTTTCTCAACATTACTGTTGTCTTTAAAGTCATGAAATAAACATTAAACAACAGTTAAGGGATTGTAGCAAACTAACATTCAGGATAAAACCAAGTCCTTCATTTCTACTTATTAAATGTCCTGTTTGACTTGGAAATCCGTCATTACAGATATAAATACAAAGTTTAATGCACACTTAATACCTTCTTATCTTACATTTACATTACATTTACATTTAGCCATTTAGCAGACGCTTTTATCCAAAGCGACTTATAAATGAGGACAATAGAAACAATCAAAACCAACAAAAGAGCAACAACATGCAAGCGCTATGACAAGTCTCGGTTAGCCTAACGCAGCATACGTAGCAAGGTATTTTTTTTATTTATTTGTTTTTTTATGAAAACAAGTAGATAGAATATAGAAAAGAAAGCTAGTGTTAGTTTTCAAGAAAACAAGCAGTTAGAGAATAATTATGCAATTGACAGAGGGTCAAGTGTGTGTGTTTTTTTTTTTTTTTTTTTTAAATAAAAAGAAGACAGATAGATAAAATAGAATTAGAAAAGAGAATGCTAGAGTTAGAGGGTCAAATAAAGATGGAAGAGATGGGTTTTAAGACGTTTCTTGAAGATTGCTAAGGATTCATTGCTCGGATTGAGTTGGGCAGGTCATTCCACCAGATGGGAACAGTTAATGAAAAAGTCTGTGAACTGTATTTAGGTAAAGGGGTGCAGAGTCAAAGGTGGTTTTGTAGGCAAACATTAATACCTTGAATTTTATGCGATCAGCTATTGGTAGCCAGTGCAATTTGATGAACAGAGGTGTGACGTGCGTTCTTTTTGGCTCATTAAAGATTAATCTTGCAGTGGCATTTTGTATTAATTGTAGAGGTTTGATGGAATTGGCTGGAAGACCTGCCAAGAGAGCATTGCAATAGTCAAGTCTGGACAGAACAAGAGCTTGAACAAGGAGTTGTGTTGCATGTTCCGAAAGAAAGTGCCAGATCTTCCTAATATTGTATAAAGCAAATCTGTAGGACCGGGCAGTTTTAGCAATGTGGTCTGAGAAATTCAGCTTATCATCAATCACAACTCCAAGGTTTCTTGCTGTTTTTGAAAGAGTAATGGTTGATGAGCCTAACTGGAAGGTGAAATTGTGATGAAGTGATGGGTTTGCTGAAACTAAAAGCAGTTCTGTCTTAGCTAGGTTCAGTTGAAGGTAATGGTCCTTCATCCAGCAAGAAATGCCTGTTATACATGGTGAGATGCGAGCAGCTATCGTCGGATCATCAGGATGGAATGAGAGGTAGAGTTGAGTGTCATCAGCATAGTAGTGATATGAAAAGCCATGTTTCTGAATGACAGAACCTAGTGATGTCATGTAGACAGAGAAGAGAAGTGGTCCAAGGACTGAGCCCTGAGGCACCCCAGTAGCTAGATGTTGCGACATGGATACTTCACCTCTCCAAGATACCTTGAAGGATCTATCTGAGAGGTAAGACTCAAACCACTGGAGTGCGGTTCCTGAGATGCCCTTTCTCAATAGGGTTGACAGGAGGATCTGGTGGTTGACTGTATCAAAAGCAGCGGATAGATCCAGCAAGATAAGTAATGAAGACTTGGAAGCCACTTTTGCAAGTCTTAGGGCTTCAACAACTGAGAGCAAGGCAGTTTCGGTCGAATGTCCACTTCTGAAGCCAGATTGGTTGCTGTCCATGAGGTTGATCTGTGTGAGAAAGGCAGAGACTTGGTTGAACACAACTCGTTCAAGTGTTTTTGCAATAAAAGGTAGAAGGGAAACCGGTCTATAGTTCCCTAAAAGAGTTGGGTTAAGATGGGGATTCTTAAGAAGTGGGGTTATACGAGCCTGTTTAAATGCTGAGGGAAAAACTCCACTGAAGGGATGAGTTAACTATGTGAGTGAGTGCAGGTACAACTGCAGGAGAAATGGCTTGAAGGAGAGATGGAATAGGATCAAGCGGACAAGTAGTAGGATGACTGGAAAGGATGAGTTTAGAGACTTCTGCCTCAGAGAGTGAAGAGAAGGATGTGAAAGAGTGTATGTTTGATGGTGATGTGTTTGACACTTACACTTACTTTTTTGATCTTGCACTATTTTATTTTATTTTATTTTATTTCATTTTATTTATTTTACATGTATTTTTTTATTTAAACATTTTATTTGATTTATTTAATATAAAATATGTCACAGAAATGAAATGGTTTGCTTTGAAAGTTTCGTAAAAACAGCTGACACGGTAACACTGATTCTGGGTTTGTGGTGGGACTTTTATAAACATTTTTATTTTTATATTTTATTTTATATATAAAACATTTTATTGTATTTTTATTGTAATAAAATGAGTTTCTTTTAAAGTTAGTTTCTCAACCAGCCCAAGGCAGCAGTAACACTGACTCAGTAACACTGTTTGGGGCGGGACTATCTGTTTGCTTGACCAATGACAGGCCAAAGAATGACCATTAAGCAGATATATGGCAATAAAAAAAGCTGAGAATACTTAAAATACTTTCTCTCAGCTTTAGCTCTTTATTATTTTACTGCACACTCAGCGGCTTCTGATCTTGCACTATTCAATCCATATTTTATTTCATTTTTTAGATATTTTTATTTAATTTTTTATATTGTTTACATTTTTATTTATTTAAAAATTTAATTTTATTGTTATATTTGTTGTATATATTTTATCTGAAATACATCACATTACAGAAATAAAATAATAACACTGACTGACGTTTGGGGGCGGGACTGTCTGTTTGCCTGACCAATGACAGACAGGTGGGTTATTCAGGAAACCTGTTCTGTTTAGAGAAGCTACTGATGCACAAGGCGACAGATCTCTCTTTGTTTGGTCAGTTTAAGGACACCCGAAGATACGTACAGTCTCTCACCGTGGGCACTGAAGTGTTGAATATGACAGAAATGATCGCTGTGTCTGAACGTTGACATTGAATTCAGCCTCTTTCAGAATCTCTGCTTACTGCTTACACACGAGAGTCATTTTTGAGATTCAGAAACAGGTTTTATTCTCCCCTGAAAAGCAAAGTGAGTGATTTATAAAATATGTATAAAACGTGAATGAGTGATTTATGATATATTTATAAAAAGCATTTATCCATCATTTGCTACACTTAATTTCTAAGGATTATCATCAATTTGATTTTATATATACTATTTAAACTAAACTGAGCTAGACAATGACATCTCTGAATTCAATAATGAAATGCCTTTAATTGAAAATTGAGAGTTTAATCTTATTATACATTACTGACACTCTATCCACCAATTTGATACTGTTAAGTGCTTTGACACAATCTGTATTGTTAAAAGCGCTATATAAATAAAGGTGACTTGACTTGACTTGACACATACAGCCATTTCTGTGCCTGGTGTTGTTGCTGACTGAGTTAAGCTCCTATGTTTCATCAGTTCAGCAGATATCGGTCTCGCTGTGGAAGTCAAGTGTTTTTATTCAATTAGACGTTTATCAGCTACTCTCTTCAAAGCAAACAGGTGAAACAGTCTGCTAGGCGGTACGACCCTAATTCTTCTCAACACGAAGCCTGACACAGATGAGTCCGGCCTTTTATTTCCATTAACGGAAGACCAATCACTGAGAGACAGCTTCCATTGAGAGTGAGAGGACTGGTGCTGAACGTTTGAAGACAAGGGTCACCTTCATCATAGTCTGTCCTGGCTGGACTCGTATTTATACTATCAAACAGCTTTGAGTTTTAATTTCACAGGCGTCTGGCACTGATTGGACACTGTTGCATGTGTTTAAACAGCCTCTACACATATGAGATCTGATTTGTCATGTGGTTATATCTGGATATATCTGATATTTGCATGACCAGTTTGTCTGAACTCATAACAGAGAGCCATTAGAGCAGATGTTAACTTCACAGTTTGAGGATTTACTAGTTTTCATGAATAATAAACCCCTTATTTTCACACTCCAGCTGTGAACTGAAAATTAGCAGTTATATCTGAGCTATGAAGACTTTACTAGATGAAAATTGTATAACCACTTCTATATATAATTTATATGCAAAATTAATGGGGGCTTGTAATACGTCATGAGTCTTTATAAAGCAAGCAGTTGTCGCATAAATGTATAATGAGAAAGCCATTGTTGAAAACCAAAGAATGACCAATTAAAGAGTTATATGTGCATAAAAAAGCTGAGAATTACTTGGAAAAAAATGTTCCCCTTAGCTGTAGGTCTCAAATATTGTTAAAGTTTACTACACATTTGACTTATCTTGCACTATCCATATTTTATTTTATTTTATTTTATTTTATTTTATTTTATTTTATTTTATTTTATTTTATTTTATTTTATTTTGTCATTGTATTTATAAAAAACTTAAAAACTAAAATATTTTATTGTTTTTAAATATTTGTTTATTATTATTTTTCTTTAATTTTTATTGTTTATATACAGTATGTATAATTATTATAATTTTTAATATTGTATTTATTAAAAAAACTTTTATAAATTAAATAAATGTTTATAAAATATTTTATTGTTTTAGTTTATTCTTCTTGTTTTAGTTGATTTACTATATAGTTTTTTGTTTGTTTTTCAATTTTGTCTAGATTTATTTATTTATTTATTTTTTTGATGAGTCAAATTGGATCATAAAATCAGTCAGCAAGTCTCTACACAAAACATGAGCTCAACTAGAAAAGAGTTTTCTTTTATATAACATTTGCTTTCTAATTTCCATACATCCATGTGTGTCATTTTAGTCATTGATGACTTCAATATTATCCTAAAATGTGGAAAATGGTAAAAATGAAGAATGAGTAGGTAGGTGAGAATTACTTGAAAGATTCTGCATTTGAAAAGAGACGTTTATAATATCTATAAAAGACAAGTGGGTCTTTCACATGAGTAAATGAGATTCCCAGGCAATCCGAAGGCTGTTAAAGGGAACGGTCTCCTGGAAAGCACATCGTGGTGGATCAGATGTAGTTTGAGGGCATTGCTGAGGATGTTCAATCACAAACTGCTCTGTTAATAGAGGGCACATTTGGAAGAGAGCTGAAGACGTCACCTCTGTTCCTTAAAGGCCATACAGACTCATAGCAATATGGGCCTTGGGAGATTTTATAAAAGCTTCTTGAGTGCAGACTCTATTAACCATGTCCTTCAGAAGAAGAGGGTGAAGTTCTCTCTTAATCATGTTCTTTCTGTCGTTCTTTCTCCCTGCAGCATAAAAGAGACGCTCAGAGCAGCACCAAGCATGTGGAGTTGATCATCGTCGCAGACAACCGCGAGGTAATGAAGAGACGCTCTTGACCTCACGCGCATCTCCAACCTTCAGTCATCTAAATCAGCGACTCTGAACTAGTGGGTCGTGACCCCAAAATGAAATGCAGATCTGCTTTACTTCGGTCAAAGACATCAGCAATGCTCAGAGCAAATGATAGCTAACCATATAATGCTGCTCATCCTCAAAAACAAGACCAAACTACATAAAGTAAAAGAAAATTAGATCCAGACTATATGAAATATTGATTCACTTGCAACAAAGATTAACGTGGTATTTCAAAAGCTGATTTATTGGCTGCCAAGAGCATGAAACCATCAATACGTCTATATCCATCCATCCATCCATATACATGTTTATAGATTTTAAAAATTAAATGAAGTTTTTATAATTATTTTTATATTTTGAAATTTAATTTAATTAGCAATTTTATGTGCTTTGTCATTGTTATTAGCGTTTGTTTTTATGAATGTTTCTAAATACTTTTATTTTATTTTAATTTCAGTTTTAGTTTTATTTCAGTTAGTAATTATAGTACTTTAACTTATTTCAGTTGGTTACATTTCTAATTTCCATTTTGTATAAGTTTGTCATCTGATATCTCATTTTTTTAATGTCTGCCTTATTTCAATTAACAATTTTTTTCATTTATTTATTTATTTATTTATTATTTTAAATCATTTTAATAGTGTTTAAATAACTGAATGGCCCTGGACCAGCTGAGTTTCATCAAATTAAATCATTGTAACTCTATTCATTGGCGTGAGACTTCCATAGCTGTGCAAGGTCATGACCCCTTAACCCTGAGTTTAGGAAAGTCAAGAGGTCAAAGGTCAAAGCAGATTAGAGGGTCATTGTTTGTTTGGGCAGGAAATGAGGACGCCCAGCTGTGATCACTTGACCTTTTTACTGACTGTTTGTAATGTGCATTAAGAAACACTTTTTTACAATATAATTCTTTCTACCTTTCACATATCCCGTCCTGTGGTGTTTTATGGACAAGAACAAAACCTGTTAAAGAAAGAGTTAGAAATAGTGCATTTCTTCTTGTCTTCTTGGCAAATTTTACTGATTTTACTTGCAAATTTTCCATCCTGATTTTTTGTCACTCCTGCAATAATCACAGAAATCATGGGTGACACAGTTCCAGTCTGTGCTTTTATTTTGTAAAACTGACAGTCTGGACTTCAAACACTGCTGGTCGTGTTTGGCTCAACATCTGTGTGCCGCTGCCCGTGGAAAATGAATTACCTCATGTGACATTTACCACAGCCGGCCAATGAACGGCACATTTGGCTGCAGTTTAAAGACTTTTTTTGTCCTCTTTTGCATTTCAGTATCAGAAACAGGGGAAAGATGTGGAGAAAGTGAAACAGAGGCTTGCTGAAATAGCAAACTACGTGGACAAGGTAAACTCGGAAAGCATGTCAACATGCTTAATGAATGAATGAATAATTAATACTTGCAGAAAACACATAATTTGGGAGGAAAATTCTTATGTTAACTTGAAACGTTCTTTAGTCATTCTTATCTGCATTTTAGCATTCAAAAAACAAGCAAGAAAATTATACATAGGTACATATTTGTGCAACAACATTAATGTATGTATACAGTAAAAAACAAAATATATGCATATATTTCTATATATGTGTGTCATATGTAATAATTACATCAAATCTGAATATATAAATGCAAATCAGATTACATAGTTGTAAGTCTGAATATACGTATAGGTACAAATCTAAATATATTAATGTAAATTGTGAATATATAAAAGTGAATCTAAATATATAGTTGTAAGTCTGAAAATATAGAAGTAAATCAGAATATACAGTTATACATCTGAATGTTTACGTGTAAATTGTATATAGTTATAATTCTGAATATATAAATGTAAATTGGAATTTATAGATAAGTCTGAATATAAAGATTCAAAACTGAGTATATAAATGTAAATCATGAATTATATGTAGAGAAGTAAATCTGAATATGTAGTTATAAGTCTGAATATATAGAAATAAATATGAAAATATAGTTACAAGTTTGAATATATAAATGTAAATTGTGAATATATAGTTATAACTGACTATATAATTGTAAATCGGAATGTATTTATAACTCTTTAGTATATAGAGTTATAATTCTAAAAATATAAGTGAAAATTGGAATATTATAAATAGAATATTTATAAATCGTGAAAATATATATTGCAAATCTGAATATATATGATCTACTTCTTAATATAATGTATGTTATTTAGTCAATTTCTATGTTTTTTAGTCAATTTCTGTTTTTTTTTGATGATTTCTAGCATGTCTTAACTGGATGTGATGCAATAATTTGGCAAAAAAAAATTACACAGAGACATATTTGTGCAACTTGTGTATCTAAAGTGAGTTTTTGTCAGGTTTTACCCCTTGAAACATCTGCTTAAAGCTGCTTTGCTGATAGCAAGCACTGCCGTGTTTCAGTTTTACAGATCGCTGAATATCCGTGTGGCTCTGGTGGGGCTGGAGGTGTGGAGTGACGGAGACAAATGCTCCATCACACAGGATCCGTTCACATCGCTCCACGAGTTCCTGGACTGGAGAAAAGTCAAGCTGCTCCCACAGAGACCCCACGATAATGCTCAGCTCATCAGGTTTGACTGTTAAACGCGTTTACTGCTCAGGGCCGACAGGTGGAAAACACAGCATGCGGTTTACCGCCAGAATCAATGCACTTTCTTCCAGGAAGAATTACTTTACTATTTATTATTTTGAAACGTTGAAAAATGCATGAGGTTTTATTCACATATTTTTACTTAAAAAAATAAACCTTTTGAACCTTTACACAGCCTGCTGTAGATGAACACGTGTGTCACATGACTTCCTGTTTCCTCTCTTCAGTGGCGTTTACTTCCAGGGCACCACCATCGGCATGGCTCCCATTATGAGCATGTGCACTGTGGAACAGTCAGGGGGCATCGTCATGGTGAGTGACATCTGTCAATCATTCCTGATGACAAGGAAGTTTATTGATATTTTTGAGCATTTCAAATTTATATTCATTTAATTTTTTGGTCTTTTTTTTACAGTATGTCTGCTTTTGTATTTGAACAGAGTTGATTAATGTAATTAATCGCATATTAAAATAATATATTTTTTGTCATAATATATTATTTTGTCGCATTGAATCTCTAAATTAATATAGAAACAACATAAAGATGGTATATTTTAAATGTTGTTAATGTCTGTAAGTATATTTTCCCCTCAATTTTACCCATTTATTATAGCCATTGAACATTACAGTATAATTTAAAGCCATTATTTTTAACATTTAATAGGCTTTGAAATATATATCGCACATGTAAAATATGTGTTATATTTAGAATATATATAGAATATATATATTTAGAATTTAGTTTTATGTATTTCACAACATATCTCTATTATATGTATTTTTTAGTCCCATTGCAAGCATGATTTAGTTCTTGAATCCAGAGGTCACCTGAGGTTGCTGTGGTTTCTAATTTTTAGATGATCATCTCCTTTTTTACTTTGTCAAATGAGGACAGTAACTCATTCAGCACGGCCGTCTAGAGATGCTTCCCTTAAATCAACCCAACACACTGATCACACAGCCGCACTCCACGATAACATCCTGCTGAGACACAAAATCAGAGCAGAGCGTCTGTGGTCGAGGGAAAGCGCTGTATTTTCCTGCTCAGCAAATACTCTGAAGTTAGTTAAACTCTTGTCGTATTTATAGACAGCTATCTGACTAATAACACCTCCGGTGTAATAGCACAGACAATTCAAACTATTGCTTTCATTCTGCTTGCATGTGTTTCATGTGTAAAATTGACCATCTCAATATTTGTCTTTTGATTGAGGGTCCCATTATATGAAGCTTCTCCATTATAGATCATTATGGTCATATGCGGTTTCTACCAAAACATTTTGCCTTTGTCAGTCAAAACAGCAGACATGCATGTTTTCTTCATTGACTCATTCATCGGATGTGTTTTATTTCCTTTGGCCGCCTCTTGAATGTCAGACTTTTGTTTTTGCTGTTTGATTGAGTGGAGTTGCCACCATAAAAGCCACAGTATTTCACCGAAACATGGCATGATCTCATGACATCTTGTGTTTGGATGAGGTTTTGTCCTCATTTGACCAGTTCCCACTAAACCAAACTAAAGCATCCTGAAAATGCAATGAGATACACAGACATCAGTAGATTATATGATTGTGTTCAGCTCCCCGGACCGTCAGATTTCTTCAATCTTACATCCACTGGAAATAAAACTCACAAAATGACATCAAAAGAGATTAAATGGAGCGCAAACGGAGACTTTTGCTCGAGTCTCCTGCTTCTCCGATTTTTATGCTCCAAAAAACACCCAGCAATCTTAAATTTGTGTCCTCTAGAGTGAGAAAATTGCAACTTTTGCCACATTGCGTTTGGACATAAGCATCTTTTGACCAATGAGGCTTTTGGAAATCCAATTTGCTGTTTTCCTGCTTGATTTCAAACTGATCTGGTTCTTTTAACACTCTCTAAATGGACTTTACACACTCCTGTCCGTCAAACGCTCCTCTAGTGTGGAAGCAAATTGCATATTGCATATTTAAATTAAGTCGTTCTTTTCTTGACAAACGTGCATTCTTTCTATGCAAATGAGGCTCATTATAGAATGTGCTGGATTCATAAGCATCAGCATTTTTGCTTGACACAGTTATAAATGCCCAAAGCTGGCAGGAGAGTTGTGTATAGTTATATGTGATCATGCCAGCAATAATTGTAAAGATTTTTTTTTATTAAATGGTTACTTTATAGGCAATATAATCTACGGTTCAAAAGTTTGAGGTTGGTAAAATGTAAAAATATTTTTAAAAGAAGAAACTTTTGCTCCCCGAGGCTGCATTTATTTGATAAAAAAAACCCTGTAAAAATAGTAATTTTTTTTACAATTTAAAAGTATCTGTTTTCTGTTTTAATATATTTTAAAATGTAATTTATTGCTGTGATCAAAGCTGAGTTTTCAGCATCATTACTCCAGTCTTCAGTGTCACATGATCCTTCAGAAATCATTCTAATATGCTGATTTGCAGCTCAATAAACATTTCTGATTATTATCAATGTTGAAAACAGTTGTCCTGCTTCATACACTGAAGAAAAAAAAATGGTGTAGAAACAATTTTCACTCAGAAACAGCCTGCAAATTTCACCCAAAAAAAAAAGATTTTGAAAGTAACACATAGAATTCAACATGAAATTTTGTAGAATTTTGTATTTTTGTAGAAACCATGATTTTATTCAGGATTTTTGATGAATAGAAAGTTCAAAAGAGTAGCATTTATTTGAAATAGAAGTCTTTTGAAACATTATAAAAGTCTTTACTGTCACTTTTGAACATTTTAATGCACCCTTGATGAATAAAAGAATTAATTTTTAACTGACCCCAAACTTTTTAAATCATTTTGTTCCAGTGTTTGGTTTCTGAGTCTCTTTAGCTCTGAAAGAGCACCTTCTGAGCAATAAAACTTTCCTCTGCTTTCCACTCTCATAATCACTCAGAACTGAACTGGATCTGGCGGTTTCCCCTCCTTTTAATTTGGTTTTCACGTGTTTGGCAGACACGTCCTCACCAAAGCGACTGTAATTGTGTCTGTCTTGCCTCATCAGCACACACCCTTCCCCAAACAAAGCCTGCAGAACGGTCTGCAATTACAGCAGCGGATCTCCAGTTATGCTGCTCTGACGGATTTGTGGAAAAGTAATTATAAAGGCCGTTAGCGTCTGCTCATTACGGATCTCATGTGAAACCGTTTTCTGAGAGAAAAACAAGTGCGCAGGAGGAGAGATGTGGGGATAAATGTAATCTGGGGAGGGAAGGTGGAACAGGACGGATAACGCCTTTCGGGTCTCTGGGGTCGCGGAGGAATAAATTGCTCTTGTTTGTTTTAAATTGAAATTGATTGCTTATTTGAATTCACCAAGCATTTATTTTTATTGTGTTTGACTGATGGTTTCTCGCTCTCTCTGTCTTCTAGGATCACTCTGATAACCCTCTCGGCGCTGCGGTTACTTTGGCCCATGAGCTCGGACACAACTTCGGCATGAACCACGACACGCCGGAGCGTGGCTGCGGCTGCAGAGCCACCGTGGACCGCGGCGGGTGTATCATGACCCCCTCCACCGGGTGAGAAAACTGCATCGGTTCTGCAAATAGGATCCTTAAAGCTAATGTGTGTAATTGGTTTTTATGTTCCAATATTCCTTTATCGGTTTAATGTGCTATAATAAGGACATTCGCAATTTCTCACTGAGGCTCTGTGATGCTTTCAGAATTTTAATCTGTTCTGGTCTGAGTCTTAACCATTGGTGTGAGTTCGGGGATGGGGCTTCCTGTTTTTTCAACCCAAAGACAGACATATTTGAAAACATGTTTGGAAAACATTATTTTTGCTGTAATGTATATGGTGTGGTGATTAAAAAAAATAATTGTCCGGAAATTCATTTTCCAAACCAATTAATCTCTGTATGGTCGCAGGTATCCCAGTATCATCTGGTGTTAAGTAAAGAAAATATATTAATATATTTTAAATATTTAAAGATGTTGGTGTGATATTGGTATAATATTTAATTATTTTAATTTATATATTTTTTAGATTAATATTTCTTACAAATATTAATATATTTGAGTGCCATAGAGGTGAAAGATATTTTAATTATTTAATTCTTTACAAATATTTTTCATTTTTAATTTTAATTTAAAAAAAAAATCAATATATTTTTTTAAAATTAATACATTTTGGTGTTGTATAGTGTTCACAATTGTTTTAAATATTTTTAAAATATGAATATTCCATACAACCATGACAAATGTTTTTGTATTTTTTAAATATTAATATTTTTATTTAAAAAAAAATATATATGTATATATATATATATATATATATATATATATATATATATATATTTAAAATGTTATATATTTTAAATATTAATAATTTTGAACGTTTTTTTAACTAACCTAAAAGAAGTGTTAGGTTTCATAAGAAGCCAATTATAAAATATATAATTAATATATAATACAGTATATATAAAAATGTTGATTACCTAAAAATTTAAATTCTGTCATTTTCTCACCCTAATCTAATCACCCTAATAGTTCTAAATCTCTATGACTGTTTTTCCTCAGCACAACTCAAAAGATGATATTGTGAAAAAATTTATGTTTTTATTAAAGTAATTGACCATTTTTATTTTATTCATTTTATTTTCGTGAAAGTCAACAGAGTTTGTTGTTATTTGGATGCTATGTTTTTGCTTCCAACAGAAGAACAAACAACCCACAGTAAAAGTTCTGTGTAAAATCCAGTCAAACCCATCAGCTGACTTTGTGAGTGTGAATCAGTTTCTTATTCCGTTTTACCCAGAATTTCTGGCCTGCTCGGCGCATGACGGCTCTGTCTGTTTGTTAGCGGTTCGCTCTGTTTCTGCCTCATTACTCCATAATGAGCTCCATTTGGTCATCTGCACAACAGCACACTTTAACACCCCACCCAGCGGGACAGCATTAGCCTTTAGCCACACGCTCATTAGCATGCTTCCAGTTGACCCCGCTGGTTCATGACGTCTGCGTCACGCAAACCAGCTGAGAGTCGTTTCATAAAAACATCAGAGCTTGTGCAACTTGTTGCTTATTTATTCTGTCATCTGTTAGACGGGACGGCCGGTTTTATGGTCAGATGTTCTGAGAGCTGTGATGAAGAAACAACTCTAAACACATTCATACTAAACATGGAGACAATCTTAGCACACACTGATTAAATTTGTTAAACAATAAGGGTTTGATTAAACTCTTTTCAGGAATAAACTCCCACACTTGTTTAGCAGCACATATTTACTCATCAGAAAGTGATTGTGAATTTCTGGGAATGTTATAGTTTGATGTATCAGGGATATTAAAGTTAATTGAAACTAAAACTAAAAACATATATATGCTGTAGTGCTGTAACAGATGTGATTTCTCACAACACCTATTTCAGATAAAGACATTTAAAAGTGGCGTTCCCAAAAAACGGCTTGCAGCAGTTTTGAGTCTGTAATAGCAGTTGTCTTGTGTGATTCCATGCAAGTAAATCACACATTTGCAGGCCATGTTCGATTTTCTCATGAGGCAGATGGTCGCGCAACGGCCAACTCAATCCCAGCATCCTCTAGTGTGTATCAGTTCATCCACACCAGTGTTTTAGCTGGACGGCACCCATGAAAAACCCGTAACGCGACGCTCCGTGATGTGCTCATAAAGAGCTGTCATGAAGGACCGGACGAGAAAAACAGATCTGATCCAGAGAGACAGAAAATGAGAAACATATTTGTCACGTATTTGTACAAATGAGAATCTGGAATCAGACAATTAAGACGGATATTTCTTCCATTACAGCGCATTAGTCTGCATCTCCTCTCACAGAGCTTTCATAGATCAAAGCGTCAATGAATTTAACATCACAGCAGGTGCTCGTTTATGAGCTTCACATCTATGTAATTGCATTAATTAAGACGTGAGTGGTGGAAATCCCTCTGAGGTTTGAAGCAGCTCCTTCAGTCCTGCAGGTTTGATGAAACTAATCTCAAGTAGTTGGACTTTATCTGCACACAGCACATGATCAGCGGCTTAACATGAACAAGCACCACCCTCCTAGAGAGGAAGAGACCGGTTGATTGACAGCTCAAGCCACCAGTATGAAGTTTTTAATGTGATGTTTTGGAGCTGGTAGATCTGAGTATTCCCAGGATCAAAATTAAGGGGGCAAAAATACTCATCAGAGCTTCATTTTTTAAATGTATTTAGTTGTATATTTCAATTTAAATTTAAAAAATTTAATTACTTAAAATACAGTAAAGTACAGATGTTTTTTTAAAAAAGTATTTTAATAAATATAATTTATTATTTTATAAATGAACTTTTGTGTTTCAGACTGGAAACCAACATTTCCCATAGTGCGTTACGTGTTGAATTTTTAAAAAAAAAATTTATTATGAATTCTGATTAATACACCATACACATATATAAACTTATAATTTATTATAATGTAATTATTTATTTATTTAAATTCTACTTTCACTCAACTATACTTGCTGTTTGCTACCTCAATTCAAAATCATTTAGCATTTTAGAACTGAATTCTAATTTATCTCATTTCAGTTCAGTTTCAGATAAATTAATTAATTAATAAAAAGTATATTAAATGAATTATTATTAATTTTAAAAAGTGCATTTAAGTTTGTGGTTAGAAACAAACATAAATGAATAAATAAATAAATAAATAATAATAAAAAAATAAATCAAATCAAATCAAATCAAATCAAAAGACCAGGGACCAAAGACAACATGAGACATAGCAATCAAAACTTACAAAAGTTAAACAAAACTTACAAAATACAATGAAAGTCAATGGGGTCCAATGTTGTTTGGACCCCAGTGTTGTTGAAAATATTGTCTTTAACATTCATGCATGTTCAGAACAACATGAGGAAGAGTAAATTAACAGAACTCAACATTTTTAAATGAACTATCAATTTAAATATTACAGAAATACTGATGTAGTATTACAGCAGGACTCTGTCGGCGACTCTCTCTATTGAGCCCACAGCTGCTGCGGCTCCTAACGCTGCTATATTTGTTCCTGTGCTTTTATAGAGCGTTTGGAAGCTCCTCATTCCCTCATAGAGAACAAACCACACTCACAGCGAGATCTCTGAGCCCGTGGCAGCGTCTCCATTATGTGGGCCTCCTGTTGAGCCCAGTCCAGAGGAGGTGTTTGAGAGCTTAGACACACTCGAGCTGCTGTGGCTTATCGCTGAGCGCTGATCTCTGGGTTGGCATCAGGAGGCAGGAGGAAGCATCTGCTTATCTCTCACCCTCCCACAGGCTCATGCCACCCTGGCGCTGGCCGTCGTGGGTACAGTCGGTCCAGCGAGCGTGAGGGATTTCCGTGCTCACGTTTACCCCGTGGACTCAGTGTACTTGCCAGGAACGAAGCGAACATCACAGTATTCGGTGGCTCTGATGCATATTAATGGCCACAGCAAAGCCAACTGGATTCTGAAGCAAACACTGGTCCATGCTGAAAAGATAAGCTGTAGATCTGAGGATGTAGGAGGTAAACGCTGCCTAGCTCTTTGCTTGATGGTTGGCAGAGTTTGAGTTTCAAAACTGAATTTATTGAACACTTGTTCAGTTTAAAGAGGTAGTTCACCCAAAAATGACAGTGCTGCTGTTGTTTTGTCATTGCAAACCTTTATGAATGTCATACAGGTTATGTAGAAGGAAAGAAACATCATTGTAGCAATGAGCTTTACATGCTTTTATCTCCAGAAATGAAACAATCTACTGATATTTTGCTGGTTTTACAACCCAGTTTGAATTACCATGCTGATCTGCACTGGTTTAGCGCTGGTTTTCTGCTGGTCTACCTGGTAAACCAGCTCAGCCGTGCTGTTCAGTAAAAAAAAAGGGGTAGAGATGAGTGGCAAATATTAATGTTTTTGATAGTTTTATCGAGAGGATCGATCTTCACATAAAATTATTGCTTCCAAATATACAGTAATAATTAGTGCTGTCAAATGATTAATCGTGATTAATCGCATCCAAAATAAAAGGTTTTTTTTTACATAATGTGTGTGTGTACGGTGTATATTTATTATGTATATATAAACATTTACATGTATTTACTTGTATATATTTATAATCATATAATTTATATTATATATAAATATATTTAATATATAAACATAACATATTTTTCTTAAATATATGTGAGCAAGTGTTTGTATTTATATATACATAATAAATATACATACAGGTGCATCTCAAATTAGAATGTTGTGGAAAAGTTCACTTATTTCAGTAATTCAACTCAAATTGTGAAACTCGTGTATTAAATAAATTCAGTGCACACAGACTGAAGTAGTTTAAGCCTTTGGTTCTTTTAATTGTGATGATTTTGGCCCACATTTAACAAAAACCCACCAATTCACTATCTCAACAAATTAGAATATGGTGACATGCCAATCAGCTAATCAACTCAAAACACCTGCAAAGGTTTCCTGAGCCTTCAAAATGGTCTCTCAGTTTGGTTCACTAGGCTACACAATCATGGGGAAGACTGCTGATCTGACAGTTGTCCAGAAGACAATCATTGACACCCTTCACAAGGAGGGTAAGCCACAAAAATTCATTGCCAAAGAAGCTGGCTGTTCACAGAGTGCTGTATCCAAGCATGTTAACAGAAAGTTGAGTGGAAGGAAAAAGTGTGGAAGAAAAAGATGCACAACCAACCGAGAGAACCGCAGCTTTATGAGGATTGTCAAGCAAAATCGATTCAAGAATTTGGGTGAACTTCACAAGGAATGGACTGAGGCTGGGGTCAAGGCATCAAGAGCCACCACACACAGACGTGTCAAGGAATTTGGCTACAGTTGTCGTATTCCTCTTGTTAAGCCACTCTTGGGCTAAGGAGAAGAAGAACTGGGCTGTTGCCCAGTGGTCCAAAGTCCTCTTTTCAGATGAGAGCAAGTTTTGTATTTTATTTGGAAACCAAGGTCCTAGAGTCTGGAGGAAGGGTGGAGAAGCTCATAGCCCAAGTTGCTTGAAGTCCAGTGTTAAGTTTCCACAGTCTGTGATGATTTGGGGTGCAATGTCATCTGCTGGTGTTGGTCCATTGTGATTTTTGAAAACCAAAGTCACTGCACCCGTTTACCAAGAAATTTTGGAGCACTTCATGCTTCCTTCTGCTGACCAGCTTTTTAAAGATGCTGATTTCATTTTCCAGCAGGATTTGGCACTTGCCCACACTGCCAAAAGCACCAAAAGTTGGTTAAATGACCATGGTGTTGGTGTGCTTGACTGGCTAGCAAACTCACCAGACCTGAACCCCAAAGAGAATCTATGGGGTATTGTCAAGAGGAAAATGAGAAACAAGAGACCAAAAAATGCAGATGAGCTGAAGGCCACTGTCAAAGAAACCTGGGCTTCCATACCACCTCAGCAGTGCCACAAACTGATCACCTCCATGCCACGCCGAATTGAGGCAGTAATTAAAGCAAAAGGAGCCCCTACCAAGTATTGAGTACATATACAGTAAATGAACATACTTTCCAGAAGGCCAGTAATTCACTAAAAATGTTTTTTTTATTGGTCTTATGAAGTATTTTTTGAGATAGTGAATTGGTGGGTTTTTGTTAAATGTGAGCCAAATCATCACAATTAAAAGAACCAAAGACTTAAACTACTTCAGTCTGTGTGCATTGAATTTATTTAATACACGAGTTTCACAATTTGAGTTGAATTACTGAAATAAATGAACTTTTCCACGACATTCTAATTTATTGAGATGCACACTGTAGTACACACAGACATATTATGTAAACAAAAACTTTTACTTTGGATGCGATTAATCGCGATTAATCGTTTGACAGCACTAAATATAATATAATAAGTATATAATACATATTTTGCTTTAATTTAGCAGGAAAATTCTTGCACTTTAAATTATGAAAAGGAAAACAAATTTATATTATTTTCTATTTATCTTTTTCTACATTTTATTTTATTTGTATTTATATGTTATTTGTATTTTATTAATTGGCATAAAACTGCATTAATTTTCAGTTTGTTTATATATATATATATATATATATATATGTATGTACGTATGTATGTATGTATGTACAGGCACACACACACATACTGTATATATAAGTAATAATTAGCAAAACAAGTCAAACTTTGAAAAGAAAAAATGTTTATGAAGAACTGTTTATCTTAAGTTAGAAGATTCTTATTCATATTCTGACATTGTTATTGAATGTAAAACAGAAGTGTGAAAATTTGCATTTTAGATCTTTTAAATGTTAAAAACTATGGATTTCAAATATCAAATACTGTATTTCATAGCATTATTGGTGTATCAGTGATGTTGACCTTCTTAGTAACTGGTACAATAAGTTGTATCACCACTTCTATTATTTAGCTAGTAAATGACTGTTACAGTACCTGTAAAGGTTATAAATCAAGGAACCCGTATGTACACAGAGGGGATCTATATAATGTTAACTTGTACAAACAAATGCAACAACCAAATATGAAGCATTTTTCTTTGCTGGCTGATGTTGGAAATCCAGACCAGAACCAGGCGACCTGGACGGATTACCGCGGTTCCTATCATCGTACGATGTGTTTTACAGCACTGACAGATGTTTCTAACTGCATGACATCTCACAGCAGAAACGAGCCACACACATCACAATCACATCAGAGCCAATCAAAGCTGTCTGTGCCAAACAATTTCAATAATTCAAGAGCTATTACCAAATACAAACTCATCACCATCACACAGGACCCGAGTAATCTTTAACCTCAAGAAAAAAAAATCAAGCTACAACAGGCATGTTATGAGTTTCCGTCTGAAGAACACGCATTAAAGTTTCCAGTCTGTGCTTCATCTTTAGCCAGTTAAGCATGTATGCATTTAAAGAAGTAATATTCAACAGCAGAGCAGTCTGAAGATGAGCTCTGTCTCTGTTCTTGTTCATGCAGAAGCACTGAGGCATGCTGGGACTGCAGTCAATCTTTTTTTTATTTAAGGAAGTCTCTTGTGCTCCAAAGGATGCATTTATTTGATCAAAATACAGAAAAAATGGTAATATTTCATAATATTATTACGATTCAAAATAACTGTCTTCTGGTGTAATATATTTAAAAATAATAATTTATTCCTGTGATCAAAGCTGAATTTTCAGCATCATTACTCCAGTCTTCAGTGTCACATGATCCTTCAGAAATCATTCTAATATGCTGATTTGCTGCTCATCAAACATTTATTGTTATTATCAAAGTTGTGCTGCTTAATATTTTTGTGGAAACTGTGACACATTTCTACTCAAGATTTTTGATGAATAAAAAACAGCATTTGTTTGAATTATAAACAATGTAAAAACAAATTTCCTGTGTCTTTTGATCAATTTAATGCACCCATGCTGAGTACAATATTACTTTTTGTAAAAAAAAAAAAAAAGAAAAAAAAAAGGTCTTAAATGACATTTGTTTGTTTTTGTTTGTTTGAATACATATTTAGGGTCTGATTATTTTGCAATAATGCCCATATAATTGGTGTAAATATATTGTATATAAACACTCATTTCTATTAATTTGCATCACTCTCAGTACTTCATTGTAATTCATTTCCATTTTGCATGGGTTTGAACTTTATTTAAATTTAAAAGAAAATGAATCTTTATAGTGATATTTGGCATAGCATGCAGTACAAATAGTTAAATATTCTTAGATTAAGTAATTTTGGATAATAAAGGGGCTGTAAGTTCTTCTTTGAGCATCTGTGTGTTTAATACTCAACCTTCTGGGCCCGTATTTATAAAGCTTCTCAAAGTGGCATTTTAGTCTTAAGTGCTGAGAATTTATGAAATTTACTCCTACTTTAAAACTTAAGTATAAAAGCAAGTTATCACATTTCTTAAAGCTGAGAATCACTCTTACTCTCCCAGTTATTTAAGACAGCTCGAGAGGTCTCTCAAGTGGTTAGGAGTTGCCTGTAGGGGTTTGTGATGGCGCTGAGGAGAGGAAGAATGTATTTCAAATGTTTGACGACGAGCAGTTAATCAAACAGTTACATTTTCTTAGTTATTCAAAACGAGTAAAGAACATTTACATTATCAAAGAACATCATAACTGACTTAAGTCTAGCGCTCTTTAAAAAACACTCCCGTTATAATCACTGAAGCTGTATGATGTACTGTATGACACTGTATGATCAATAAATCTCTTACCCCTTATTTACACTGCACACATCTGTGGAACATTACAAGTTTCTGAAGCGGCTTTCCACGCTGCATCACTAAAAATAGGCGCCTATATTTTTGACGGATAATAATGATAACAATCGTCTTGCTGTCGTCAAAGGCATCAGCAACAGGCGATATCTCTGACTATTGTCAATACACGATACTATCGTCTATCAGCACAACCCTAAATTGAATGAAAACTCCTATTAGGAATTTAACCATTCAATGTGAATTTATCTGAGAATATTCATAAATAAGGAAATCTATTCAGTGATTGGTTCATGCGTATTTCGTCACCCAAAATCCCATTTGTGGCACAGCAAAGCGTTGTGAATCATCTCTAAAACGACACTTAAGGTTTAGTCCTACACTCTGCTTAAATTACGACTGAGATGCTTGATAACTAACTTTTAAGCTTAGCTTTGAGCCAAGAATTTTTTTACACTTAAGCCAATTCTTAGCAGTGTTCTTGAGAGTAATTCTTAGAGGCTTGATAAATACGGGCCCAGATCTACAGCATGTGTTTTAACTCAACCAGTCATACTGATTTAATTCATCAGGATGTTTAGTGATGTAGTGTTCAGTGTGTTAATGAAACCGGCCGACTGCAATGATTCACACCTGCATCGAGTCCTGCAATCACCATCCCTAAATCCTCCTAAAATCCCTCCCTGATCACAGATGGTCTTCACCATCATGAGCTCATCAGCCAGTCTCATAATATGCACCATATGTTTCTCTCTGGGAGCTCGATCGCGTCGCTGTCAGTCACAAACGAGGGCTGTAATTTCTCTGGCTGTTGGGTTGTTTGTAAATTTGGGATTTCGTCATGTAGACGCTGCGGTGAAACATTTTGTTACGCTCCACAGGGGAGCAGTAATATTCAGAGTGGTTTTGTTGGCCCTTTTTACTGTGAGTGTGTGTGTAATTGCAGTGAAATCATCTCCACCATGCGTGGAAGTGTTTCTGTAGCCACGTTTACATGTACACTTTTTTTGTCATTCCGATTAAAATCATTCCGACTGAAAGATTATGTGGACTGTTTACATGAGACGTAATCTAATCCGATATGGTGTTTACATGTGCCTGTGCTTTCAATTTTGGGACACGCTAAGTAGCCTACAATGTCAGAAAAATACAAATCACCAGAGGAAAAAACGCCCGTATTTGCGTTAATATTTTTAATAGCTGCTTGCAATTGCTTAGAATAAACGGACTAATATTTGAATGCCTTGCATTAATTCGAGCGCTCAGTCGAGAACATGATCATATAAATCATATGGCCGTCTTCTGTACCACACACAGAACCAAACTGATTTCTCATTTCTAATAACTAAGTTGCACAGATATATCTACCAGATAAAATAATAAACACAATATAGCTTGATCTCAGCCAGCTGATCAACGCATGTCATCATACCGCCCTGATTTGTTAATGTTAAAGCATTAAGAGATAAAATAACAGTACGACCCTCTGTAATGCCGCTCTGAAATGAATTGTATTTTGATACTAAAAAGTTTTACTGTACTTAAATGGAACAAATACACGAGATCTTACCAAGAGTTGCTAAACAATAAATCAAAGGAGTGTTGCTTTATGAACACAGAGAGTGATCACAACGAGCTATCACACATAACATTTCCAAACGTGTTTTCCTACAATATTCATGGCATGAGCACTTATAAATTTAAGCAGATCGGAAATTATGAATCTGTAATAAACTTAAATACAAATGACAAAGGTAAATTTTGGTCAAGTTGTTTTCATTGATCTATACTTTCGCTATCATCACTGTGTTGTTTCTAAGCTGAAAAGCAGACAAGCGCGCTTCATTTCAGATCTGTTTTTCACTCATATCCGAGAGCAGATACGTTAGCTCATAACACAGCAAGTTTACATGGCAGAATTAAAATTTTGTTCGGTTTATACAAAGGTTTATCCCACCCCTCTCAAACCGATTACAATTTTATTCGGTTTGGGCATTTTTATTCCGATTGAAGTGTTTATATGGAGCATTTTCATTCGGATTGGACTTTTAAACCGATTACAGTGCTCCATGTAAACGCACCTTGTGTCTTGTGGGAAACCGAAAACTAAAGTACTTAAGAACTAGAGTTTTTTACAATTTCTGAAGAAAATAAGATGTCTGTGCTTTCAAAACTCATCTACACAATGCTAGAGTGTTGTGGGCCGTTGCCAAGGTCTTGGTTGGTGGTTGCTATGTGATTTTTAGAATGTTTGTGTGGCTGCTTTGGCATTCTGAGTGGGTTAGGGTTGCTTTGTTGTGAGTCGTTACTAGGGGGTTGCTATCGTGTTTTTATAACGTTTGTGGGATATTTGTGGGTGGTTGCTAGGCAGTTGCTATATGGTTATTATTGCAATCTGGGTTGTTTTTAATGGTTCTATATTGCCTGAGCATTGTGGGTGGTTGCTATGTGAAGAGTGGTTACTAGAAAATTGCTATGGCATTTCAAGTGTTTTTAGAATGTTTGTAGGTAGTTGCTATTGCTTTCTGAGTGGGTTTTAACATGTTCCTATGTTGCCTGAGCATTGTGGGTTGTTACGTTGAGAGTGGGTACTATGGAGTTGCTATGACGTTTTAAGTGTTTTAGAATGTTTGTGGGTGGTTACTAGGCAGTTGCTATGTGGTTGTTATTGCATTCTGGGTGGTTTTAAGTGTTACTATGTTGCCTGAGCATTGTGGGTGGTTGCTATGTGGTGAGTGGTTACTAGGAAGTTGCTTTGACATTTTAAGTGTTTCTAGAATGTTTGTGGGTGGTTGCTAGGCAGTTGTTATGTGGTTGCTATGGCATTCTGAGTGTTTTTAACATGTTGCTATATTGCCTGAGCATTGTGGGTGGTTGCTATGTGGTGAGTGGTTACTAGGGAGTTGCTATGGCATTTTAAGTGTTTTTAGAATGTTTGTGGGTGGTTGCTTGGGAGTTGCAAGGGTGTTGTGAGGCAGCTGCTATAGTGTTTTTCTGCAGTTGTTTTTGTGTGTGTGCGTTGCTATGCGGCTTCTAGGTTGCAATAGTGATATTTGCGTAAGCAAGCACTACAAATGTAAGCAAACCAGTCTATTAAAATCTTGGTTTGTTGGATAATTCAGTCCAAATGAAACCACGTGTAATATGAAGTGCTATCACGGACACACACACACACACACACTTCCTGCTGCCTCCCATTTATAATCTGGTGAATCGGTGTGATTTCTTACAGACACAGGACTCATAAATATCTCTTATCTGTCACTGTTCTCTCCTCTGGGCCTTGTTTAATTGGTCCTCGTGCAAGTCAGAACTTGCAGGATGATGTCATTTCCTTGGCAAGAGTTCCGCTGCCTGATTGGTCCATTTATGTGTGCATATGTTGAATGTCACAAAAGTGAACGGTCAGTTTTCTTAAAAATCATCACTGAAGTAATATTTCTGCTTTCTTTCAGGTATCCTTTCCCTACAGTCTTCAGTACGTGCAGTAAGAAGGATCTCGCGGCGAGTTTGGAGAAAGGTGTGGGCATGTGTTTGTTCAACATGCCGGAGGTGAAGGTGCTCTACGGAGGCCAGAAATGTGGAAACGGATACGTGGAGGAGGGAGAGCAGTGCGATTGCGGAGATCTGGAGGTACGTTGGAGCTCGTGTGTGTTTTGTTTTCGAAAACATATTTCATCCAGACATTTACATGTTTCCCTTAAGCACTGCATATGTGCCACGATTTTCACACTCTCCAGTGAGTCGTGCATCATTAGCAGTCGCTCCTCCAAATCTGAAATAAACAGAGTGTTTTCTGTGACCACGCTGTGAGGAAAAGCACGAGAATGAGATGCATCTGTCTCGCTGGACCAGGAGATTTTGCGAGGGCTGCAGAGAAAAGCTTTTGTTTGTGTCTGAGCACTTCAGGTGTTTCCTGAGGGTTTAAATCTGTTCACTGATGTCTTTGCTGAAATGTTGCTGACAGTGCAGAATGCAAAGCAAAAAGGTATAATGTTTGTGTCTATGCATCCGTCAACAATGCTCATGTTTGATTTATGAATTTCCACAGAGCCAGCAGTCAGAGAAAAGCATCTGGGAAATTATTTAGACACGATTCTTACACACATGCAAATGTACTTGAGTCACATCTAAATTAGAAAAAAAAATACTTATTTAGGTAGTCTCTTCTACTCACCAAGGCTGCATTTATTTGATCAGAAATACATTAAAAACTGTAAAAATTTGAAATATTATTGCAATTTAAAATTATTTTAGATTTGAATAAATCCTAAAATGTAATTTATTGCTGTGATCAAAGTTGAATTTTCAGCATCATTACTCCAGTCTTCAGTGTCACATGATCCTTCAGAAATCATTCTAATATGCTGATTTTCTGCTCAAGAAACATTTCTGCTTATTATCAATGTTAAAAACAGTTAGATGAATCTGTGTCTCTGTAGGAGTGTCTGAATCCCTGCTGTAATGCCAGTACATGTACACTGAAGGAGGAAGCCGTATGTGCGCATGGACAGTGTTGTGAAGACTGTCAGGTAACTTTCATCATTCATCATAATTCACTTTATTTGTTGATGTCTTTTATATCTTGTTAATTTTATGTACTTAAAATTGTGCAGCAAAATAAATGTATTTTATATATTTAATTATGCACTTTATTTATGCATTTATTTATCCACTTTATACATTTATTTAACTTAAGGGTGACATTTATTTAGAAATATTTATTAAATGTTAAATTATTTTACAATAATATGTTACTTAATATAATGTCAAATATTATAAAATATTAAATAAAATATTACCATATTATATTCATATGAAATTTGTCAATGCATCTTGTTCACATTTGTATGTTTTTGTTTTCAAAAATAATGTCAACAAAAGTAGGCTATTAAACCTCCTAAATAATCAAACAAAATAAGTAAGTCAAAGTGCATATTATTCTAAAACAATACAATTTTTTATTCTTTAGAATAACATGCACTGATGAATCAATTCCAATAAAACCAAGAACATTAATAAATTAAGATAAAAGTAAACTGTTATTTTGTATTGGGTGAAAGGACTGAAGTAATTGTCATGTGTTTGTTGTGTAGTTGAAGCCTGCAGGGACTCCGTGCCGTGAGTCCAGTAACTCCTGTGATCTGCCGGAGTTTTGCACAGGCGCCGATCCTCACTGTCCTGCTAATGTCTACCTGCACGACGGACACACCTGTCAGGGTGTGGATGGACACTGTTACAACGGGATCTGCCAGACACACGAGCAGCAGTGCATCACACTGTGGGGACAGGGTGAGTACAGCGCCACCCGCAGGCCTGGAGGAACCGCTACTGCAGCCGTCTATACTTCATCTGTGTGTTCAGTATATGTGAAGAACATTTTGTGTGTTTAACAGGTGCAAAACCAGCTCCAGAAATCTGTTTCGAAAGAGTCAACTCGGCGGGAGATCCATATGGAAACTGTGGAAAAGATGCAAAGGGATCATTTGCCAAATGTGAAGCACGGTAAGAGAATTTTTTGATGCAGCATTGCATCAATGGCAAACACAATTATATAAAAAAAAAAAATAAATAAAATGTTTTTTTTTGTTGTTGTTTTGTAGGGCAGCTTTTCAAATTTGTATTGGGCCATTATAAATTCAAACAATTTATTCACAATTATTAATTTTGTTGGGCAAACCAATGGTTTCTTTTTTTTTTTGGTATGATACGTTTTAGCCTTTTTAATTTTTTTTGTTTCATAATTCTTTGGATTTAGCTAAATAGGTAGGTTCCATTGTGACAACTTACCCCACACAAATGAATGTTGTGATAATGAAATGTTCTGTAGCTTTGTAGAGTCTTTAAGGTGTGTGTAACAGAACGTAACTTTTAAAAATAAACTTTAAGAAATATTCACTGGCATGAAAAGTGTGACAACTAGCCCCGGTCTTTCATATAGTGGAGTGTGGAGGTGGCATCATCAGGTGCATAAGGGAGTGTTTTTATATTCCAGCAGATGATTGTTGATTTGCTGCAAAATAAATTATTACAGATTTTTGGAAGAATGTTGCTTTTCAAAAATCAAAAGTGCCTTCAAAACTTCTGAGGTCTTCTGAGGAGTGTTTATTTAGGTCTTCGAGTGTGTGTTTTTTTTTTTTTTAAATTACATTTTAGATTTAAATTAAATTTTAAATGAATTTCTCTGATCAGTTTCTTCCCATCCTGTTCTTTATTGACTGACTGTTACACACACACTCACACACACACACACACAGAGAGAGAGACGAATCCGCTGAGAAATCAAACAGCTAGACAAATAACAACACGAGTCTTTAAAAGAAAGAGAACAGAAGCCTATTGAAAATGTCAGAGTAATTTGCATATGCAGGTAACACCTGTCATATATTTAGTTTTAATTGAGCTCAGATTTGCTGCTTTATTAAGTGCTTCACGGATCATATCCTCGATGTAGTAATTACTTTAATGGCTGAAGTGGACAGAAGGAGAGAGAAACGGTTTCGGCTGCTAATGACTCTTTATTTTGGCCAAAGGGACTCGAGCCACGTTCTGTCTGTCTGTCTGTCTGTCTGTCTCTTTCTTTCTTTTTTGGACGCGACTGCGTGAGAAACTGCCCTGTGAATGCAGTAATTGGTCTTTGGTGGAGAGGATGCCTCATTATTTCTCTGTGTTTTGGCTGCATTGGAATCAAATATGTATGTCCCATTACCACGATCCTCGGCAGAGGAAACACACTTCAGCGCTGTGAAAACACTGCAGATGTGTCAGTCTGGGAAACTCTCTAATTCATAACATGGGATCTGTTAGCGCCTGGAAACATTGAGCTAAATTTTAGATAAGTTCACAACCCTAAAATAGGTTACAGGTCTGTTTTGACAGCAGGGAAAAAAACAAGGCTAAATGTAAAATGTAAAATATAAATATATATTACAAATAAACAAACAAATATATATTTGTTTCTGTAAAATACATTTATTATTTTTTATATTATCTCAAATCAATAAAAAAAATAAAAGCAAGGCTAAATATAAAAAATAAATACAATACAAATAAAAAATAAAAAATAAAATACAAAAATGTAAAACACATATATTAACAAATATATTTGTTTATTTGTAATATAATTAAATAATTTTTATTATATAATTATTATTTTGATCTTAAGTTAACCTTATATATATATATATATATATATACACATTATATAATAAATGCTTGTATATTATATAATAAACATTGTATTATCTTGTAATATATTTAATATTTTTTTTATTAATTAATTAATTAATTAATTAAAATAAAATAAAAAATGCCTTTTAAATTGTTTGCTCCTGTTGTTTTCCAGAGATGCTAAATGTGGGAAGATCCAGTGTCAGGGTGGAGCCAATCGGCCAGTGATCGGCACCAATGCCGTCTCCATAGAAACCAACATCCCGCTCCAAGAAGGAGGACGTATCCTCTGCCGCGGGACTCATGTGTACCTGGGAGACGACATGCCGGATCCAGGCCTCGTGCTCACCGGCACCAAGTGTGGAGAAAACATGGTAAAGAGAGTAAATAATGAGAAGATTACCACCACTTGTTTAATGAAACTCACACTTGTTCAGATTACGTTCATGTAGATCCACAACATCAGGGCTGCAGAATGGGTTAAATTGTGTTGCTATGTGGTTTCTAGGGTATTCTGAATGAAACTAAAGCTTATGTGTGGATTATATTTAATTGATGCTTTTTTGTTAACTGTATAGTCACTTAAGTCTTCCTTTGGGATGTTCTCAAAGGTAAAAATGATTCATAAATAAAGCAAATTATTATTATTATTTTAATGGATAGCTTTAGGTTTGTCTGTCTTTTCAAATAATTATGAATATTATATATTTGCTCCCTAGAGTTGATTTTCAGGAGTATTTTACATACATTTTAAATAAATAACATTTTTCTCTCTCTCTCTCTCTCTCTCTCTATATATATATAATATACACACTTATAGGCAATTTTTTTTTAGCTCAAAGACTGGCATATTTACTAACTACATGTATTCTAGTTAAATGTGCTGAAATTGTGCCAAACATCACATTTCTATGTAAATTAGGCTCATTATAGGTTTACTAAACTCATATTTAAATGTAAAACGCAGCATTATTTTCCCGATATGCCTAGAATAGTGTATTATGAAACATGTCAAACGTCACAAATGCATGGAGTTTACACTGTTGGCATTTTGCCTCAATTCATATTTCTGACCCTGATCTGATATCATTATAATTCATTTATATATCATAATCAATAGAAGTCGTTGTTGCCATGCAAAAACATAATGCAATAACTGCATGTTTAGTCAAAATTGAGTCGTGAATGAAATCAGACTTGTTAACTAAGGAAAGAATGGCCTCATTGGTCACATCCTGACATAATTGGAAATAACCCTGACATCATAGTATTAATAAAATGAAGTTATAAAGCAGTAAATGTGTGTGAAACTGAATTGCGTGTGACACATGCAGAGTATGAGACACTTTTCCGCCCTGTTTGGATGGATCATGTCAGTATGTTTGGGTGGAGTTGAGCTGTCAATCATCACTGACTGACAGAACTAAATAAACTCTGTCTGTCTCTCTCTGTGTGTGTGTGTGTGTGTGTGTGTAGATGTGTATAAACAGACAGTGTCAGAACATCAGTGTGCTCGGGGTTCACGACTGTTCGGCCAAGTGCAGCGGACACGGGGTGAGTATATATCTGACTGTCTTTACACTTTCACTCAAAAATATATCTGAATGGTTGGTGGGCAGGATTTCACGTTGGCTTTAAGCAGCTCAGAAATCCATTTGATCATGTAATGGGACAGTTTCATCTCCATAGACCTACATACAGTACCAACTCCAGAGGCCCATACAGTGTAGAAATGTTCTTGATAAGAAGAGGAATCTGAATCTAATGTGACATTCATGTCAGGATTACCACAATTACACGATGACAGCTCGTCTTCATGTCCTCAGTCTCATGAATTATTCATTTCTGTGGCTACGCTCATAATGCCAAACTGGGTTTAGTGTGATTTATTTTAATAATGATGGCAAAGTGCATGACTACATGGTTAATTCAAGTCAAATTCTTATGTAGAGCGCACATTGTTTTAAAGCAGAAAATCATGATGTTAATTTTATGGTATTGTAACTGCTTCGATAAGTTGGATACTGAATAATTTCCTATATTTCTGTCTCATGTTTTCATTTGTAAAATGAAAGTATTTTGTTTCCATTTAGTAATTAAATTGAGAGTTTACTAAGAAAACTGTTTAAGAAAACATGCCCAGGTCATAATTTATCCCAAAATATAAAGTAAAATCATTTGAATTATAAAAAAAATATATATACAAATTAATTTAATAATTCCTTTTTTTTTCTTGAGATATTGGGATGAAATATAACCTGTATTTGTTTTTTTTTGAGATTCACCTCACTATTAAATCCTCAATTTAATTGCTAAATGGAAATTTTATGATAATTAGGAACGTTTTGGCTCCCAATTCTCATTAACACTAATTAATCATGGTTTTAATCAGTGTTTTGACATGTTTTCCTATAAAGCACATCTAAATATCTTTAAAACAAGATTGATTTAGCAAAACTGCATTAAACGAGACTTGTTTTTAGACGTTCTGATATTTTGGTTGTTTTCACATGAATCAAAGTCAGAGCTTTAATGAAAATTTGAGTTTCCAGCTCATAATTATGTGTTTGACTATGATGTGAATATGATTTTTACAAGTTAGAAATGCCAAATTATAGTAATTCGTTGTTGTTGTTGTTATGAATATTGAATGAATGCAAATACTCAGACAGAGAATAGATGTCTTTATTCACAATATGATTTCAAGAAATTGTTTTTGTTATGCTGAACATAATTACAGTAATTCTGCTTTGACTTGCATGCAACTAAAAGCCACTGAGGACCTTGATTTCAAGTCATTCTCTCTCATATTGTAATGTAAGACTCACAAACGTATTTAATGCAAATAATTCAAAATGCAAATGCAATTCAGGCTGATCTGAAATATAAGTTTGATTAATTCATGCCGGCAGGTGTCAAAGTTGATGGGTTGGTTGGAACGCTTCTTTTCCACATGGTTTCTGCTGATAGTTTTACATGTTTACATTGTCTGTAAGAATTCTCGCTTTTTAAAATCTTCATTTAATTAAGCAAAGCATGTATAGATTACAGTAAAAAGGAATCCAGATGAGGTCTGTGTAAATACAGAGGGGTGAAACCTGACAGAGCGAATGTGTTTTAGCTCCAGCATTATGAAGGACATCACAATGAACGCAGTCTTCCTGAAGAACAGGTGGGATTGGTTACAGTTTTGTGCAGATAGTGAGAAACAGATAGTGGAAGACCATGAATGAGCTCATGAATCTCCAGATTAGATCAAGATGTTCCTCTGAGTCCAACATCTGCGGCTCATCAGCGCCAAGAGAGAAGAACCAGAAACAAATCCTGCCAAATGGAGGAAAGAGGAAGTGTTTGAGTGTTTTGGTAGATGTTGAGGAGGTGCACTTACAGCACGCAGGACATGATGACTGCTCAACACACACACACACACACACACACATATATCATAAACACACGATACTGGCAAAGTTGGATATGGTATAAATTCCTACTTATACTCTGTGTTATGTTTGCATTTGTAAAATGAAAGTATTTTATTTCCATTTAGAAATTCAATTTGGGGTTTACTAGGGAGGTGATTCATAAGATAATATGTCCAGGTCATATTTCACCCAAAATCTAAAGGGGAAAAAAAAAAAAAAAAAGTACTTTTTTTTTTTTATTAAAGAAAATTAAACCTATTTTAGGATCACATAGAAATAATGAATTTTATATTTATTTATATATAATATTTATTATTCATTTTAATTAATTTATTTAATTAATTTGCTTTGGCAAAGATAGTGAAGTAATGCTTGGATATTTGAATCATACGCTTTCATATACTGTATTTACACTGATATTTATTCTCTTACAATTTTCTGTAATGTAAAGTGAGTTAATGCAGTAATCTTGTGATGGGGGCTGATGTCACGTGTGTGTGTGTGTGTCTCTCTCTCTCACATGCAGGTTTGTAATAATAATAAGAACTGTCACTGTGAGTCGCTCTGGGCTCCTCCATTCTGTGATAAAGCTGGGTTTGGAGGCAGTATGGACAGCGGCCCGATGAGACCAACAGGTATTAAACATGTATCTGTGATTATTATACTGCTCTTCAACAGCATCTACTCAGTTCACCAATGTGTGTGTGTTTCTGTACATGCAGACAGCAGCAGTGTGACAGTGGGCATCCTGGTGGCATTTCTGTGTCTGCTGTGTGTTGGAATAATCGCGTGTATTAAGAGGAAAACTCTGCTCAGTCTGTTCTTCAGCAATAAGAAGAACACCATTGAAAAACTGAGGTACTAAACCTGCACAGCTGAAATAGGCAATCAATTTGAAGGTGCATGAGGCCATGCTGTACAGTATGTACACCACACAAAGTCATAATTTGTTTTTTCATGACCATTTTGCTCCATATCTGACCCTTAGAATTAAAAAGTCTGGGAAGAGCTTAACTTTGGTAATGTTACATTGGATGTATTTTATTTCCATTTAGCAATTAAATTGACAGCTTGCTAGGGACGTGAATCTCCAGAGAGCAAGTTTTTTGTTTTTTTTTTCATCCCAAATATTTAAAAAAAAAAAAAAAAAAAAAAAATTAAACCTATTTTAGGACCATTAATATTTTTGGCATTGTGTCAATGATACACTTGATTATAATTACGCATGTTTAACCCCCTAATTCTCATTATGCTGGAAATTAATCTGCAAATAATGTTTTTAATCAGTGTGTTTGTCTTGTTTTCCAGTAAAGAACATCTAAATGTCCTTAAAATGAGATTAATTTACTTGAGAAGCAAAACTGTATAAAAGAAAACTTATCAGAGAATATATCTTATTTTTCTTTTATAATATATTAATAATAACAATAATATATTTATTATAATATAAATATATATTTATACATATGTATTTTTTTAAGACTTTAAAGGTTGTGGAGAATGTTTACATAATTATTCTTTCGAAATAAGAAAAAATTAAAATTAAAAATATCAAAAATTAAAATACTTTATCCAAGCTAACAAAAATATGTTCTAAGAACATTTTGCTAACATTTCCATTATGTTATGTAAACATTTCATGTTTTAAAAGCCTTTTTTCTTGGTTATGTGACTGATAAGGGAACATTCCATTTTATATTTTTGCAAAAATTATGGGAATGTTACTTTTGAGTGTTCTTTGAACATTCTAGAACAAAAAAATGTTAGACGAATGTCCAAATACAAGGTTTCAGAACTTTATAAAACATTTTGAAAACATTATTAAAGACCAGATAAAGTTATTGGAAGATGTTATTGTGAATGTTTGTTCTTAACTTTAAGAGAACCTTGCTAGAATGTGAAGTTCTGAGGAGGTTCCTTTTTAGGTGGGATGTTGGTAAAAATGCACATCATTATTGCGATATCCTACATTGTGCTCTGTATTTGTCCTTTGCTGCAGGTCTGTGGGACCCAACAGACTGAACAGTCCAGCGCACACACTCTCATCCGCTCACACACACACTGGGACTCAAACACACTCCACGTACAGAACGTCTCCTCAACGTCAGACATCAGCTTTACCACAAAGTGCCAGCATATATAAGGTGTGTGAATCCCTCATTTACATATTGCATGCATATGCGCACACACATACATTGAGAGACACACAAGCATATGCATATTTCATATTTGTGCATAAACTTGCATGCATATGTGTGTTGCTTCACTATATTATTTCTGTTCTGAGTGACAGTTGCCGTCCATCTCTCACTCCAGAAGTTTGTTTAATAAAAAGCACAGGAAAGACTAAGTGAGTGTTCCGTGTTTGAAACCTGCTCTTTAGCTGTCAGACCACACAAGCTCTCACAAATTGTTGGAAAATCAGTAGAGACGCCTGTCAGCCAGATGGATTGTGGATGCATTTGTGATCTCAGGGCTGTTGTTGAGTAAAGCAGTTCAGATCTGTGATTAGAGGATGTGCAAAGTACCATGACTGACCCCTGTGGTGCACCAGATAGCCTGCACTGTGAGAGACTGTGAGAGAGAGACTGTTCAAAAGTTTTGGAATTTTTTTATGTCTCTTGTGTTAACCAATGTGATCAGAAAAAAAAAAAGAAAAAGTGAAATATTATTACAATTTAAAATTTAAAAAGCTGTTTTCTATATGAATGTTAAAATGTAATTTATTCCTGTGATGCAAAGCTGAATTTTGAGCACCATTACTCTAGTCTTCAGTGCCACTTGATCATTCAGAAATCATTCTAATATGCTGATTTGCTGCTCAAGAAATAGTTCAATGTTGAAAACAGTTGTGCTGCTTCATATTTTTATCGAAACAGTGATATATTTTGTTTTCAGGATACTTTGATGAATAAAAGTAAAAAAAAATCCCAGCATTTATTTGAAATATAAATCTTTTGTAACATTATAAATGTCTTTAGTGTCACTTTTGATCAATTTAATGCATCCTATTGCATGAAAGTATAACTTCTTTTGAAGATTTATATAATTTTTGAATAATTTTGTAATTATTTTCTCACCCTCATGTCGTTCCAAACCTGTATGGCCTTCTTTCTTCTATGGGACACAAAATAAAATATTATGAAGAAATGTTCATGCTGCTCTTTAACATATTATGAAAACAGTGACAAAAAATTACAAAAGAAACACCATAAAATATTATCTTATATAGGATAGTATGAGAAGTACTATATTCTGAAGCTTTTAGAAAGTGGCTGAAATTTAAGTAGTTTTTCGATGATAATCTTACATGTAGCATTCAAATCTTGTTTCCACTTCATTTCGTGCTTTTTTGTTTCAAAGAAAATACAGGTTTGAAGCACCTTAAAAGTGAGTAAATGTAATTTTTTCTTTTTAGTCAACTGTTCCTTTAAGAGCGGCTGCAGTATCTGGTCCTCATAATGTGTGACGGTAACAGGATAGAGGATGTAGGTCTGTTTGATGTTAGGCAAGGTGAGGTTATACAGACACACACATACACGGTTTCTGTCTCTCATCTCTTTTTGTTCTTGTCACATCTGGCTGCAGGTCAAGAACTCAAAACAGCTCTGATGTGTGAGTGTGTGCTCATATGAGAATCATTTGTATCATTTAAAAGGATAGCTCAGCCAAAAATGAGTCATCATGTACTCAGCTGCATGTTGATCCACACCTGTATGACTTTCTCTTTTCCTGTGGAACACAAAAGGAAACGTTATGCAGAATGTTCAAGCTGCTCTTTCTCATACTGAATGATGCTCTCATGCTCCAAAAATCACATTAAACTCAATAAATACACTATAGTATGAGTGATGTTATTGCCAAAAAAAACAAAAAAACAATTTTAATTAAAATAAAGCTAATAAAATAAAAATGTTAGATGGAAAAACCTAATCTTAAAAAACAAATTAGAAATCTTGCCATAGCCAATAAGTGAAATTAAATGAATTGAAGTACTAAAATAACTAAAACTAAAATAAAAATTTAAGCTAAATAGAAATATTATAAAACCAACAAAATAACAAAAGCACATAGCTAAATTACTAATTTTTTCAAATAAAAATTAAAACTGAAAATATATAAATAAAAGCTAAAACAAAATACTAAAAATGACTCAAATAAGTGACTATCCGATGATTTTTTTTAATTTATTTTTTAAGTTTATCAGCATCATTCACATTCATTATGTTAAAGCAGCTTAAACATTCTGCCTAACATCTCATTTTGTGTATCACAAAAGAAAGAGTCAAACTATTTTTAAGTGATATGAGGGTGAATAAATGACAGAAATTATTAATTTTGTGTGAACTCTGGATAATTTCTTTGTGCATCCTGCATATTAAATGTTTATTGAAATATTCATTTTCAGTCAAACATGATCTTTATCTGTGTCTCTGTAGCCCCAATCTCCTATCCAGACGGTGGACTCTGTGGTCCCGTCTCATGGTCTCCGCCGGCTGCCCCTGTGCCCTCCGGTCCACCTCTCTCACCCACTGCCGCTGGCACTCAGCCTGCCGCTGACACCACCACACACACACTCGTCTCCACCCAGAGCCCCTCCACCAGCACTCATGCTCACACACACATCCGCTCCAGCAGTGGGAATAGCCGGCCGCGGCCTGGCCTGCCAGAACGTCTGCAAGATCGCCATGGTGAGTGGAAATATGCCAGCACTGCAGGAGTTGCATATATAAAACAAGACTGGATGTTTTGAGTGGTAGCTTGGGCATTGGTAGGGTGTTCTGTGTGGTTGTTAGATGAAAAATAGGGTGTTTTGGGTGATTGTTAGGGTGCTAGGTAGTTGCAAGATTGTTATGGGTGGTTCTTGGTGATTGCTAGGTGATTCTGGCTGGTTGCTATGTGTTGTTAGGGTGTTTCTGGTGGTTGCTAGGTGAATGGTTGGGTGTTTTGGGTGGTTTCTAGATGAATGGTTGGGTGTTTTGGGTGGTTGTTAGGGTGTTAGGTAGTTGCAAGTTCGTTATGGGTGGTTCTTGGTGATTGCTAGGGTGTTCTGGCTGGTCGTAGGTGGATGGTAGGGTGTTTTGGGTGGTTATTAGGGTGTTAGGTAGTTGCAAGTTCGTTATGGGTGGTTCTTGGTGATTTATAGGTGGTTGTGGATGGTTGCTAGATGTTGCTCGGATGTTCCTTGTGGTTCCTAGGTGGATGGTTCTGGATGGTTGCTAGGTGAATGGCAGGGTGCTTTGGGTGGTTATTTGGGTGTTAGGTAGTTGCTAGTTTGTCATGGGTGGTTCTTGGTGATTGCTAGGGTGTTCTGGCTGGTTGCTAGGTATTGTTAGGGTGTTCTGGGTGGTTGCAAGGTGGATGGCAGGGTGTTTTGGGTGGTTGTTAGGGTGTTAGGTAGTTGAAAGTTTATGGGTGGTTCTTGGTGATTGCTAGGTGGTTGTGGATGGTTGCTAGGGTGTTATGGCTAGTTGCTAGGTGTTGTTAGGGTGTTCCTGCTTGGTGGATGGTAGGGTATTTTGGGTGGTTTTTAGGATGCTAGGGTGTTCTGTGAGGTTGTTAGAGTGTTCTGGGTGGTTGCAAGGGTATTGTAAGTTGGGTTCTAGCATGTTCTAGGTGGTACTGTTTGGTTGCTAGGTGTTCTGGGTGGTTGCTAGGGTGTTCTGTTTGGTTTCTATGGTGTTAGGTGTTGCAAGGGTGTTCTGGGTGGTACTGGGTCATTGGGTGGTTTTTAGGTGGTTGCTAGGGTGTTGTGGGTGGTTGTTACGATGTTGTTAGCTGGTTGCTAGGGCATTTGTTAGGTGGCTGCTAGTGTGTTCCATATGGTTGTTAGGGTGTTAGATAGTTGCTGGAGTGTTGTGGGTGGTTCTGGGTGATCGCTAGGATGTTCTAGGTGATTCCTTGTTTGTTGTTATGTGGTTGCTGGGTGGTATTAGGGCATTTTTAGGTGTTTGCTGGGGTGTTCTGTATGTTTGTGTCCTAGATTTGTCATGGCCCCTCCTTCAGTGTGTGTCTTTTGAGATTTTCTGACCCGTTTTATCATTCAGCAGGTGAAAATCAGTCTGATACTGAGGAAAAATAACAGCACACTGATTTTGATACTTACTATTGGGGGTTTGTTCAAATCAATAACTATAATGAGCAGTCGCACTCATAATAACATTGTGTACACTTCTATACATGTCAGCAGGTACATTGTACTTTACTGATTTCATTTCTTTTTGTCACTCTCTCATTCCCCAGCAGTGTTGCAATGGCGAGATAGAGCTCATTTTTAATGCACACTGTAGTATTTTATAATAGTTTAACAGTTTAATGTTGGTGCTCCAGTGGTGTGAACAGGCCTCTTTCATTAGAGCTCTGTGTCGTATTAAATCTCAAGTGTGTTCAGAGGTTCATGCAATCCAAAGAAAATGCAGAGTGAAGCCTCTGGCCAGCCAATAAAAGACTGAGCGTGTCGATCAGAATGGAACAGAAACTCAAGGTTTTGATATTGCTTAAAATAGTCTGCTCGGACCGATTGACAAACTCAATTTCAAAATGCATTGCTGTGTGCTATAGGTCATCGATCGGCTTATGTTCAATGAAATATGGAAATAAATAATATTTTGACTTCTAAACCCACTTTTTACTCTTCTGACACAATATCTTGGATTTATGTTCATTTTGGGGGATTCCTCGGTGTGTATTGATACATGCAATTAATTTGATTAAACAATCAGCATATTATTTAATTATTTAGATATTAAGAAATTAAGAAATTTACAGTCCTAATAGACCAATTTGGGGTAGAAGTCAGAAAAACACTGTTAACAAGTGGAGGTAAACAGGTCAAATCCATGAAGTAAGATAAAAAAAATTTATTGTGCCTTTGAATGTCAAAATCAGAATGCAAATAATTTTAATAGAATACTGTCATCAAAGATGCCATTTGAAGCTAAACACAGACGTTTAAACAGACTATGGCTGAAAACTGCTATGATTACCTTACTTTAAAAGCTTAAATTTGATTTAAGCAATAGGTCTACATAATATTCATATATGTAGTTCACAGGGGACCCTACAGTTACAGCATGAAATACTATTTAAACCTATTACTATTAATATTTTACATAACATTTACTTATTTTATCTCACAATTCTGACTTTTTTCTTGCAAATGCAAGTTTTATCTTCTAGTTAGGACTTTTTAACTTGATTTAACTCAACAATTGCAAGTTTGTCAATTCTGAGCAAAAAAGGCCAGAAGTGTGGGATATAAACGCATGATTCTGTGCCGAGGGGAAAAGAGAGAATGATGATTAGATTTTTTTTTTTAATCAGAATTGTGCGATATAATCTCGGAATTGTGAGAAAAAAGTCAGAATTTTGAAATATAACCTCAAAATTATCTTCCAAAATAATATTCCATGGCTTCCATACACTGCTATAAGACTATTCTTTTCTGCCAGATAGGCTCCGGCCACAAAAAAAAACCTCATTGATGTTTGCAAACACCGAAATTGGTCTATATAAACTTCTAGAAGTAATGTTCACATTTAACGACATTTAAGCAGTCTCTAACATCTGCTGTCAAAGTAATGAGGTTGTTAATTAACCTTGTGAGGACACTTCAACACGCGTTGAATAATAATCTTAATTGCTCTACCATTTGTAAAAATCTCACTAAAAGAGGCTGACGACAAAAGACAGAAAATGTGCATTAAATAACAATGGCTAGAATGGAGATGTTTGGCTCAAGTTAATTACCTGAGGTTGTCTGTCTCAGATGAGGTGCATTAACTGCAGTGTCTGTGGACAGTCCTCATGCCTGCCTGTTCTTTGATAAAGCGTAGCAATTTGTTGTTTTGTCCCATAAAGACCTGCCTATGAAAAGAGTGTCTTTGTCTGTTTTATAAGACGACCTGTGGAGAGACAGCTTGCAGGAAGAGGAAGGGAATGGATAGCTGAAGGTGAGCCCTCTCAAGAGAAAACAAATGCACAACGCAAAACCTTGCTAAAACATCACCTAATAACAGCCACAAACCACCGCACTTCAAAACATAGTGTTCTTCAGTGGTTGTTGGTTTCAGCGAGATGGGCTTCTTGAGCTATTATATGGGTTTTGGTTTTTTTTAAAACACTTACTTTTGCATTAATGCATTTAGCAATGCATTTCCAAAAAGTGAAGTGGTCAATAGGATATTGTTTGGTGGTTGCTAGGGTGTTCTGGGTGGTTGTTAGGGCATTAGGTGGTTGTTAGGGTGTTCTGGGTGGTTATTAGGGTGTTAGGTTGGCTGCTAGGGTGCTCAGGTGTTCTAGATGGTTTCTAGGGTGTTGTTTGGTTGTGGCTGAAGTGTTCTGCGTGAATGTTGGTGGTTTCTAAGGTGTTCTAGGTGGTTGTTAGGTGGTTGATAAGTGATTGCTAGGATGTTCTGGTCGTTCTGGGTGGTTTCTAGGGCGTTGTTAGGGTGTTGCTAGTGTGCTAGGACACTGTTAGGTGGTTGGTAAAGAGATTCTGGTTGGTTGCTAGGGTGTTAAATGGTTGTTAGGGGGTTGCTAAGGTGTTTTCCTTGGTTGTTAGGATGTTTCTAGGTGGTTGCGTTGGTTGTTAGGACATTAGATGGTTGATAGGGTGTTCTGGTGGTTCTGGGTTGTCTCTAGTGCGTTGTTAGGGTGTTGCTAGTGTGTTCTGGTCGGTTGTTAGGGTGTTGCTAGGTGGTTGCTAAGGTGTTCTGGTTGGATGTTAGGGTGTTAGGTGGTTGATAGGGCATTGCTAGGGTGTTCTGGTGATTCTGGATAGTTTCTAGGCCGATGTTATGGTGTTGCTAGTGTGTTCTGTGTGATTGTTAGGGCACTGCTAGGTGGTTGCTAAAGCATTCTGGGTGGTTGTTAGGGTATTAGGTGGTTGCTAGGGTTTTCTGGTGGTTCTGGGTGGTTTCTAGGGTGTTGTTAGTGTGTTGCCAGTGTGTTGTGCGTGATTGCTAGGACACTGTTAGGTGGTTGCTAAGGTGGTCTGGTTGGTTGATATGGTGTTAGATGGTTGATAAGGTGTTCTGGTGGTTCTGGATGGTTTGTAGGGCATTTTAGGGTGTTGCTAGAGTGTTCTGTGTGATTGCTAGGGCACTGCCAGGTGGTTGCAAAAGCATTCTGCGTGGTTGTTAGGGTGTTAGGGGGTTGATAGGGTGTTTCTAGGTGGTTGCTAAGGTGTTCTGGTTGGTTGTTAGGTGTTCTGGTTGGTTGTTAGGGTTGGTAAGGTGTTCTAATGGTGGTTATGGTTTTAGGAGGTTGATAGGGTGCTGCTAGAGTGTTCTGCGTAATTACTAGGGCACTTGCCTGAATAAAAGTAAAAATTTATTTAAAAAAAATTGTACAGACCCCAAACTTTTGAATGATAGTGTACCGTTAAACTCAAACACCCGAGTTAAGTCATTTGGTATGAATTAATCCTTTGAATCAATGGGATACCAGTGTGAGCTCATAAGACACTGGCGGTCAGCAGTGAAATGAGACGATGAACAGAAGACCTGCAGTCTCAGATGTGTCCAGCATGACCTTAGGCTGTTTCATTAGCTAGAAGTGTGTGTGTGTGTCTGAGATCTGGCAGGTCATTCATCGCTGATTCAGTTCTTCAAAACTTTTCACTGGGGAGCATTAGCGAGGAGACACAAGAGAGTCCCTCCATGCAAGCTTTCTCAAGACCTTTTTATCAGCCACAAAAACAAAGAGCCTCTGTCATCAGCAATCATGCAACGCTTGAGATATGAGCAGTTCAGAGCAATTCAAATTAATGTAATGTATGTAAATGTAAAGGACAGAGGGATGCGAGCTGTGAAATCATGTTTGGATCTTTGTGGAGATGAGAGAGAATGAGGAGCAGATGGAGAGCAGGTAGCAGGTTATCATTACCTCATAGTCAGCATGTAGATTTGGAACATATGAACGCGTCACATGACCCCTGGAGAGAGTCGCCATGGCAGCAGTGAAGCCACATACAGCACAAAACTCATGCAGCAACATTAAATAAGCTTGTACTGCCCTCTGGTGGACAAAAGAAAGGAACTATTATTCATCAAGAGTTGGTCAGTGACCCAAAAATGAAAGGTCAGTCAGTATTAACCCTTGCTGTTGAACCCTACATAAGTTTTCTTTCCATGCAACATAAAAGTATTGAAAATTGGCTGTCAAAAGCTCTAAAAATGTACTATAAATGTACACCGAAGAATGTGCTGCTGTTGTAGGTTACTAAAATTCCTTAGGAGAAATAAAAAAATAGACAATAGACAAACAGTTGATTACATGCAGTCTACAGCTATAAAAAATTAACGTGAACAGCAGCTCAGACCATTTGATCAGACTTGTTTAAGTTCAAATTGACTGGATTGCAGTCGTTAGTATCTTAAGAAGTTTGAACAAAAATTGAAACCAATAATGGTTCCGCAAAGAACCTTTCAGTGAATTCAGTTATTAAAAGAACCATTTTTTTTCTTAGTGCAAAGAACATTTTTTGTAATGGGAAGTTTCCATAGGTGTTAAAGGTTCTTAATAAAGCTAATAAAGAACCTTTTGTTTTGAGTGTGTAATCAGTTCAGTTCATCAAATTTCTAACAGGCATTCGAGAAGCCCAGTCCACCCCAGAAGCCTCTTCCCGCAGACCCACTGGGTCGAAACGTCCGGGTGATTCGGAACCCTTCGGCTGTGCGACTTCCAGCTCCCATCCCGACCCCAGCCGCCCCGCGCCCCGCTCCGCCTCACCCACAGCCCTGCAGGTACAAATTCACCCAAGGAACACCTGCCCAAAGTGTCAAATCATTTAAAGGAATAGTTCACCCAAAAATTAAAATTTGCTGAAAATGTAATCACCCTCAAGCCATCTAGGATGTAGATGAGTTTGTTTCTTCATCAGATTTGGAGAAATGTAGCATTATTCACTGCAGAGGATCCATTGGTGAGCAAGTGATGGAATGCCACATTTCTCCAAATCAGTTTCGATAAGGAAACAAACACGTTTACATCTTGAATGGCCTGAGGATGATTAAATTTTCAGTACATTTTCATTTTTGGGTGAACTATTCCTTTAAGAGGATAGATGCTTTATTGATTAACCTATTACTGGACTTGCAGGCCTCCTCCTAAACAGCCGCCCACCCTGCCGAAGCCTCATTTCACAACCGGAGTGAAGTTCAGCAGCTGAGAGCCGGACAGAAGGGATCTCGTCCCTGGAGACGCTCGCTTTTTGCACTATGGACCTCTGCGGGACACGTGGTGATGCTAGGGGTGACCTTTGACCCCCGCGGTGCTCTCCCTCTAAACGGTGCTATGAGTCCAAGCTCAGGTACATGTCACGCGTTATGTCGGTTACGAGCGTATTTATTTGAGCACAGTGCACTGTGGTTGACACTTTCTCAATCGTAGCAATCGGTGGTTCGCCCACGTTTACCTGATTGTCCTTTTGCTGTTGTTGCTATTGTTGTTGTTTTGACATTTTTCAACTGTGTACCAGCAGATAAAGATGAGACGTGTTATCTGTGAACATGAACCACATCATGTGGATGCTAAACTGGATTGTAAACCAGATTTAAATGGAAACGTGAATTGGGAGTTGATGGTTCTGTGTCTGTGATATCATTTGGTATATGAAAAGGGCTTTTTAACAATTTTATATGATTTAATGGCCATTTTTATTATATATTTCAAACATACATGATTAAACCTGAATTACAGTTACAGTGATACTTAAGGGAAGTTGAAGAAACCGAAATAAAAATAATCTCACGATAACATGTCCAGGTCACATTTTATCTAAAATAATAAATACAATTTTGCATAAAATAAAATAGCCATTTTTCAGCCAAAAATAGGCAAAATAATAGGTGTTTTTTATTCTTAATTTTTTAAAGGAATTTTGTTTTGAATTCTAAAACAATTAAGCTTATTTCCCCCCTAATATTTTAATTATTCAAATATATCTGAATATTTTGCTTATTTTTTAAATTCTAAATAGTATATATTATAATTCTCATTACTGATATAAAGTAAATTTTAGTATAGTAACAAAAATATGTAAAAAAAAAAAAAATAATAAAGAAAGAAAATAAAGTAACGAGAATCATAAATAATTAGGAATTTAAAACAAAATATTCAGGCATGTTACAGTTTTTTTTTTTTGTATGTAAAACGCAAAAAAAAAATAAGCAGCAAAGCAAATACTATTGAAAATATTCAAATTTAAATTATATAATATTATTTTATTATTATTATTATTTTTACTTTGCATTAATGGGAATTTGAGTGGAAAATGTGCTTAATTTTTGTCATAGAAATCTTAATGTTAAAACTAAGCTTCAGTTTCTTTTTCAGTCTCTGAATTTATTTTTCCAAACAAACAAATTCATTCATTCATTCATTTAAATATCATTCGCAGTAATGAGAAATTAGAAAATGTGCTTAAAATATCACAATGCAAACGGTCTTCAAAACAGGCTTTCTTCTTTTTGATTTTGAGGTGAAATATGACCTGGACATGCACACAAGGTGAACAATACAGCTGAATAATGTTCTGAATTCACTCCATTTCACATGTCTAAAGTCTTGTTTCTCATTTTTTTTGTGAGTATGAAAACATTTGCAACAAATTATATGCACCAAGTCCAGCTTTTGTTGATTTCGAAGCTCGTAAGGATGATGGACAGACACAGATGTGTTCCTATGACCTGTTTGATGTTCAGATAGACGGTTCACTCAGGAGATCCCAGCTTTGAGAAGACCTTTACTGACTGGAAAGATCTGAGAGCCAGAAAGCTAAACCAGGCCCTGATTTCATGGTCATGCAGCCATATTCTCATAGATGTACTTTGAAATAGTTACTGTGGGGAAATGATTAAACAAATTACATGGATTTTCTTTCTTATCGACCTAAATAATGTTGCCACATGGAGCATTAAAAGTGGATTGTGGTTAATGAAAACAGACACATGAATCCTTCTCTAAATAGTCCCATAATCCCTCTGGTCTCCCTCAAACACGCTGCGGTCAGTGGTTTTGAATCACTGGCAAAGCTTCATGGGCGATTTGTCAGGGTAAATGAACACACTGCACTAAAATAATCGGATGTGCACAAAACATTTAAAAATAGAGTTTTTGCAGTGATTATGGTCATGAATTACTGTCAACAGGGTCAAAATTAACACAAATTAGGGTAACACTTAAAGCCTTTATATATAATGCATTATAAAATTAGTTTTAATGCATTAATTATGCACCTTATAATGCACTGTATGATCTCATGAATAAATGCAACCACAGTTTATAATATTTATACAATTATAATACTTACCTATTCATTGTTACACCTTTAGAAAGTATACATTAAGTAATTAGTGCATTAAACACACAACAAACCTTCAAATATTTTAATGCATTTAATCTTTGGTTACAGTTTTTATGCATTACAGTGAACATTCTGAATATTTTTATAATGCATTACACATAAAGACTTTAAGTGTTACCTAAATTCGCTTTGGTGAGTAAATAGTTTTCTGTAACTTGTCACTTTGAGGAACTACATAATATAATAATTACAGAACTTATGAATAAACTGAATTGTAAGAATGACAGTCTGATGCACAATGATGGAAAATATTGTAAACAAAGACATGCAAACATCCTTCACAACTCAAAAATATACACACTACCATTCAAAAGTTTGAAGATTTTTTTAAATTTATTTTTTTTTGTGCACCAGGGCTGCATTTATTTGATCAAAAACACAGTAAAAACAGTAATATTCTGAACTATGTTTTCTATTTGAATATATTTTAAAATGTAATTTATTCCTGTGATGTAAAGCTGAATATTCAGCATCATTTCTCCAGTCTTCAGTGTCACACGATCCTTCAGAAATCATTCTCACATTTGCTGCTCTAGAAACATTTCTGATTATTATCAATGTTGAAAACAGTTGTGCCACTTCATATTTTTGTGAAAACCATGATTTTTTTTTTTCAGGATTATTGATGAATAGAATGTTCAAATGAACAGCAATAATTTGAAACCGAAATCTTTTATAACATTATAAATGTCTTTACTGTCCCTTTCAATCAATTTAATGCATCCTTGCTGAATAAAAGTATTAATTTCTCTCAAAAAAACAAAATCTTTGTGAAAGTTACCCAAAGTTTTGAATGGTAGTGTATTTTAATAAGAAAATATATAGAGTTTGCAAATTTGAGTCTCCATTTGCAGGTTGATGTTTGGCACTGAGACTAACAGGCCTTGTTTTTATTCGAGTCTTCTCACTTTATTATTTGTTGCCACTGAGCCATTTATGATCTCAAACGTGGGTCTTTTAGGCCTTTATTCGGACACCTTATGAGTGCCATTATATCTCAGTGTTTACATTGCAAATTCATCTTCATTCACTGTATTAGCAAACATCGTGAGTGTCCTGTTGCCTTTTTACAGTGTTAAACCACACAGTGCATTACAGTACGCACAGAGACTGTTCAGATCTAGACGCTGACTTGATGATACGATGATCACGTGTCTCTAGGTTAACTGCCTTGCTTGTTTTAATCACAGTTATCGTTTACTATTATTCACTTTGATTCACGTTGTATCTGCACTCAGTAAATCTGCTCATGTAACGTTCTTTTCGTATTTTCTTCAGTGTCACGGGTGTAAACTGCTTTTTTATGATAACTCTTTGATTAATCAAGAAAATGTGAAATAAGATACTGTACATTGATGTCTGCAGCACACAAATAACAGTCAACAAAAAGGGCAGCGCTAGTAAAGTTGTTTATGAAACTGACGTGTGGTTTGTCTCATTTCTCTCACTTCTTATCCACAAACAGACTGATGATATTCTGAATGAAAAGATGAAGAAATATTATCAAAGAGCTAAATACACATTTTAGATGATTCATCAAGATGAAAGGCATTTTACCTTCCTTTCAAATGCGCGCGCCATTTGCACAGCACTAACGCCAGCCTAAAACACAGAGAAAAAATCCAGTCAGACTGGTGAAGCTAAAAAATGTGCTTTATGATTAAATAATAAGCCAAGAGGAACATTTGATTGCTTTTTCATAACTCAGATTTCATTTAAGTGTTAACTTTGTCTCATGTTTCACCTAAAATTCATTAGGAGAAATAAAAACACACAAATGAAATAGTTGTTAACATAAAACACAATGAATGTGTATAGCAAAGCTCATAGAGCAGATCATTTGGAAGAATTTGATGAGAAATAGCTGAAATTTCAGACTTAAGGAAAGAAAAACCCCAAATGAGATCTTTTTCTTGTCAATTATTTTTTTCCAGACCAAAAAAGCAGTAAATAATGAGCAAATGAAGACTTTGAACTAAGATCTTTTTCAGGAGAAACATCTTCTTAGGAAAAAGTCTCCGTTTGCTCTCCATTTGCTCTCACTGCTATCCGGTGCTGATTATAGGAGGTTCTGACCTGGTTCTGAATGTTTGGATCGGCTCCTCTATCCAGCAGGATTTTAACTAGATGCTCATAATTATTCAGCACAGCTACCTGCAAGACAAACACCTTTACACTCATCACATCCTTCAAACGAATGACCTTAATCATTATATACACAACACATATGAATATCTGACATAACCGCTCCCATTAAACCATATAACTTAAAATATAAAATTAACATTTTTATATGCTAAATAAAAAAAAAAATTAAAAAAATTACATAAAAAGAAAAAATCAGGGAAAAGCTAATTCAGGAGAAACCGGGCCTAGCTATCACTTGGACTGTATTTCTACTTTCTAACTATTATTTTGCTGTTATTTTTTTATTATTTATATAGTATTCCAAATTTTATTATTTTGAATTAGCTTTTAGTTTAAGTTTTAGTCATTTTGTTATGTGCCTTTCTGCTCATTATGTGCTATTTCTACTTCACTTTAATTCATTCTTAATTCAGTTTTGGTTTTAGTAATTTTAGTACTTCAACTTATTTCAGATATTTGCCAAGGCAACATTTTTTATTTCCTAACTGAAAAATTTAATCTAAAATCTAAAAATTTTCAATTCAGATTAAGTTTTTAATCTAATATTTATATTTTATTTCAGCTTTTTTTAATTCCTGAAAATTATTTTTTTAAGTTTTAGTTAACAACAATACTACTAACTATAAGTAAAAAATAAATAAAAAATCCAATTATCCAAAAGATTATGTTTTTTTGTTTGTTTGTTTTTAGATATTTAGGTTTATATATTAAGAGCAGGTTCCCATTGTATGATTAACAAGTGTTCAGTAAGCTGCATCTTTTTTCTGGGCAGTAATGGTGTTTAATATATATATAATGCACACAGTACATACCTAGAGTGACAAATATGCACTTGAGTAAAAAGCTTGACAACTAGCCCCGGCCTCCCCTGCTTATTTACTGGTTTATTACATGCTGAGATGTTACAGCACAGTTTGAGTTCTGACCATCATTGGTGTTTTCCCATCTCTGTCCTGTACATTAACATCAGCACCAGCTGTGATTAACACTGAAGCTACAGCTGTGTCTCCGGTCATAACCGATACGATCATGAGGGGCGTCCAGGAGACGTCATCCCGCACATCGACCTGAGACACAGGAGAACATTATGAGGTGTAAATCAGGTACAACTAAAATCAAACACTGATGTTCATCATCCTCTCACCTCACACCCGTCCTGTATGAGGTACAGCAGGACGGGTAGGTGTCCTCCAGCGGCGGCCCAGTGCAGAGCGCTGCAGCCCGATCCGTCCCGAGAGCCCCAGGACACCCCGCAGCTGCGCAGGAACTGCACCACATCCAGGTGCCCGTGGAAACACGCCAGCATCAGGCTGATTCACCACACACACACAGAAGACCAGCACGCACACACCAGTAATGTAGTATCACTGATATACTATATAGTTTTATTAGTCTTTATTTATTACCCTAGTTTTTGTTCTTTTAAAATACTATCTATATAGTTTTTATTATTTTTGTTTCAGATTTTGTTATTTTAGTACTTCAAGACAGTGGTTCCCAACCACGTTCCTGGAGGCCCCCCAACACTGCATGTTTTCCATGTCACCTTAATCAAACACACCTGATTCAGATCATCAGCTCATTATTAGAGACTCCAAGACCTGAATTGGGTGTCAGACAAAGGTGAGATGCAAAATGTGCAGTGTTGGGGGGCCTCCAGGAACGAGGTTGGGAACCACTGCTTTAAGATAAACTAAAGTTATTACAAGTAACAATTTTTTAATGGTTTTAACATTAGTTGATGAAAATATCCCTGGATCATACCACAAGAGTTCCATAAGAGAGCTGGTAGCACTGGAAGAAAAGCTCACCTGTCTTTGCCACTGTTGTTTTTTTTGTTGACATCTGCGCCATGATGGACCAAAATCTGAACTCCACTAGAACACAAAACACGTGATAGATAGATAGATAGATAGATAGATAGATAGATAGATAGATAGATAGATAGTTACCTAGTAAAGCCCTTCATCACTGCCACCATTAAAGGAGTAAAGTCCAGCTTGTCAGGAACATCCACTGTGACTTTTCTAACAGAACACATCAAATAACATTTTCATTTATATCTGGTTTATATCTGGTTAACTTAATGTCGTAAAATAGCTAAAACTGAAAATAACTGAAAATAACTAAATAAATTAATAGAGAGAGAGAGAGAGAGATTAAAAATACTACTAATAAAAATGACTAATCAAATAATCAAAATTACTAAAACTTTTAACTAAAATGAAAATGAGCAATATAAAAAAGAAAGTAGTATAGTAGTATCTCATTGATATTAAAATAGCACTGGTGTGAACACAGATAATTTAATTAATTTAATTATATATAATTTAGTAAACTGCCACAAAAAAAAAAAAAAAAAAAAAAAAAAAAGAAGTTTTGTCACTACAACAAAAGTACCAGAAATATCTTGCGGGGCCTTGTAGCCACAAAGCTTGAGAACCACTTCACTAGAAGTCCTTTGGGATAAAAGTGTTTGCCAAATGCATTAGGCTATGTACAGTAAATGAATGTATTGTGAATGAAAATAACTTCATCCAAACACTAACTCCTGATCTGAATTGATGTAATGAAGTTGAATGAATCTCACATGGACCGCAGCACTCGACAGAGCTCCAGCTCATCACTCCTGAGGACAGCGTTGTGAAGATTCCTCCCATTCAGAGGCTCTTCTGAGGAAAACACACACAAACACACACCGTTATTACATTGATTTACATTTAATTACATTTATTTTCCAACTGAGGGAGTCTGCAAATGTCCCTAAAGGAGGTTTATCAGATAGTTCCCTTCCAGGACAATTTTGTACCTAAACTATCCAAAGAGAGACTGTATGCAGAGCTTCCCCCACCGACTTTCAAACTGCATTACCTTAATGTTTACTTTAATATTAAATTTTCCCTCACTAAGCATGTAGGTTATTTACAGGAATATATTTATAACAGAAAAAACTGTAGTCACAACAAACTGTGCAGCACAAATAATTTGATTCTCATAAAATATTAAACTTAATGCCGAGTTTTGTCTTCACGTTGTGTCCTTACTTTCTGTAGAAGCAGAGACTGATGGGTAATAGCGCTGCTGACCAGACGGCCACGTGACCTTCAGTCTGAATGTGTAGGTGGTCTTCGGTTCTAGATTCTCCACCGTGAACCGTGTGTTGTACCCCCTAGACACTCCATAAACATCCAGAAAATACAGTCAGATTTTCACAACTAGCCAAGAACTGTTGCATAATCAGCTCAGCTGTTTAACATCTACATGTTATTATTTTAGGAGACGAAATATGCATTAAAAGTCCTCTATCCACGAGCGGGCGCGTGCATTTGTAATTTATGTGCGCAGCTTCCAGTTATTTTAGCTGTACAAAAACAGTCCGTTATCATACTGTTTGATATTTCAAACTGTTATATGTTGTCATATTATTTTCATTATCATAATCAAAAACACACGGATTTGTAGCTCGAGCTGTTTACTGCACTTTCAGTTGGATTATTATTCCGATTATGCGGCTAATCAATTGATTCGCAAAAAAAAAAAAAAAAAAAAAAAAAAAAAAAAAAAAAATATATATATATATATATATTATACGTGATATTGTTCACATCTCCTGTTAAATAATGGATATGAATAGTTTGATAAGTCGCATAATTCACTTATGTATCTCTTTATAAGTGTGTTTTCTGTCGTTCTTCTGCTCCAGGATGAAGCAGGTCCAGTTTTCGGGTGGGTCGGTCCAGTTCGTGCCGTTTTCTCGAGTCCAGGTGAGCTCAATGCTGTGATGACTCACCTGTCCTACCCTCAAAACCCCGGACCTCTGCCGCTCACCTGCTGGACAGATCAGCCTTCAACCACTAGATGACACCAACAACACCAAAATGACTAGGACGATGTGGAGTTCACTTTTTTAAAGCTGTTTCTGTTCTGTTTTCTGCAGATTATTCTGTTTAAGGTGTTATAATAAACATATTATTAAACTACAAATGAAATACCTATAGTAAATAGGGTCAGATGTGTATTACCTGCAGGGTCCATTGGCAATATGAACCCTAAAATCAATAAATAAATCGATTCAACTGAATACGTAATGTTTTGATAGGATGAATCGCTATTGTTGCTATAGCAACGGCTGCCGTATACATGTGAAGTGTGTTGAATGTTTAATATGTGTGACCCTGGACCACAAAACCAGTCATAAGGGTCAGATTTTTTGAAATTGAGATTTATACATCATCTGAAAGCTGAATGATAAATAAGCTTTCCGTTGATGTATGGTTTGTTAGGATAGGACAATATTTGGCCGAGAAAATTTAAAGTTGTCCAAATAAAGTTCTTAGCAATGCATATTACTAATCAAAAATTAAGTTTTGATATATTGTCGGTAGGAAATTTTAAAAATATCTTAATGGAACACAATCTTTAGCCTACTTAACAGTAAAATTACTTATCCCTGCTAAAAAAAACAAACAAAAAAAAAAACAATAAAAAAAAACAATAGAAGCCCAATAGAAACCATCACAGAAATTCCAATGGTTTCCATTAAAATACCATTATGAACCATTAGCTTTTTCCAGTAAAACCATTACAAAATTCCTTTTTGTAGTGTGTTTTGGGCATTTTTCCAATAGGATTTAACATCCCACCAATAGAATCCATCACATACCATTATAGTTTCCATTAAAACCAATACATTGTGTTTTTATTGTGTTTTGGGCAGGATTCGATTGTATTTTTTAAATTTTTTTTTAATTTTTTTTTTTTAGCAGGGTTAAAAAAAAAAAAAAAAAACACGAATATGAACATTTCCATTCTTATTACCCAGATAAAATAAACAGTTAAACATAGGCTATCAACTGTATTTTTTGCTAGGCATGTTATCACATTAAAATATGACGACGTTGGAATTTTAGCTCTGTTTTGTATAGGCTATGTGATCATGCGCAGCCCGGTGAATTAACTGGATTAGCCCATAGACATCATAAAGTATTTATTATGTCTATGGATTATCTGGCACGTCATGCGCCCGCGTTCACGACAGCGCTCCTGTCCCGAGCGCGCACACGAGAGCGCAGTGCCAGAGCAGCTGTTCCCAGTATCGTGGGATTTCCAGCGCACACATATCCAACTTTACGGAGGTTTTACGGGTGTTTTGGACACATGCACGAGCACAGAGGACTGGAGCGTTTGATCGGTCCTCACGGGAGTGAGTTTGTGAATTTATTACAGTAATCCCATGCGCGCAGCTGCTCATTATGGCTGCAAACAGCGAGATCTCAGAAGGAGAACTCATGAGAGAGGAGGAATCTGATGATCTGTTTGAGTTTGGAGATGATCTGGAGCTCAATCAGTTTGATGGACTGCCATATTCCTCCAGATACTACAGACTCCTGCAGGAGAGGAAAACTCTGCCTGTTTGGAAATACAGACATGAATTCATGACCTTGCTGGAAAATAATCAGATTATTGTAGTCTCAGGCACAACAAAGACTGGCAAAAGCACACAGGTGAGTTTTTGAGACGTATGCAAGCTTATTTAATATAAGTTTCTACCACTTTTTACTGTTGGTAAGATTCCAGACAGGTGTCTAAACTATTTAATAGGTTCAAGCTATGTAAATATGGCAGTTCCTTTTTCTCTGGAATATGTCATTGATTTGCCTGGTGTTGAAATGCAAAAAGATGAGATGCCTCATATTTTAGGAGAATCTTAAGAAAGTGTGTAAATATAGCATCTGTTTTAACTTCAGCACTCTTAATAATGCTGGAGAAGCACTAAAAATAGTTTGGAGAAACATAAGGCCTCCCTGCCATGAACACTTCAGAGTTTGAGAGATTGAACTTTTTGCTTTGACAAGCACCTCATTACTATGGAAATCAATATGCTATTGAACAAAACTGAGGCCTGTCACAGTTGTATATTCTTGGTAGTTGTTGTATTGTTTTATATCATTAAAGTCTCAATGATAGTGTGTTTATGTCTAATCAATTGAGAAAGAGGCCTCTTCTACATATCTTGGAATAACTATAGGCATAATGAACCCAAATTAATGATGTAATTATTATTCATGTCTTGTTGCAAAACTTGTATTATTAGACTCAGTTGTATTTAATTTGTCAGTAAATTAATTTTATTCCAGTTCAGCATCTAATTCAATTCAGATTCCAGACATTCTAGAAACTTAACATAATAATAGATAAACAATAAACAGTTTTGCCAGTGCTTGTACATGATGTGAATTGTAGACCTGCAGTTTTGAAGTCATGTGGCCTGATCATGAAGTCTTAAATCTGTGCAAATATACTTTACTAGTCATTTTAAATGAGGTCATCAGTTCTGTATCATGAAAGAATGTTTGCTGTGAGTCAGCTGCAACCATTGTGTTGAGTCCTATGAACAAATAGTGTGCATAACCTTTTGCATCTGCTTTCATTTTTATATCATTTGAGTTTAGCAATTGTAAAAGAAAAGAAAATGCTTTTAGAAAATAAGAAATAATACATTTATTTAGTTTTACTCTACTAAAATTTTTTTGAAGAATTTCTTATGCTTTTCATCTGTCTAATTATCAACCAATAATAATATTGATAAAAATAAGCACCAATAGTAACAACTGATTATTTAAGACTACCAGATCATTATATTAGAATGATTTCTAAAGGATTAGGGTTAGGGTCATGGAGTTTCATGACAGGAATAAAGGACATTGTACAAAATATTCATGTAGAAAAGTTTGTAATAATATTTCATAAAAATTTTACTGTATTTTTATCAAATAAATGCAGCCTTGGCGAGCATGAGACTACTTTCAAAAACTTTAAAAAGTCATAATAATTATTCAAAATGTTGACTGGTGGGTAGAGTAAACAAGTGACAAAAATCTGCCAACAGAACAGATCAAAATATTTTCTTCTCAATATATAAATATCTTAATACCTTATGCAATTTTGCAATTCGAGAATGTCAGGATACTGGAAAACAAGTAATACTGATTAAGAACCGATTAAAAAACAGATCTGTGCTTTCAGATAATAAAACACATGAAAAAAATCCCATCACTTTTTATTTTATTCTTATTTTGCTCTCTTTTTATATTTTTGTTGGATCTGTTTTTAAAATAAGACATATTTGATTAGACATTTTTTATGAAATAAAATCAAATTAAAATAAGACATTTGATCAGACATTTCATTTTAAAATAATATTTAGATTTTTTTTCTTTTATGCTTTCATTAAAGTTTTTAGACATATTGGACTAGACATTAATAAAATAAACATTTGATTAGACACTTTTCCTTATTATTTTTCCCTTTTTTTAAATATGTTTTAGACATATTTGACTAGACGTGTTTAATAATGAAATAAAGACTTCTTTATAATATAAAGTTGATTGTCTTGTTGATCACCTAATCAAATATGTCTTATTTAAAAAAAAGAACAGCCATCAAAAATGGAAAAAAAAAATTGAGTAAAATAAGAAAAATAAGAATAAAAAAATAATAAAATAAAGTGTTGTTTTTTTTTTTTTCCTGTTTTATCATCTGAAAAGGTTACAGATCAGTGTCAATTTGGCATTAATGCAAATTTTGCATATAGCACATTTATGATTTGCAGTTTGTAAATGTGCGGATGCATGTGCATTGTGTGTTAAGTGGAAATAGGAAGCCTTGCATCCGTTCAGTTCACCTGACCTGCCTATCCAACAGATGCTGTTGAGATTTTCCCAGACTGCTCTGGCTGAAGGTCTAAACCTGCAGCTGTTACACAAGTCAAGGACAGGTCTCAATGTGGACCACCTGCAGAGAAAGCCATCCACAGGATACTGAAATTGTCACATTTGATTTTTTTTTATTTTTTTTATGAAGGCTGCAATCAAATGCATCCAGGTGCTGATAGTGTGTGTTGATGTCTTCAGATCCCTCAGTGGTGTGCGGAGTTCTGTCTGTCTGCGCAGTACCAGCACGGTGTGGTGGTGTGCAGTCAGATCCAGAGACAGCAGGCTGTCGATTTGGCCCTTCGTGTGGCAGATGAGATGGACGTAAACATCGGCCACGAGATTGGATACAGCATCCCGCTGGAAACGTGCTGCTCCAACGATACTATTCTCAGGTCTGTGTGAAACTCGCATGCATGCAGCCCTCAGAAGTGTGAAAAACTGCAATGAAATGCTCACTATCACCAAATGTTTTCAAGTTGGTGATATTTTAGTTTTGTACTTTGGTTTGTCCAGCTAAAGTATGAGAAGAATGTGCCTTGTGTCTTCTGAAATGTTTGAAATACTTGAGGCCTTTTTGCTTTATTATAAACGGGTCAGTGGAGGCCAGTGAGGCATTTCTCTGTCTCTTGCTTTGGTGTTGAGGATAGGGGCACGTCCACCAGTGTCAAAGCACTGCTGAATAATCTCTACCAGTATTTTTATTTTTTTTTTTTAAATTTGGATTTTACCAAATAATAGTGTTTTGAATTATATTATATTTTGAAATAAAATATAATATTCATTGATACTTTAAATCATGTAATTTATTAACAAGTTTACTATTACTTTTCTAAGTGATTGTACTTGATGATTAACCTGTCAGACAAAAAAAAAAAAAAAACATCCTTTAAATATGTCTAGTCAAATGCCTAAAACATATCAATAAAAAAAGCATAATAAAAGGAAAAACATCCATATTTTCTTTTATAAAGAAATGTCTAATTAAATGTTTTATTTTATTATAAAAATATGTCTAGTCAAATGTCTATTTACATATAAATAAAAACAAAAGAAAAGAAAAATCCATATTTATTGTATTTTATAAAGACATCTGTCTAATTAAATGTCTTATTTTATTTTATTATAGAAACATGTCTTGTCAGATATCTTGTCAAAACATATTTAAAAATGTAAAAAATTATTTTAAAATAACTTTATTTTTATTTTATTTTATTTTGATGCATCTGTTTTTTCATGTGGTTTTGTTGAATAGGTCACCAATAATATATTGTAGAGTTAAAGTTTTTGTATGTATGTGCATCTTTCTACATCTGTATATTTTCTAGCATATTTATCTGTAAATGTCAAAACCAAAACTATGTTCTGGTTGCAGGTACTGCACTGATGACGTCCTGCTGCGGGAGATGATGTCAGACCCCATGCTGGAGCATTATGGGGTGGTGGTGATAGACCAGGCCCATGAGAGGACCGTGAGCACAGACGTTCTGCTGGGTCTGCTGAGAGAGGTGCTTCTCCAGCGGCCCGAGCTCAGGGTGGTGGTGCTGTCCGCCCCGCCCGCTTCAGACACGCTCCTCACGCACTATGGGAACGTCCCACGACTGCACCTGGACGCCCCGTGCGCAGGTGAAGTGATCCACAGCAACAGCAGCAGCACTGAGAGCTTCTATTCGGCTCTGAGACTCGCGCTGGAGGTCCATCGGTCCAGAGAGCCAGGAGACGTAGCTGTGTTTCTAGCTTCAGAGCAGGTGAGATGAAGTGTGTTAGTGGATTGGAACAGCTCGTCAACTTTTATGCATTACAATTTATTGTAGCAATAATGCAAGCATAAATTATCTGGACAATTAACCAGAGTTAACCTGGAATGATCCAAGAGCTGGACAATTGAGTATTAACACTAAAAGTGAATATTTGATGAATGAATGAATGTGTGAATGAATGAATATGTGAGTGAGTGAGTGAGTGAATGAATGAATGTGTGAATGAATGAATACATGAGTGAGTGAGTGAGTGAGTGAATGAATGAATGCATGCATGCATGCATGCAGCTCACTGATCAAATAGATAAGAGCATTTATGTTAATTGGCACACTAATGTTCAAAAGTTTTTGTGTTTGATAAGTCTCAGCCACTGCTGCATTTATTTGAGCAAAAATACAATAAAAACTGTAATATTGTGAAATAATTTTGCAGTTTAAATCAGCTGTTTTCTATTTGAATATATTGTAAAATATAATTAATTCCAGTGATGCAAAATTTTTAGCATCATTACTCCAGTCTTCAGCGTCACATGATCCTTCAGAAATCATTCTAATATGCTAATTTGCTGCTCAAGAAACATTCTGATTATTATCAATGTTGAATACAGTTGTGCTGCTTCATGTTTTTGTTGAAACTGTGATATATATTTTTTATTAATAGAAAGTTCAAAGGAACAGCATTTATTTGAAATGGCAATCTTTTGTACATTATAAATGTCTTTACTGTCACTACTGTTCACAATTAGATGCTCTCTGAGATACTATCTTCAAGTAACTTTTCTAATAGCGCACCAACAAGGCAACTAGTTGCATACAGAAAAACGGGTTAGAGTTTGTCTAAATAATCGTAACTTTCAGCAGTAGCAATAGTGATGCTTGCTGTAGTGAACAGCACTAACACAATGTTCTCCATGATGACAATGACATTGTTGTGTTCAGCACGGTCAGCAGCGTCTGAATGAATACGTCCACTCAGCTCTTCCACTCTTACTGACACTCTGCCCTGTAAAATCATATTAATGCCAAATACTTAGATTTAACTAGTTACTTTAATCAATCACAATATTACAGACTGTTACCAATCACTTTTTTCAACATCAGTAAAATGTGGAACAGAAGCTGCATCTGACATGGTGCTTGATTATTTACACAGACTGTTAAATGCTGCTCATGTGCGTGTATTTGCACCAAAATTGCATAATGTAAATAGCCTATAAATAAAAAAAAAAACAGGAACGCATTAGATGGTGAAACTACAATATCATAACAAAATTATTATTGTCGATAATTGCTCTTGATATTTTAATAAGCAATATAAAATCAGTCAAATTCTGACAGATAAAACAAGCTAACAACTATTTGTGAATTTGTTGCTTTGTACAGATTAGAAAATCAAGACTCTTTGTACCATGAAAAACAAAACCGTTATTTTGCAGGAGCTCCTGTTACAATCACTAAAGCTGCTGTCTGCACTGCAAAATGAATGTCTTGTATCTTTCCTGCACTTTTTTTGTTATAATGATGAGCGAATTCACAAATGCAAAATCAAAAGTCAGCGAGAAGTGCACTAAACAACTGTGTTCTCTCCGGTGGCAATCAAAAGCCTGTGTGTGTGTGTTTCAGGAGGTGCTCTGTGCCTGTAATATTCTCACTAAAGAAGCATCCAGGATGAGTGTATCTCTGGGAGAGCTTATAGTGGTTCCCCTGTGTCCTGAATACTCCAGAATGTGTCCACCAATCACAGAAAGCCCACAGACGAGTAGGCGAGTCTTCGTTTCCTGTAGCCAATCAGAGGATCTGTTCTGGCCGGTGGACACCATTACTTTTGTCATTGATACTGGAGTAGAGAAGAGATTAGTGAGTGTGTTGAAAACCTGCTTTTATTTACTGCATTGTTGGTTTAGCAGCTTTTCAAATCAAAAGTTCACTGTTTTGCTAATGTATTTGAGCAGTCCAAAAATAAATATTTGGAAGTCTTGTTACTGTAAATTCATATTTTCTGTTGTATTGTGTGTAGGTGTATAACCCACGAGTGAGAGCCAGTTCAGAGGTCATCCGACCCATCAGTAAATGTCAAGCAGAAATCCGTAAACGACTGACTGGATCAACAGGTGTGTACGGTTTTGGCATTTATTTGACATTCACCTGTTTTTTAAAAGATGCCTCCATATTAACACTATAAACACCCAGTGTATTAGTGAATTTACAGTATAAAGACCGCTATATATGTGTAATATTTAATAGAAATCACAATTCAGTATGCAAATAATTGTGAAAAATTGCAGTTATTTATGTAAATATTGTGATGACGTCATCACTGTTGGTTGCTTTTTAAATGAATAAACATAAATTATACATAAGTGGATATACAAAATAAATGAAGTAATAAAATCAGTGTGTATCTTATGTCTTTATTCCTTCATTTATTTAATGTCCTATATATTTATTATTATTTAAATATATATATATATATATATATATATATATATATATATATTTTTTTTTTTTTTTTTTTTTTTAAATTAAATATTATTATACATAATATTATTTTCTGATTATAATCAGATTCTAAGAAAATTCATTTAAAAAAACCTAAGAATTGATTAAAATTAGCTCTCCGCTAAGCACTTTTGAAGTGTTGAAAATTTTGAAGAGGAATAAAAAGCACTGAAATGAAGCACTTAAGCTGTAAATCAGTTGCATGTAATTTCATAGCCTTTTTTTGTCTGTTCAGTAGAGAGTCATTGTCAGTAGTGAATCCGTGTTGAATGTGTTTGTTTGAAGGGAAGTGCTTCTGTTTGTATCCTGAGGACGTTCAGCTGCCCGCTGAGATCCCTCCTCGCATTCTGGAGTCCAACATCACGTCCACGGCGCTCTATCTGAAGAGGATGGAGGCGGCCGGGATCGGACACTGTGACTTCATCAGCAGACCTGGTGGGTGAGCTTTCATTTCATTCAGACGAGGATTTCACAGTGGCATATGAGAGCTTTAATAATAATAATAATAATAATACGTTTATTTTATATAGCGCCTTTCTGCAAACTCGAGAGGTTTGTCTACATTCAGCTTTATCAATGAGTAGAATGTCAGTAAACTATGGAAGCACATTTCTGCCATGGAATAAAAAACAATTACAAATGTAATTGCGACTCTTTATTTCACATTTCTGACTTTTTTTCTCACAATTCTGAGAAAAAAAGTCTAATAAACGCAGAATTCAGATGTTTTCTTGCAATTCTAAGTTTATATCTTGCAATTCTGTTTTTTATTTTCGCCACAGAATAAAAAATAAAAACGTAATTGTGACATTTTATCTCACAATTATGACTTTTTTTTTCTTGTAATTGTGAGTGTATCTTACAATTCGGACATTATTCGGACTGAGTTTATAAACTTGCAAAACTGAATTTATGTTTCGCTATTCTAAGTTTATGTCTTACAAAATCTTGCAATTCTGAGTCTATATTTTACAAAATCTCACAATTCTGAGTTTATATCTTACAAAATCTTGCAATTCTTGAGTCTATATTTTACAAAATCTCACAATTCTGAGTTTATATCTTGCAAAATCTTGCAATTCTTGAGTCTATATTTTACAAAATCTCACAATTCTGAGTTTGCACCTTACAAAATCTCACAATTCTGAGTTTATATCTTCCAGTTCTGAATTGCAAAGGGGAAAAGTCAGAATTATCTTTTTACATTTTTTATTCCGTTTTATTTTTTATCCAAGCTTCCATAATAAACACCATTGATAGATCATCTAAAAGTTAGAATTCTTCATGAATATGGCAGGTATAGTCTGTAAAGTCTCACTGTAGTCTATAATTGTTGTTATTTTGAAGGTGTGTGGATGGGTTTCTGGTTTCTGTCTGGCGTTCGGTCATGTGTGCGTTTGCTGAACTGACAGCTCTGCTGTCTGCTGGGTTTACACTCATTGTTTCTGGTCACTGTTTGGATGGGGGGAAGCTCAGAGGAGAAAGGCAGAAATTCATTAGTGACCAAACAGACACAATACACAGGAAGAGAAGAGCTCAGTTAGTGTGGAAACATGGAGAACCGCCCGTTTAAATCAAGTGATTTATTTTTAGAAATACCAGAGACAACTGCCCACACTTGTTTCATTAGTTAACACTTTTAATAAGTCGCAGAAGGACACATTTGCATGATGTTTTTTGCTTTGATTTCCTCTTCCAGATCCTGAGGGCCTCATGCAGGCGTTGGAGGAGCTCGATTATCTCGCTGCTTTGGACAACGATGGAAACCTGTCTGAGATGGGCATCATCATGTCAGAGCTTCCTCTGGATCCACAGATGGCGAAGGCTCTGTTAGCGTCCTGCGAGTTTGACTGCGCTAGCGAGATGCTAACCATCGCTGCAATGCTAACAGGTAATGCTTGAACACAGACTGTAAAATGTGGCCGACTGATTTTCAATGACTAATAGCCAGTCGGCCATGTATTATATATATTTATTATTAATTAAAGACAATAAAATAAAAAACATTTAATTAATTTTTAATGTCATGTATGGGTTATATAGAGACATTAAAATGAGAAATAAATGAAATATTCTGTATATTATTAATATTCTGTTATATTTTCAAATAACTTATGTATATGTATTTATTATTAATAAAATGTAACTATATAAATATGTGTATTAATACAATTAAACTAAATTAAAATAAAATAGTTGATTTTTATTAATTGTAAATATTAATAAAATTATAAATGTAATAATAAATGTTTTATATATATATATTTATATATTATTTATTCAGGTATTTATTCTTAGAAAGAAAAAAATAAAATTAGAAATTAATAAATAGTTATTAGAAATTAACTTAAAATTAGGACATATATAATATATTTATATTATATAAATATATTGTTCAGAATATATATATAAATATATTTAAAGTTAAAAATCATTATGCTTTGTGGCATCATTTCTATGTTCTATGAGGATTCTTGATAGTGAAGTATGTAATTAATGCACAAGCGATGGTGTACTTAAAGTTGAGAAAGTATTTTTTCTTTAAAAAAAATCAGATCTAACTATACTAGATATGGATATGTTTTAAAAACACACTCAAACTCCACTATATATTTTGACATGCATCTGTCTCCTTCAGCACCAAGCTGCTTCAATGAGCCTCCCGTCGGCATGGTAACAGAAGTCATGCGCTGTCATATGAAGTTCCAGCATCCCGAGGGCGACCACTTCACCCTCATCAACATCTACAACACCTTCAAACGCAGCCAGAAGGAACCATGTGAGCGCCGCTCTTCCACTCATGAATGCCCAGGTGAAGAGCGAGAGTGTGTTAAACATCTCTGTGTGTGTGTGTGTGTCAGATTTCAGTCAGGAGCAGTGGTGTGAGGAGTACTTCCTGTGCTGCGCCGCTCTGCAGACGGCAGACGCCATCAGAGCTCAACTCACAGACATCCTCAAACGCATCGAGCTTCCCATTTCAGAAGCAGCCTTCGGCACCAAAACCAACGCACTCAACATCAAGAGAGCGCTGCTCGCGGGCTACTTCATGCAGGTATGAAAACATGTTTTTGTGAACATATACATAAAGTTTTATGTTTAATGTCTTAATGTATTATATATGTATTTGAAGAACTGGTATATACAGTGCCCTCCACTAATATTGGCACCCTTTGTAAATATGAGCAAAGGTGGCTGTGAAAATAAATCTGCATTGTTTATCCTTTCAATCTTTCAATCAAAAAATTCACAAAATTCTAGCCCATCATTGAAGTAAAACAATTGAAAGTGGGGAGAAAATCTCATTGTGAAATAAATGCTTTCTCTAGTTCATGTTGGCCACAATTATTGGCACCCAATTATTGCAACGTCCTTTACCCAGGGTAACAGCTCTGAGTTTTCTCCTATAATGCCTGGAGAGTTTGGAGAACACCTGATAAGAGATCAAAGACCATTTTCTTCATACAGAATCTCTCCAGATCCTTCAGATTCACAGCTCCATGTTAGTACTTCTTCTCTTCAGTTCACCTCACTCATTTTCTGTAGGGTTCAGATCAGAGGACTGGGACAGCCATGGTAAAAGATTCATTTTGTGCTCAGTGACCCATTTTTGTTTATTTTGATGTTTGTTTTGGATTGGTGTCCTGATGGAAGATCCAAACACGGCCCATTATAAGATTTCTAACAGAGGCAGTCAGGTTTTGATTTTTTTATCTGTTGGTATTTGATAGAATCCATGATGCCATGCATCTGAACAAGATGTTCAGGACCTCTGGCAGAAAAACAGGCCCACAACATTAAAGATCCAGCAGTATATTTAACCGTGGACATGGGGTACTTTTTATCCCTGTTTGTACTAAACCCATCTGGTGGGTTTGCTGCCAAAAAGCTCTTTTTTTAGTTTCATCTGACCAGAGAAGCCAGTGCCATTTGAAGTTCCAGTCGTGTCTGACAACTGAATTTGCTGGAGGTTGTTTTTGGATGAATGAGGAGAATTTTCCTTGAAACCCTCCCGAACAACATGTGGTGATGTAGGGGATGTTTGATATATATATATTTTTTTAGGTTTCTGACCCCAAGACTCAACTAATCTCTACAATTCTCCAGCTGTGGTTCTTGGAGAGTCTTTGGCCACTCAAACTCTCCTCCTCAGCGTGCATTAGGACGATATAGACACACGTCCTCTTCCAGGCAGATTTTTAACATCTTTAGTTGATTGGAACCTCTTAATTATTGCCCTGATGGTGGAAATGGGTTTTTTCAATGCTTTAGCTCTTTTCTTACAGCCACTTTCTATTTTGTGATGCTCAACAATCTTGTTCTGCACATCAGAACTATATTCTTTGGTTTTACTCCTTGTGATGGATGATTAAGGGAATTTGGCCTTTGTGTTCCTCATATTTATAAGGAAGTCATGGCTGGACAATTTCATGCTCCTAGTCACTCTGGTGTGCTAAAAAATGTAAATATGAATGGGAATATACTTCAGAGATATTTTACTCATAAGAATTTCTAGGGGTGGCAATAATTGTGGCCAACATGCATTGGAGAAAAACATTTATTTCATCATGAGATTTTCTCCCCACTTTCAATTGTTTTACTTCAATGATAGGTTAGAATTTTGTGAATTGTTTGAATGAAAGCTCAAAAGGATAAACAATGCAGATTTATTTTCATAGCCGCCTTTGCTCAGATTTACCAAGGGTGCCAATATTAGTGGAGGGCACTGTAATTGTAATGTATTTTTTTTTATTTAATGGGTTTTTTTTTTTTTTTTTTGCTCATTTAAATTTTTTATATTTATTTTTGTATTTAATATTTTATTTACTCATTATTTACAATTTTTTTATTATATTTTAGTTTATTATGTTTTGAGCTATATTTATATTGTTTTTAGTTTTTGTTATTTTGTTTTACTAACTCATTTCTCTAAGGTCCACTTATAATGTTAGTTAGGTTTAAACATTTTTTCCAAAAGTTTTGAGCTATATTTTTATTTATTTATTTAATGACATTATTATTTTTATTTTGTTCATGCATTTCCCCAAGGTTCACTTAATATTAGTGAAGTTTTATAACCAATTTTTTTTTATAAGTGCTTTCCTTTATTTTATTTATGTAATTTTATTATTATTTTATTCAATAATTTCCCAAAGGTCCACTTAGTGTTAGTAAAGTTTCATAACTATTTTTGAGTTATATTTATGTATTTGCAAGTATTTAAATTTTATTTATTTTATTTTTTTAGTTTAGTTTATTTCCCTGAGGTCCACTTATAATGTTTGTATAAGTTTCATAACCTTCAGAAAGTTTTTAGCTGTATATTTCTAAATTTATTTGAGTATTTGGTCATTCATTTATTCATTAATTAATTTTTATTTATTTATTCATTCATTGTCCACTGTCAGTGTCCATTTATGTTAGAAGTTTTTATTTATAATTATTGTTTCTGTCATTTTATTTATCTTTAATTTATTTAAATGTATTTTTTTAACAAATTATTTTCTAATAAAAACAAAAAACCTAAGACTTAGAGGCTGTTAGTACAATTTGTATAAAAACTTACTTGAAACAGCTTTTTAATTTAATTTAATTTTTTTTCCTCGGGGCTGTTTAACCTCATTTGAATAGGTTTTGGGCTTGAATTTGGAGTGTCAGTCATGAATGTGTTTTCTGAAGCTCTCATGTGTCTCAGATCGCCAGAGATGTGGATGGTTCGGGGAATTACTTCATGCTGCTGAACAAACACGTGGCTCAGGTTCACCGTCTGTCGGGTTACGGAGAAAAAGCTCATAAACTGGGTCTGCCGGAGTGGGTTCTGTTCCACGAGTACAACCTCTCCGACAACAACTGCATCCGCACCGTCACACAGATCTCACCGCAGGCGTAAGTGTGTGTCCTCCTGCTCCTGCTGTAGCTCTGACTCTGTAAACATGACCATGCCACGTCATCCTGAGTAATCATGTTTTCTGATGTGTCATCAGTAATCTGGTCTCACAATAGAGAGCTTTTCAGATCCACAGGATTAAAGCAGATCAGCTGCTGCTCACCTTTGCTATTCTTACATTTATTCATTTAGCAGATATAAACACTACCATTATGAACATTATTAGAAATGTTACAATTCTGGTGTCCAGAATGGAATATGTTAGATTTTGCTGTATTTGGCTGAGCAGTAGTTTGGGTGGCTCACCAATGTACTAGATTTCTCTATTACATCAAATAAATAAGCTTGACCAAAGTTCTTGTGGGGAGAAGAATTTATTGAAGGTAGCAGCTTAGCAGTTCTTCAGCAGTGATGTTAGCATGTCATCCTTCAAACAATCTTACCTCAAGGTAATGTCTGTGAGACCAGACCTTTATACCTGGTAACAAATGTGCTACAAACAATACAATAACACCCCATGCAGAGCCAATGATAGTGTAACCTCATGATGACCTGATAGGACCTCTCCCATGGAGAGCCCATGATGCATTGACCTAATGCTGACCTATATGGGCCACACTTTTGTAAACAGTTTCAGTTGATTGCATCTCAGGTACAGTCACAATGTAAATGCATCTGAATTGAAATACACATCATCTTTCAAATACAAGCTTTACAGTCAGCATTGACAATAAATAAATAAATAAATATATATATACACACACACACACACACACACACAGGTGCATCTCAATAAATTAGAATGTCGTGGAAAAGTTCATTTCAGGTGGGTTTTTGTTAAATGTGAGCCAAAATCATCACAATTAAAAGAACCAAAGACTTAAACTACTTCAGTCTGTGTGCATTGAATTTATTTAATACATGAGTTTCACAATTTGAGTTGAATTACTGAAATGAACTTTTCCACCACATTCTAATTTAAGATGCACCTGTATGTGTATATATGTGTATGCGTATATATGTGTATATATGTATATGTTAATATATGTGTATATGTATATATAAATATAACTTTATTATTTTAATCCTTTTTTTATTTACTAATTTCTTTGATGTCTTTCACAATCATTTTTTTATTCAGTTTGTTCATTGTATTTTTTTTCCAAAATAACTACATTTATCTTCATTATTTTACATTTATTTTATTAAAATCTGTTTGGTCTTGAAAACATTTATTGAAAATGTAAAAACTGCAGTAATATATGCTTCCATTCAAAAGTTTTTTATTTTTTATTTTGTAAAAACAAATCTCTTATGTTTGCAAAGGCTGCATTTATTTGATTAAAAATAAAGTGAAATCAGTAAAACTGTGGAATATTATTACAATTTAAAATAACTGTTTTCTGTCTGAATATAATGGAAAATGTTATTTATTCATGTGACAAAAAGCTGTATTTTCAACCTCGCTACTCTGGTCTTCAGTCTAACACGATCCTTCAGAATTGCTGATTTGCTTCTCAAGAATCATTATTAATGCTGAAAACCATTGTGCTGCTTCATGTTTTTGTGGAAGCAGTCACGTTTTATTTTTCACAATGTATAGAAAGTTCAGACATTTATTTGAAATAGAATTTTTTTGTAACATTGTCTTTATTGTCAATTTTGATCAATTTATTGCATCCTTGCTAAACACACATTTGTTTATAGTTAAAGTCATGTTCCCTTCTGTTCCAGGTTTCTTCAAATGGCACCGCAGTATTTTTTCTGTAATCTGCCACCTAGTGAAAGTAAAGAGATCCTGCAGCACATTCTGGACAGTGACAGGACGGGGAATTCAACAACAAAACCTCAACCAGTCGCCCCAGAAACAAAGACAGAGACGGCAGAAGCCGAATCACATGACCGATGTGTCATACAGTGACCTCATGAAATCATACTTGTGTAAATAATGTTCAGATATTTTGTATTGTTACTCTTCAAAAGACACTCGAGTCCTGTTTGGGTTGTTAATTTTGTGGGTAATTTCAACTGATTATGTACAGAAATAAATGATTTCACTGGTTTGGGGTGATCTGGTGTCAGACTCTTTTGTGGCTGGTTTATACATTATGCCTGAGACATTAAACATCTCTTTTCTAGAACAAGAAGAGTTCAGTGTTGGACGGTTCAGACGGTCAGATATTCAGTCATTTTATCTATGATGGCTCCCATCTTGTCCATCGGGATCACCATCACCGTGCGGAACGGTTTCATCGGTACGTCGTCGTAAGACCACTTTCCCGTCGCGCAGGAATCAGCCTCGTCCTGAACGCAGTAGCTGAACTTCAGCGTGGCTTGCTGTTAAACAAGAAAATGTGTTTTAGGGTCAAGACAAAAAAAAAAAAAAAGTTTATCTGTAGATTCACAGTGGTGTTATATTCAGGTATCATATGGTCAAAATGGAGCATGACAATTAATAAAATCATGGATTTCTGTAGTAATTATTTTTCTAGTTATGTTTAGCTCTGAAACATTTAATTAGGTAGAAGCTTTCTGATTGCAATCTCTATAAATTAACTTTTAAAAAAGCGAACAACTGGAAAAGTAATTGAAATTCATTAGTCAAAGCAGGGTTATTATAGTTAAAGTGCACCTATTATGGGTTATGAAAGGTTCATATTTTGGTTTTGGGAGTCCCCAACAACAGGTTGGCATGCATGCAAGGTCTAAAAACACTTTCATTTTCTTGTAATATGCATTTATTTTTACCTTATTTGCTCAACGATTCATTTAACAATTAATTTTTCCAAACCCCTTCTTTGTGTGACGCTAATCTGCGGTGATTGGCAGATTTCATTTAAAGCAGTGTTTGAGAGCTTTTAACGCTCCAAAAGCGGCACCTAGCGGCAAAGAATGAATTTGCATTTTCATTCAGACCAAAGCAAAAATCAAGGTTTATTTTTTTTTTTAAAAACGACTCATTTCAATGATTCAGAGTCGACTCTTTCTTTTGAGAGACAATAACTTTATACACGGTGCGCATTCAGATTTAAAACTTTGCAGGATGTTTTCATTCACTTAGAGCTTTGTTACGCACTGCATGAAAGCTCATTTTCAAAAATCCATAATAGGGGCACTTTAACATATATATTTTTTTTATTTTATAGAAAAAATAAAATACAGAATATATTTTTCACTGAAAAAAAAAAAAAGTTCTGTGTTAATCAGTAAAAAGTCCATTTTGAGGCCATTGACTTCAATGTAAGTATATGAGGAGTGAAAGTTAAATTGACCTCATAGAAGAACTCCTCTTCGTCGTTCACAAACAGCAGCTCTTGTTTGGGTTGAGCTGGACCAGAGATGCTCTTCTTGGCTGGTTTGCAGGTTTTACTGATCATCAGGCAGAACTGGCATTTACCGCTGGGTTTATTGGTCCTTTGTGCTTCGGCCATTTCCTTCCTGTGAAACCAGACAGCATGAATACCATCAATACCAGCACTAAAGACCTGTGTTTCTCAAACTAGCTCTGTAAGTGTTTTAGAAACATGAGAAATGTTTGGTTGGTTTTTTTTAATGGTGGAATACTTTACTCAGTGTATACAGGGATTGTGGTATGTGAAGTGGCTCATCTACATGTTGTCTTGTGCACTGACCCACATTAGAGACACGGCTACATAAGATCCTTATAAATCCAGGTGATGGAATTAGCGCTGGTTGTCAGTAACACTATGACAGCTTCAGCCTGACACAACACGATTATCACGAGAGCAGCGGTTGAGTAACGCTGACAGACTTTCCTGCATCTTCCAGCAGGAGGACAGTAATTCTCTTCAGTCACAGTGAAAAAACTGGCTGATGGTCATTTTAAGAAAGTGTGAAATCTGCTGGTTAATATTGCGATATTATGTTTAATATAATTTCTTCAACTGATCATGCACACTTTATAATTTTTTAAAACATTTGTTTTTCTTTTCAGTGACCCTTTTTAAGGCAAGACACTCCAGATGGATAGAGCAGGGGTCCCCAAACTACGGCCCGCCCCCACATTTGGACTGGCCCTCTGAACAATGCCAGAGACTTATTTTGAAATTTTAAAATGTAATTTTAAATATATGTTTTACTTATATCATGTCTGTATTTGATGATAAAAGTTGGCTTTCAAACTAAAATTTCCCTTAGTTATTAACATAGCCTAATTAATTTTAAAATTCACATACCAACAGAATGGTACGTTCAACGTAACGTGCCATTGCGATCTAACAGGTGACGCACGAGCCAGCAAGAAAATTTAATAGATGACAAAATGGTGAAATGGTTGGGAAAGAGAAAGGTTGATTCAGAATGCAGGGTATTTAACCAAAAGTGGATGAAGTGATTATTTTTTTGTTCAGTGCAAAGAAGTGGCTGTTTGTCTCATCTGTCAAGAAACAGTGTCTGTGTTCAAAGAATATAATCTGCGCCGATACTATGAAACCCGCCACAGAGAAAAGTATGCAAGCTTGCAAGGCCAAATGAGAGCAGACAAAGTGTCGAAGCTAAAAAGTGTACTATCAGCTCAGCAGAATACGTTTGTACACCAAACCCAGTTGAACCAGTCATCCGTTCAAGCTATGGGGAGGATATATTTGGTAAAGTGTGCCAAACAATGGGAGAGCTGGGTCTAGACAAATTTTTTTTTTAATATTAATATTTTGAATTATTATTTTTTTATCTTGAATTCTATTTTTATATTTTCTATTTTAATTTTAAAGTTTTAATACAAATTTGTTTATTTTTAGTAGTTTAGTAGTTTTTTTATGTTTATATACTCTTCATTTATTTCTATTTAAGTTTTAGTTGTTTAGTACATCAAAAGTAAACTAAATGAAAATGATAAATATTACCTATGCAACTAGCTGAAATAAAATAAGCTTTCTAAATATTTTTATGAAAAAAAATTACAATATATATATATTTTTATTTCAGTTCAAGGTTAAGTAACAAATAGTTGTTTTAGTTAACTGTATTCATTTATACATTTCTTTATGTATTTAATTATGTATTTAAACATGATTTAATTTTGAGTAATACTGAACAACACATTATGAAAAGCCAAATAACCCAAAATCTCAAAACTGACCAGTGCATAAAAAAAAAACAATGTTTTTGCATGTAGTGTCTAGTCTTAAGAAATTCTGAACCCTATTTTGTACCGTATTTGTACATGCCTACATCTATTATCTTCAGAAGCACACACTCTGACTCCCTCTGCTGGTCAGAGCCACTGAACACTTACTGAAGTTGTTTGTGCATGGGCAGGGCGATCTGTGGCGGGACGTTGACGAATCTCTCACTCAGCAGCAGCCCGACAGAGTGTCCTTTACCCAGAAGCAGCTGCTCGAACCACTCCTGAACATCCGGGGAGCTACTTTTGGCACACTGCTCTATAAGCATGTCCTTCAGTTTCTCCAGACACTCCACACCCTGATCAACACACACGGGACGATCAGACGGGACACAAACAGCACTGATAACACAGTCCAGAGCTGCAAACAAATGATTCATCAGATATTCATGTTATGATTCAGAAATCTGAGTATTATCACCTGTCTTTCAGTGAGGTTCACCATGCTGATGACTCCAAACACCTCGTCTGGGTCGCCCTCGTCATCACTGTCCTCCGGTACCTCCGCTTGCTGGAGTAAAACACATAAAAAATCATTTAAAAAATTAATTGCATTGATAATATAATAATTATGGACATATACACCGTTCATCCATATGTTCATTATGCTTAATATATCATTATATTATAAATATGGTGATTATCAGTATATTTTAGGGAAGGTTTTTTTTATTTTTTAAATACCATGAACCCCAAATAAATTAACCTTATGCAAGAAACCCTCATGCTAAAATTTTGAAATGTATTTGTCTATTTTCATGTACAAAAAAAAAAAAAAAAAGAGTTTGTACTTAATTAATGCATATTATAACTGTGAGAATATAGTTAGTATGTTTCATTTTGTTTTCCTAACCATGGCTGCAATGTACTGTTTGGTGTATATTTTGTTTGTTTACATTTTTTTATTATTTCTATTAATTATATTTTATTCATTCATTTATTTAGATCTTAATTTTCTTATTTATTTAAATATTTTTTAAATCATTTTAATCTTTCTTTTATTTTTGTCTTTACAATTCTCTTTAGTGCTTTTTTGTGACACCTGGTTTGAAAAAATAAACTTGTTTCAAGGTTTAATTACATCTAATAATATACTGAAATATACAGTTACAAAATGAAAAAATTAAGGAACAAATTTTTGTAAATAAAAAAATGACACTATTATTTAAAGCTGCAGTCCATAAGTTTTGCCTCTTTGTCGCCATCTCTGTTTGAAAACCTGGAATTGCAGCTGTTTGTGGAATTATCTTGCTTGCGTGGGATGTGCTCCGGCACGGCTGCAGTGCGGATGAATCTAATGTTTTGAGGTGAATGTGTGGCAGTCAGTCACCGCACCGGTGTGGATGTTAACTGTACTGCGCAATCACAGATTCTAGCCTGTGTCTTGGAATATATGACCCAAATAAGAATTTTCACCATATATTGTCATCTGAACAAGTAAGTAATAAGTCTGCCACGTTTGATCTGACCAACTGCGGAAAAAAAACATTACAATAAATCGCGCTACCAATGGTGATTTAATTTAAAGATCGGTTAGCTCATATCACATTAAACCGTGCAAATTATTATTATTGTTATACTTTATTCTCAAATTATTAATGTTAACAACATCAGTATTGCGTGACTATGAGTATAGTGTGAATTAGCATGTAGATTTCAATTTCTGTAGTCTAATCTAATTGTCATACCATTCGAATTTCATATTAATAAATTATTTTAACCCAAAAAGCAAATTATGCTCCCTTCGAACTGGTTTCAAATCTTGTGTAATCCCAGGCTATCTGTAATCAGAAGCACATTTAAAACTGGAATATAATTTAATTTCATTCACATGTGTTTCATAAACACATAATCCTTTCTGAATCACAATCCACAATCAAAATGACATATTTAATTATTCCAGCTGCTGTGAGAAAAGGCTAAAAACGATCCGTCACCTGCAGGATCCTCACATGTGATAGCCTAGTAGCCGGGACAACTTCTTTATGTTTACAGACGTGACGTAATGACGCAGTGCCATGCTCGAATTTCCCACGAAAACCTACCCGTACCACTCAAATTAGAAAACATTATTATAAGCTAACCGTTGTGAATCGGGCTAAAGTAAGGCGATAGTTTTGAACACTGGCTGGTTATGTACTTGCTCAAATATTGATTTCGGATCATTTTTAACCAAAAAAAGTTGCTGACTGCAGCTTTAAACAAGTCTCTAAAAGTTTAGTGTTGATTTGCTTATTAATTCAAATGAATGGTTTTCTCTTCAGCCTTAAAGTGTTTTTGCAACCAGGATCTGATATTTGACCATTAGCTTAAGTATATTTCATAAAAAATACAATCTAGCCACTGTTCATCCTTATGTCCATTACTACTAATGATTAGCTATTATTATGGTGGTTATCAGTATATGTTAATGTACAATGCAGATAAATTAACATTAAAACAATTACAACAAAAATGAACAAACCCATTTTTGAAAGTTTTAAACTAAATATACTATTATCCAAAAGAGTCTCACCCTGATGACACTGCCAATGTGATTCTGCTGGATGATGATGTCAGTCAGATCAGATGTGTTCACGTGAGACTTCAGGAACAGCTGGAACAACAAAAACATGTGTATGAGTGGAAATATAATGTATACATATTCTTTGCGCTTTTCAGTCTCTGTTGAAGTGCAAATTGAGCAGTGTAAGTCATATCTGTATGTTCAGTGCAATGTCTCTGTACCTGTTGCAGAAGGGTTTTAATGCCATGAAAGTCGTTGTCAGATATCGTGTGTGCTTCAAAGTCCACGATAACCTCCTAAACACAAATCAAAACACATAGACGTGATAACAAAACGGCGTATTTCAACGCAGAGCCAGTCTGGCCTGCACATCACGACATTATTGGCTGCAATAACAGTTAAAATCGCAACTAGCCTCGTTTATTTCTTCTTCTGAATCTTCATTGTCCTCGTCGCCAGAGTCTTCCAGACCCTCGTCCGCGCTTTCATCGCAGTCTTGAGGGTTTTGTCCCGTTTCGACAGCTCGCCTCTTCGCAGATGAAGCCATGCCGCTCAACTACAGCAGGAAACAGACACGAGTTCACGCAGAGAGACGTTTTGTGTTATCCACATGGTAGGAAACTGAAGAGTCTTACCGGCCATGTTGGCTCACAATAGACGGAAGGGTATACGCACAATACCTCCTGGGACAAGATCCAAAATGGCGTCTGTTTCAGATGACGATCTTTGGGAAGCAGCAGAAACCATATTTTACACAGGGGTGCCGCGTGAAAATTATTTATTATTTAGCAGTGGCACGGATTAAAGTTCTAAGCAATCATCTTCTGACCTACATAGAAATATACATATTATTTAACGTAGTTTTAAGGTTTACTTAAGCATCATGTCATGTTACAAAATAAAAGTCGATGCTGGCAGTTGGTTGCATACAGTGTTGGGTGTAACACATTACTTAGAATTTATTTACTGTAATTTAATTACTTTCCTTTTAATTACTTTCTCTTAAAAAGTAAAGTAAGGGATTCTTATTTTTTTTCTGTAATTTAATTAGTTGCTTTTGATGCATTAAATACAATTTCTATACAAAATAGAAATTGTTCAGAATAAAAACAGAACAATTCCATATAAAATAGTGAATGCAACATCAAAATTCAATGTTAAAATATTTGTTTTTAATGTAACCTTCTCCCTTTAATTAATTAAATGTTTTTTTTTTTGGCCATTTCAAGAGTGATTTATGCAATTTAATTATTTTTCAAAGAATCTATCTATCTGTCTTAGAAAAATAAAATACGAGATTAAGATGATTCTCCTTTGATAAGATAAGTATTTATTTGTTATTTGAGAAGATTCGGGAAATATCTCAAACCCGCTCGTTGACGTCATCGGGGGGCGTGACCTATGGCGGAAGTGCAGGTGGATCTGTAGAATGTAGAGCGTCAATTTCACACAATAACAGACAGATATCAACCATGGCCCTCAACAACAATCATTCTGAATCTGGAGGTGTTATCATCAACAACAGCGAAAGGTATCAGACTCTTTGATTAATATTGCCGTTATTATTTTTTATTATTATATAAAGCTGGTATACTGTCCTATTTCTGACTTCACGGATTTGTCCAAAACGTCCATATTGAGTTAATTATTGTGGGTTATGTGTTTTTCTATTCACATAATAAGAATAGTACAGTCTACAGTGTCATGTGTTGAATAACATCGCGCGAACCGTTAGGTTAGATCACACCCATTTTATTCATTTGTACTGTATTCAGACTGTCTGCCGTTTATGTGTTTATTTAAAGCAACATTATGTTTACACACTGTAAATGCAGCCCATATTCAGTCACATAAGTTGTTATCTTATAAAAACATGGATCTTGCGCAGCTTTCAGAATCCTACTATGGTGAAGTGTGCTCTATGAATATTAATTTAGTCATGCTCAAGTTGCTTGGAAACGTTCAGTCACGTAACCTTATTAATATTCGTGATGCGTGCCGACTGACGAACCTCCAAATTGTTTTTCAGCCAATCAGCTAGACCGACTGGACGCATGCGACGTTACGTAATTAATATTAATAAGCTCAGCCTTCGCCGTAGTAGGATTCGTGTTTGTGCTGTGAATGGCTGTGTTAGTCGCAATAGGTCAGCAATAATCTTCTTACGCTTCTGCTAAAAGAAATGACATGCTCTTAAGAAGAATGCTCTTAAAGTTTCACAATAGCTGTGATCTTATTACACAACTGATAAAGACTGAGACTGATGACTCCAGCAATGACATCATATCTAACATATCAACAAACCAAAACAATCATCAATAATAACCAATAATCATATAAGTACACAAATAGATTTGAGACCATCTGATACTGTCTTTTTATTTAAGTTTTTTATTTACTTAACTTTTTTTACATCTATTCTACATTACATTATCTTCATTAACACTAAAATAAATCTGGGAGTACATTTATTAGTCTATATTATTCACACAATAATAGTCCACAAAAATAAAATAAATATAAATATATATATTATTATTATTATTATTATTTCATATATTTTTTCTTGTTTATTATTATTATTATTATTATTATATTGACTTTATTTATAATCATTAATATTTTATGTATTTTATTACTACTATTATTTATAGTGACTTATTACAACATTATAGACAAATGTTTTTAGTACTACATCTTATAATTTCAATAATAATTATTATTTATATAATGTTTAATATAATGTTTTTGCTTATTATTATCATTATATTTAGTTTTTTAATTTCTTACATTTTTATGTTATTTATATATAATTAATTATTGTAACATTATAGAGAAATAGAACTACAACTTATAATTACAATAACAACAACAACATTAATAATAATAATAATAATAATAATAATAATAAACAACTACAAATAAATTAAAAAATAATTTATTTTATTTCGTACAATTTTATATTATTATAAATAATAATTAATGGTATAAATAATTAAAATATTATTAATATTTTATTGTTGTTGTTAGGGTTAGGGACGGGGTTATAATATTATATTATTATATAAAAATGCTCTTAGAACTACAGCTTTCTTTGATACTGGTATTCTTTAAAACTATTTAAAAGTCTTTGTTCCTTATCAGCATGTGTTGGCACAGAATGTGCTGACTGTAATAAACCAAATCTGTTTTCCTACAGTGTCTTGATGTCATATGAGAATGTGGAGCTGGTGTTCAGTGACACAGAACGCTTGCCAGAAGCCTTCAGAAAAAGCAAGAAGGGAAGCATCTACCTGACACCTTACAGGGTACGTAATACAAGAGAAGGAGTTAGATAATCATCTTATTTTTTAATGGTGATAAGGACAGAGCAAGGAAACAATTACATAATAAATGTAGTGCTTGATATTTAAACAAATTTTTAATATGGTCTTGGCCATATCTGTCTCCTAATTGGTCATTTTTTAGTGGTTTGTAAATAACCTGAATAAATGAATGTGTTCATCATTTGCTGCTTATGTGGTTTGATCTTTAGGTGATCTTCTTGACTAACGGGAGAGACCCTCTGCAGTCTTTCATGATGCCATTTTATCTTATGAAGGGCTGTGAGGTCAAACAGCCAGTACTTGGTGCCAACTACATCAAGGGCACAATCAGCGCCGAGCCTGGAGGTAAAACACCGAACTGTAGCTGTGAGGAGAGTGAGCAATGAGGGAATAAACCAAATCACAGGCCAAAACCACTACCCTAACCGTTGTTGTTAAAATCGTTATGGTGAATTAAAATATAAATATTAAAATATTAGAAAAAATAGATATGTTTAGATTTTTTTCTAAATATATTAATTAGTAGGGTATAAATAATGCTAAAATAACACTGGCACTGAACCACATGAAACAGTCAAAATATCGAAAATTATTATTGTCTCTGCTCACTTTTTAGTAACTCTTTAATAGACAAAAAACAATGTATATTGACGTATAAAGACACTTTTTGTAATGTCTATTATTCAATGAATTAATATAATAATACATACTACATATAATATAATATATAATAATATTACGCATTGATGTTAAAAAAACACAATATTAATGGTGTTCGATTTTGTATTACATGCTAACATGTTAGACTTTAAATAAAAGAACTCCGATCTGAATCAGGACCCTCCTCGGATCTTCATTTGAATAATCTAGTCCTTGGAAGAAAGTATATGAAGAGTCCACGTTTAGTGTAATGTGAACATAAAAAAGGGAAGAGACAATGTACTCGTGAAACTAAAGTATACTAAAACATGTTTCCATCACTGCTCCAGGTGGCTGGGAAGGTTCTGCAACCTTCAAATTGATTTTTGTTGCCGGAGGAGCGATTGAGTTTGGACAGTGCATGCTACAGGTGGCGGCACAGGGTACGTTTGTGCTCAATCAGTTTTAAAAGTAATATAATTTGTTTTAAAAAGAAATGTTTTAGCATCAGATTTGATGTGGAAGCATTACCTTTAGTCTCTCATTTATTTCAGCATCCAGAGGGCAACCGGTGACTGTAAATTACGGCTGTCCTTACATGGCAAACGGTGCGTACGCTTACCCTCCTCCTCCTCCTGCTAACGGCATGTATTCGGCCGCACCTCCTCCGCCTGGATACGCCTACCCTGGACCTCCTCCTCCAGGTCAGGTTCACTGCTAAACAGTGCTGAGCAAACTAAGTGCTGACATTTAAACTTGTATTCAAACACTGAACTGCTGTTAATTGTGACCTCTAGGTGGAATTTTCCCCAACCCTCCTGGCTTTGATGGACCAGCAGCCTACATGCCTCCTCCGCCGTATACAGCTCCGATGAACCACGCTCCTCCAGACCCAGACCTGCCTAGAACCCCCGCAGGTATGAGCCACAACTGGAGTCCTTTGAGTTTTATACTTCAAGATATACTTCAAGTCACTGTTTTACTGGTTAACTCTGACAGACTTTTTTATATAAACTGACTGTATTTGTTGTCCTAGCCGAAGCAAAAGCAGCTGAAGCTGCAGCCAGTTCAAGCGCGTCTACTTTTGCTCCGACACGGGTCTACCTGCCTGAGGTGAGTTAACTAACCTGTTAACCACGTTCTACTTTTTAATAAAGTCCATACATAACCAGGTCCAACCTGTTAACCAAATAAATTTATAACAAAGTTCTTATGTAACCATGTTAAATGTGTTAAAGTCTATATATAACCACCAGGTCAAACTTGTTAACCTAGTATATCCTGCTAACAATGTCCATGTGTAACCAAGTTAAACTTTAAACTCCATATACAACCAGGTCCAATTTGTTAACCAAGTTAGTTTATAACAAAGTTCTTGTGTAAGCAAGTTAAATGTTAAAGTCTACATAACCAGGCTCAACCTCTTTACCAAGTCTATATATAAGTTCATATATAATAAAGTTGTAATATGTAACCAAGTTAAACATGTTAAAGTGTATATATAACCAATATCTAACCTATTTATCAAGTCTATCCTGTTAACAAAGTCTGTATATAACCAGGTCTGACTTGTTAACCAAGTATATCTTGTTAACAAAGTCCATGTGTGTCCATGTGTAACCTAGTTAAACTAGTTAAACTCCATATACAACCAGGTCCAACTTGTTAACCAAGTTAATTTATAACAAAGTTCTTGTGTAAGCAAGTTAAATGTTAAAGTCTACACATAACCAGGTTCAACCTCTTTACCAAGTCAATCCCATTAACAAAGTCCATATATAACCAGTTCCAACCTGTTATCAAAATTCATACAGTATGTAACCAGGTTCAGTCTGATAGCCAAGTTAATATAAAACAAAGTTCATATGTAACCAAGTTAAACTTGTTGAAGTGCATATATAACCAATATCTAACCTATTTATCAAGCCTATCCTGTTAACAAAGTCTATATATAACTAGGTTCAACTTGTTAACCAGGTCTGTCCTGTTAACAAAGTCCATATATAAGCAGGTTCAACCGGTTAAAGTTTTTCCTGTTATCAAAGTCCATATACAACCAAGTTCAACTTGTTAACCACATCTATCCTGTTAGCCAAGTGCATATATAACAAGTTTCAACCTGTTAACCAAGTTAATAGTTCATATGTAGTCAAATTAAATGTGGAAAAGTCCATATATTACCAGGTCTAACCTATTAACCAAGTATATTTTGTTATCAAAGTCCATATACAGTCAGGTCCAAGCTGTTAATATATATTGTTTATATATAACTAAGTTCATATATAACCAAAGTAAACATGTTAAAAGTTCATATATCACCAGGTCTAACTTGTTAACCACATTGTTCTATGTTAACAAAGTCTATATAAAACCAGGTGAAACCTGTATGCAAGTAACCAGGTTAAATGTGTTAAAGTCCATATATAACCAGGTCCACACTTTTAACCAAGTATATTCTGTTAACAACATCCATTTACAACCAAGTTCAACCTGTCAACCATGTCTATTCTGTGAACTAAGTCCATATATAACCAGGTCCAACCTGTTAACCAAATTTATATATAGCATAAGTTAAACGTGTTAAAGTCCATATATAACCTGTCCAGCCTCTTAGTCAAGTCCAGAGTCTTGAGCTGTGTCTAAAGCAAATACCAAAAAAATACCAGTTTGGGTAATAATTTGAGAAAATTGTTTTGTTTTGTTTTTCTGAAGGACAAGCCTCCACCCTACTCCCCACCTGAAGACAAGAAGAACCAGTAGACGTGTCTGCAGAGAGCGCACATCCACTCCTCTCCCTCCATTCCCTTCATCTCATCCTCTCTTCCCCTCACCATCTCCAGTTAAACGCCCCGCTGCACGGACTCCCCGTGAGGCTGCACGCAGTGACAGGGGGCTGCAGCAGGGGTGCAGTGCTCTGCATTAACATGACCTGGCCTATATAGAGGGACAAGAGAGACTTTAATGAATTAACAGCTGGTGAATGAGAGGGACCGACTGTTAGCTTTCTAACCGACAGTAAATGATTGAGCTTTTCTAAATTTGAAAATTAGTGTATTTAGGAGACATTTATGAGTGATTTTGTATAGATCGATTGAACAAGGTTTGAAGTATTTTGCTAGTTGCACAAGAGTTAAGGCCCAAAAACACTGGGGTGTTCACATTAACAGCACTTCCGGTCGTTGTTCATTCTCGACTGCTGCATCCAGCGTTATTAGATGGAAGATCGTTGGTTGTTGCCGCTCACCTGTTACTCAACACTCAAGCAGGCGCTTAAATCTGTCTTTGAAAAGAAAAGACTTCCGGATGCTTAGATGCTGCAAATCAAATGCGAACGCCCTTTACTGAACATTCCATCAAATGCATCACTTAAAGAAATAGCGGAAAATGAAAAATTGCTGAAAATTTACTAAGCCTCAGGCCATCAAAGATGTAGATGAGTTTGTTTCCTCATCAGATTTGGAGAAATGCAGCATTACATCACCTGCTCACCAATGGACCCTCTGCAGTGAATGGAATGGGTGCCGTCAGAATGAGAGTCCAAACAGCTGATAAAAACATCACAATAATCCACACCACTCCAGTCCATCAATTAACATCTTATGAAGTGAAAAGCTGCGTGTTTGTAAGAAACAAATCCATCTGTTGCTTCTGGCTAAAATATGAGTCCATAATCTGTAATTAACACTTCCTCCAGTGAAAAAGTACTTCCCCTGTTGTCCCTCACATCAAAATCCATAAACATAGCTGTTTTGGCTTGTAAACGGTGCTTGATCTGTACATATTTCTCTCCTGATTCAGACTAGATGGCTTTTTCACTCTAGAAAGCAATATTTTGAGTAGAGGACTAGCGGGAAGTGGGATTTAAGCGTGAAGTAACGTTTTGAAGTTAAAAACGTCTTTAAGATGTATTTGTTGAGGCGTTAACTGATGGACTGGAGTGGTGTGGAGTACTTGTGGATTATTGTGATGTTTTTATCAGCTGTTTGGACTCTCATTCTGACGGCACCCATTCACTGCAGAGGATCCATTGGTGAGCAAGAGAAGTAATGCTACATTTCTCCAAATCTGTTCTGGCGAAGAAACATCTACATCTTTGATGGAGTAAATTTTCAGCAGTTTTTAATTTTTAGGTGAACTATTCTTCTAACTAAAACCTTTACATGCTACAAGTCTATTTTATTCAACAGTTCTGGTTCTTGATTCTGATTGGACGGGCTGTTAGTTTGCTGTTGCTCTGCAACATGCAGTGGTTGATTCCACTTTGGCTTCTTTTGCAATCATTTTCATTGCCGGAGCAAAAACCAAGTAATCAAATCAACTGAGCATTGTCTAAAATCATCTTCACAAACACTACATGATGTATATCTGATGAAGCTCGTTTCATACGTGTTCTGCAGCAGTGTGTACTAGTCTTGGCATCTCTGTAGCATGCAGCAGTTAGACTAAAGATGCACTTTAACCCTACATGCACCTTCAGTCTCCTGGACAGAGTTTGTGGATTCTTTTTTCCCCTAATTTATTTAATTATACATTTAATCTGTTAAGCATGGTCTTGACTGTATTGTGTTATTTAAAGTGTATTTTATTAAAGTAAACCTGTACAAGTGGAACGATGCATTTCATTTATGGATGTCTTGTGTTCATTATTCACATACAATAATGACCAGGGTTTCAAAAGCAGACAAATATCAAGATGAGTTCACATTCATTGGAAAAAGTCTCTCAGGAGATTCAAAATAATGTCAATATTCTCAAAGGATGTGCTTTTCCAGGTTCCCCTTTACTCTTCCAGCCCTGATTGCTTGTGCAAATAATTTTTTTTTTTCTAATATATTCAAACAACAATCTCCCAATATTAAGGACAATTCTACCTTTTACTAGTTAGTGCATAAAGTCAGCTCTAAGAAATGAGCTCAGACCTTAAGTACGCTATAAAAGGAAGGATTTCATATAATTATGATCCCATATTCAGATATAACGCACACAGTGTTCAAACTTTCAATGGCTCTTTATAGAAAGGCTATGTTCAGAATAGCACACTAATAAAATATCTGCAGTATGCATTACTTACTGTGCACAGTGTGCAATAAAGTGCTATGGACTGTTTACTTCATTTCATACTGTTTCTCGCAATTCTGAAAAAAAATGAAGGAATAAAAAAGGTTATTGTTGCAATTTTATCTTACAATCCAGACTTTATTTCTTGCAGTTGTGAGTTTTTATCTCACAATTCTGACTTTTCTTCTGAATGATGAGAAATAAACAGATTGTGAGTAAAAAAAGTAAGAATTGTGAGATAAAAATTCACAACTACCTTTATTTTTTTTTATTCCGTGGTGGAAATGGGCTGCCATAAAGTGCACTATGCAATAGAGCACAATGAGGAAAATAAAAAAACACAATCCCACAATGCAACATGCTCAACATTCCACTTAAAAAATGTTAAATGAACTGGGAGCAATATAAGCTTTGATTGTTTTTAAGATCTCCTTTTTGACTGGTCTGATTGGACTAATTGGACCAAATTTGCAGGCCTATGGTACATAACATGAAGTATGCAAGTATGCTATTCTGAACAAAGCCAATGACTAGATTAGAGTATTACAGTATGAAATGTAATCTCATATTCACAGATGTCAATATCTGAAGCGTTAAAAGATAAATTTGATGGACATAATCCCCAGTGATGTAGTTCAATTCTGTAAAAATAATCAAAATACTACTAAAACCGATACAGTAGAAATACGTACAAATAAAATTCACTGTTACGATAATCCTACAACACAGAAAGACTGAAGACGGAAATGAACACAAAATACATTTTTGTTCTTCGAAACTGCAGGAACTGATTCTGAATATTTAAAAACTACAAATGGGAATCATATACTAGGAGTGGATACAGCAAAAAATAACTTTGATCTCTCGAACACAACATAAAAACAAAGTGCACAACTGGCCCTAGATGCAAACTCTTCAAAACATAATAAAAGTTCATGTAACCTGCCATAATTTGGCCACAAGTAAGAATGGCAAAGATTTAGGGCAGAAACACACTTTATGAAGTACACAAACACAGGTGTTCTATATATGCGTGTTTTGGAATAATTATTAATGAAGAAGTCTCTTATGCTGACCAAGGCTGCATTTATTTGATCAAAGATGCAATAAAAACAGTAATATTATTACAATTTAAAATAAGTTTTCTATTGGAATGTTTTAAAATGTAATTTATTTCTGTGATAAAAGCTGAATTTTAAGCATCATTACTCCAGTCTTCAGTGTTACATGATCCTTGCGAAATCATTCTAATATGCAGATTTATATGAATATATTAGGGTTGGGGGTTGTTGGGTTTGAGGGAGGTTAAAGTAGCCCCCAAAGTAGCGCAATGACCATATCCCAAATATCAAAACTCAAAATATGTCATTTCCATACCTAAAATACATATTTTACAGTCACCGTTATGCAGATTGATCATAAACACAGCTAAAAGTCTTCCTACCAGTGGCCGTACTTCATAAAACTTAACATCTACCACAGTTTTATCATAGGTAGAATGCAAAACATTTCAATACAAGCATTTCAGTCAAAAGTAATTTATGCAATATTTCAAACCTTTAACCCACGGGAGAAAATCAACCTGCCGCAACAGTTTAAAATCAGCCCAATTCTGTGCAAAAATGTGGATTTGGCAACCCTGCATCCAACACGAGCTGCATCCAAAGTGATTTAATACTCTGCATATTGTTAGCGGCTCCCTGATATGCAACAATTATATTCAATATTAGAGTGTTTGCGGGAGGTCACCCTTGAATATATGAAATACATTTAGAAATAATTTATTTTAAATTGTCACAATATTTCATATTTTTGATCATAAGAGACTTCTTTTAAAAAATATTTTAAAACACTATATATATATATATATATATATATATATATATATATATATATATATATATATATATATATGTGACCCTGGAGCACAAAACAAAACCAGTCATAAGTTGCATAAGTAGCAATAGCCAACAATACATTGTATGGGTCAAAATTATCGATTTTCCTTTTATGCCAAAAATCATTAGGATATTAAGTAAAGATCATGTTCCATGAAGATATTTTGTAAATTTCCTACAGTAAATATATCAAAACATAATTTTTGATTAGTAATATGCATTGCTAAGAACTTCATTTGGATAACTTTAATTATTGATTTTCTCAATATTTAGATTTTTTTGCCCCCTCAGATTCAAGATTTTCAAATAGTTGTATCTCGGCCAAATATTGTCCGATCATAACAAACCATACATCAATGGAAAGCTTATTTATTCAACTTTTAGATGATGTATCAAAATTGACCCTTATGACTGGTTTTGTGGTCCATGGTCACATATATAAGCATCTGCATTCATGTACTTGCGTGAAGTATATTTCGGCCCTTACGCAATTCTCCACAGATCAACCCGAACCATCCCAGACTGAATCCTGAGCTCGTCAAATCTCACCACTGCTCAGAAACACCAGGAGTAAATGATGGCAAAGGAAGGCCACGTGTCTCAGGTTCAGCTACGGTAGGGATGCATCTATTTCCCCAGGATCAAATACGCTCATGCTCGCGGTTCACAGAGCGTAACGGTGACGCCCTCCCCGATCCAGCAGGCCGGGAGCAGCGCTTGTGTAAAGGCGCAGTGGAAGGCGTGCAGCCGCACCTGTCCCTCGCCGTAGTATGTCAGTGTCCCGGCCTCGTAGTCCAGCAGCATCCCGATGCGCAGCGGCTGCGCGTTCATCTGCAGCTGACCGGCGATGGACTCCTTGCAGCCGGCATGGCACGCACTCAGCTGCCGCTCGTCCAGCTGCAGGCTCCACGACAGCTCGTTCATCCCCACTATGCAGCGCTTGCCCTTCTCCTTGCGCGGGATGTTTGGGTACGTCACACCCACGTAGGCCCACGGTTTGGACACCTCCAGCTCCCAGTAGTGCTGGCCGTGAGTGAAGCTCTGGAAACACAACACCTGCCAGGTGTGGTCGAAGCGGGACTCGTCGGCCGGGACGGGGCGGGGCCCGGAGATCAGATGCTCCGCCCTTCTGTTGCTCTGGGAGAGCCGTAAGTGAGCGTTGGCCGTGCGAGGGTCGAAGGTCAGGTTGCAGCGGTCTGGATGAAGAGAACAATTACATATGAGACAGAGAATAATAAAGAACTGTGCTATCATGTGATGATATGATATGAGCGTACATGAGTTCAGTCCCTCCCTCTCGGCTGGATATGATGGTGTTGCAGGACTGGGAACAACAGCCAGAATTGGCCTCTTATCTTGAGGAGAGCCTACGAGAAAGACAGAAAAAACAATACTGAAGAGACATAGATAAAACAGTATTTAATGAAAAAAAAAGATAGAGTATTTGAAATAATTATTTCATAAAACTGCTTCATTGCAATGATTATGACTGGTTATATAAAATATAAATACATTTAATATATTAAATTTTAATTTATATTCAAATAAATAAAGTAAATATTGATAAATAATTAATTAATCTTTTATATATATATATATATATATATATATATATATATATATATAATCTATTAAAATTTACTTTGGAAATTGTCACAACAAGGACCATTATTTTTTCAGTGTTTTTCATCATAGCTTTTTCAATATATGCATATATATGCTGATAATGTTATTGACCAAAAAAAAAAAAAAAAAAACCTGTGATATACATTTTTTCGCTTATGTCAGAAATTTGCTGAACAGATATGAATAAAACTGTATTTTAGACAAAAATAGATAAAATCATAAAATCTTTTTTTAAATCTTAAAACTTTGTTTTAAACTTAATAATTAAACTATTATTTGTAGTTTTATTGCAACATTAATGACAGTTTATATAAATAAATACATCTAAGTTAATCAAATTTGTGATAGGTCTACCATACTATTACTTTGAAAATTGTCATAAGGACCATAATTTTTCATTAAACAGTGGATTTATTGTGATATATATTGTTGTCGACCAAAAGCTTACATTTTTGGCTGACATTGCCCCATCCTAGATTGGTATGGTTTTTATTATGATTTTTACAATTACAAAATTACAAAAATTTACAGACTGCTGTGTAATAATATTGAAGTAATAGTTGCACATAAAAAAAAAAATAAAATAAAATAAAATAAAAGTGTAAAATGTGTGTACAGCTTATGTCTGTTAAAAAATAAGCACTCATTATCTCACCGATAAGATTTTATGCTAAAAATCTGACTAAACTTTGCAAAATCCAGTAATTGCTTTTATCTAAAGCACTCATTTTATATCAACTCAGCACCTTGCAAAGACATGATCTTTGTTTACTGGCTGACTGATAAGCAAAATGCCTGTGCCCTGACTCATGGGAATTACAAAGTAGCAGCTAATCAGACTGAAATTGGTGATTTCAGAAAACCATATTTGTGTGCATTTAGCATCAGACAGTCAGTGAACAGACCGTAAATGTTCCTCACCCTCTTTATCCTGTCCTGCGGACACCTGAACGGCTCTGTCCAGATCCTCACACACCAGCTTAGACACGCGGGACAGGACGTCTGTGACGGGTGTCAGCTTCTCCTGTACGCTCACATGCACATCCACAGGAACGTCACTGAAGTGTGGGACCTCTATAAACCTGGAGTCCTGCATCAGCACACAAATACGGACATTAGACAAACATTACACCTATTCACATCTGTGACATTAACAATCATATCAAAATTAATAATTAATATGATTATTAATATAATTGTAAAAATACATTTTTTTTCTATATAATAACTTGAATTCATATTAAATTAATTTTATTTAAAAAGTAAACGGGGCCTTTTTTTACTTTTATTTTTATTTCTTATTTTTTTAGTTTGAGATGCACATTTCTCAAAATAAATAAATAGCATTAAATTAAAAATAAAATAGCATTATAAACAAAACAAAACAAAACAAAACAAAATAAAATAAAATAAAAAGACCTTGATGAGCTGGCAGGGAGGGAGGGAACACAGGCTGCTGATCTCCTCCTGAAGGGCTGCGAGCTGCATCGCTCTCTCTTCCAGAACAGCCAGCCTCTCCTGAGCCTGGAACAGTGTCACCTCCTGCTGCTGCTCCAGAAAAAGCTCTGTCACTTCCTGTTTCTCTGTCAGCACCTTTATCAGCTGTGAGAACTTGGATTTTACCCACTGAGACGTCTGCTGTAGTGATACCTGATAGAGCAGAGGGAGAACAACGCACATGCCATGAGCAGTGATACTTTCTAATATGCATCCTTCAAGACTATTCCCTAATATACACTGCCTGGCCAAAAACAAGTTGCAGTCTGGATTAAATAAGCAAATATTTAAGATTTTGGGCTTGAGGCCAGGTGGTGTATTATGTATGATTCAGTTTGTGTAGATTTGTGGGTATTTTCTCTAAAAAAAAAAAAAAAAAGTGCCAATACATATATTATATTATATTATATTATATTTATTATACATACAGTGGGGAAAAAACTTATTTGCTCCCCTGCTGATTTTTACGTTTGACCACTGACAAAGAAATGATCAGTCTATAATATTAATGGTAGGTTTATTTGAACAGTGAGAGACAGAATAACAAAAAATCCAGAAAAACGCATTTCAAAAAAGTTATAAATTGATTCGCATTTTAATGAGTGAAATAAGTATTTGACCCCTTCACAAAACATGACTTAGTACTTGGTGGCTAAACCCTTGTTAGCAGTCACAGAGGTCAGACGTTTCTTGTAGTTGGTCACCAGGTTTGCACACATTTCAGGAGATATTTTGTCTCACTCCTTTTTGCAGATCCTCTCCAAGTCATTAAGGTTTCGAGGCTGACGTTTGGCAACTCGAACCTTCAGCTCCTTCCACAGATTTTCTATAGGACTAAGGTCTGGACACTGGCTAGACCACTCCAGGACCTTAATGTGCTTCTTCTTGAGCCACTCCTTTGTTGCCTTGGCCGTGTGTTTTGGATCATTGTCATGCTGGAAGACCCATCCACGACCCATTTTCAGTGCCCTGGCTGGCTTCAATACCCTGGCCCTGACGGTACATGGCCCCGTCCATCGTCCCTTTGATGCGGTGCAGTTGTCCTGTCCCCTTAGCAGAAAAACACCCCCAAACCTCCATGTTTGACGGTGGGGATGGTGTTCTTGGGGTCATAGGCAGCATTCTTCCTCCTCCAAACACAGCGAGTTGAGTTGATGCCAAAGAGCTGGATTTTGGTCTCATCTGACCACAACACTTTCACCCAGTTCTCCTCTGAATCATTGGCAAGCTTCAGACGGGCTGTATATGTGCTTTCTTGAGCAGGGGGAGCTTGCGGGCGCTGCAGGATTTCAGTCCTTCACGGCGTAGTGTGTTACCAATTGTTTTCTTGGTGACTATGGTCCCAGCTGCCTTGAGATCATTGATAAGATCCTCCCGTGTAGTTCTAAGCTGATTCCTCACCGTTCTCATGATCACTGAAACTCCACGAGGTGAGATCTTGCATGGAGCCCCAGACCGAGGGAGATTGACAGTTATTTTGTGTTTCTTCCATTTGCGAATAATCACACCAGCTGTTGTCACTTTCTCACCAAGCTGCTTGACGATGATCTTGTAGCCCATTCCAGCCTTGTGTGGGTCTACAATCTTGTCCCTGACATCCTTGGACAGCTCTTTGGTCTTGGCCATGGTGGAGGGTTTGGAATCTGATTGATTGCTTCTGTGGACAGGTGTCTTTTATACAGGTAACAAACTGAGATTAGGAGCAGTCCCTTTAAGAGATTAAGAGATTAATCCTAATCTCAGCTCCTTACCTGTATAAAAGACACCTGGGAACCAGAAATCATGCTGATTGATAGGGGATCAAATACTTATTTGACTCATTAAAATGCAAATCAATTGCGTTTTTCTGGATTTTTTTGTTGTAATTCTGTCTCTCACTGTTCAAATAAATCTACCATTAGAATTATAGACTGATCATTTCTTTGTCAGTGGGCAAACGTACAAAATCAGCAGGGGATCAAATATTTTTTCCCCCACTGTATGTATTATTATTGTTAGTGTAATGTATATTATATATTGTTCATGTTAGTTCAAGTCAGGTCCATTAAATATTATTAACAGATACAACGTTTAATTTTAATAATGTATTAGCAAATGTTAAAATGAACATTTACATTAATAAATTGTAATACATTAAATAATAACAATAAATTAAAAATGAAATCTAATGAAGTTTTTTTCTTTTTCAGTTCACATTTACTAATGTATTTTACTTATTGTAACAAATGGAACCTTATTGTAAAGTGTCACTATATTCATGTTTTGATAAAGTCCCTAATGAATAGGGTAATAATGGCAGATGTCTTGCCTTTGCTTTCTCCGTGTTCTCCATGAGCTCCAGGCGGTTTCTCTCAGTATTTTCCTGGTGTTTTTTTAATTGTGCACTCTTTTTCTTCAATTCTGCCTGCACAGAAAATTTTTATATTTAAAAAAAATTCTTAAAAAAGTCAGCTAAGACATATACAGGTTGAGCCTCACAAAATATCTTAATATATTTCACTCTAAAATTAAAGAAAGAAAAAAATAACAATAATATTTTGCATAAAGAAAATATAGCATTGTGACATTATTGCCATTCCTGGAAATTACTAATAAAAATTGAGCATTATTTTCACCTCAAATGCTCATTACTGTAATGCAAAAATATATGATATTAATAATGATATACTATTTAAACTACACAGTATTTGTATGTCAATATAATATTACCTCTCTATTCTTCCGTTCTTCTAACACCAAAATTTTATCATGGCCCTTGCACTCGTTGACAGAGCACTCATAGCAAACACACATGCTGTCGTTCCTGCAGTAGATGACCAGAGGTTTCTGGTGCCGCTCACAGATCTGCTCTGGCTCCGGATCCGTGTGGACGGAGGCTCCTGCGCTCACATCTGTCTTAACTGGACTGTGTATGCTGATCTCCGTTAACATCGACAGAGACACGTTGCGATTTAGCTCAGGCCTTGTGTCAAAGGCTTTTTTACAAAAAGGACAATGGAAGTCTTTGTCCTTGCCATCCCAGAATTTGGAGATGCAGACCTTGCAGAAGGTGTGACCGCATGGGATTGTCACAGGGAATTTAAATGGATCCAAGCAGATCATGCACTGCACATGATCATCCATCATAAATCTGGAAACCTGAAAGTATAAAATAAATGAAGCAACAGCGTTAATGTCATTATCAATGACAGCAGAAAACCTCTATTGGGGCATGTTGTCACAGACAGACACATACAATAGATAGATAGATAGATAGATAGATAGATAGATAGATAGATAGATAGATAGATAGATAAACGTATATACAGACAGACAGATAACGTTAGATAGATAGATAGATAGATAGATAGATAGATAGATAAACGTATATACAGACAGACAGATAACGTTAGATAGATAGATAGATAGATAGATAGATAGATAGATAGATAGATAAACGTATATACAGACAGACAGATAACGTTAGATAGATAGATAGATAGATAGATAGATAGATAAATAAACGTATATACAGACAGACAGATAACGTTAGATAGATAGATAGATAGATAGATAGATAAACGTATATACAGACAGACAGATAACGTTAGATAGATAGATAGATAGATAGATAGATAGATAGATAGATAGATAGATAGATAGATAGATGTATATACAGATAGATGGACAAACATAAATAGACAGACACAGACGGACAGATAGATAGATAGATTTCAGCATCAAATAAGTGTTCATGTTGAAGTATAAACTATCTATAATCTATAAACCGAATTAAATAATTTGTCTGATGAATTATAACGTTAGTAATTAGCAATTCTTCGGTGAATTCATTAGCTGAAAACATCTAGACAGTAAATAAACTAATTCCACCTGACCTTACATCACCACTAAACAACATCTATTTTTAAAATTAAAGCAGAACATTACTAATCGACTTCTGTAAAACTCACAGGAATATTTATTCATCAGATGTGTAGAAACGTGAATGAATCCCGAACCCTGCGCGCGCGCTCTGATGAGTTTCTCACAGGCGAATCTCGTCGCCTTGCATACGCAGGAACGCACAGACGCGATGACGTCTACGCACGTTACGTCACGCGTCTTGTGTATTGACGCCTCGCCGCGTCTGGAGCGGTTTGTCATGGCGCTGCGCGACGCGGCGCGTGTTGTGTTGCGGGCGGCGGTGGATGCGGGGCTGAAGCATCACGCGAGGGGTCTTCGGTTCACCGGTGAGCGGTGCTGGACGATGTTAGTGTGAATGTGCAGAAATTGAGTTAAATAATCAGTAGAGCCGCTGCTGTGCGTGCGCGTGCGCGTGTGTGAGCCTCCTAGTGTGAATGACCTTTATATGTACTTATTGCATTTATCTGTCTACTTATTCTAATTATTATGATCAATAAATAGATAATTTATTTATTAGTCTGCATTTTCCTTCTGTCCTTTATGTGTTTTTCGTGTCTTTCTGAAGCACAGCTTGTTTTAGACGTGCTTCTATCAGTGTTTATTATTATTACATTTATATAAAGCATTGCAATATTTACTTTTATGTTACAGCATTATAAATAGTTATTGTTGTTTTATTATTATATTAATATTAAAGCAATATTATTTTCATCATTGTTTTTTACTGTTATTACAACAGCATACATATTACAACAGTATAATTATGTTTATTTAATTGTTATTATTTATATTAAAGCAATTATTATTATTACTACATTTATACTACAACATTTTTATGATGTTGTTTTATAATTATATTAAACGTTATCATAATGTTTATTGTTTTATTTATATTACTACATTGTTATTAGTGTTATTATTATTTTTATTGTTTATTATTATTAACAATATAATTATTTTTGTTCATTTTATTTTATATTAAAGCAACATTATATTATTCATATTTTATTTTTTATTATATTTATAAAAAATATAATAATAACAATAATAAATATTTTGTAATATGTATTACTGTTGTTTTAGTTTTAATTATTATTTTATATTACAACATTGTATTATAATGTTCTTTTATAATTATTTCTTAAACATCATAATTATCAAATTGTATGATTATCACATTCATATTGTAACATTTTTATATTATTATTGTTGTTGTTGTTATTATACTAATAATAAATCCTCTATTGAATCTCCTGTAGCTGTTCTGGGTCACCAGTCTCCTCCTCAGGGTCCGATGCCCAATGAGGACATTGATTGGACTCGACTGGACTCTCTGGAGAAATATCACAGTTACACTCGATATGTGAGAGCGGCAGAGGAGGCCGACCGGAAGGATGTTTGGTGGAAGACCTTCAGGAAATATAGAGAGGAGGAGAAGAAAGAAGGTGAGTCATCGCTGATGGATCAGAGCTATGAATACACACTCATCCATAGATGACATAGTACTTCAAGTGACATTCACAAGAGCTACAATATCAGTGTGGGTCAGTGAACGTTGATTGTTTTTGTGGGCAGCCGTTGAACTGGTCAACATTGGGCTCCCGTATCAGCATCCCTCCAGGAAGACAGAGGTGAAGGAGAGGAAGAAGGTGATGCTGGAGAACAAAAAGAACCCAGAGATGGAAAGAGACAATCGACTACGAACATGTAAGTGCTTCAGTGAACCATCATGAGCTCTGAAGAGGAAGCAGAGCAGGTTAATCAAAAGCAGAACGATGAATTATGATCAAAGATCTTCACACTGTTACTGTAGCGTTTAAGGGTATATTATAAATTGGCTTATATGAGTATTATTTTTTATTGATATTGTGTGAAATCATATTGTCAATGTTTGTTTTATGCTTCTATTTTATTTAGTGAAGCACTTTGAGCTGCATTTCATGTATGAAAAATGCTATACAACTTGTGTAAATCTTGAGATAAAATCTTAATAAAATAAATAAAATCTTCACTAATATTTTTGTATTCTATCTATTTGTTTTCTTTTTATTTATTATACAATTAACAAAAGCAAAAAAGTCCTCTAACACTAGCTTGCCCTATTCTTTTTCTACTCTCTCTGTTTTATTATTTATTATATAATTTAAAAAAAAAATTTAAAAAAACGTGCTACGTGTACTACGTTAAGCTAACTGAGACTCGTTATAGCACTTGCATATCACTGCTCTTTTGTTGATTTTGATTGCTTCCATTGTCCTCATTTGTGAGTTGCTTTGGATAAAAGCGTCTGCTAAATGACTAAATGTAAATGTAAAATCAACGACTGTTTATAATTGATGTTGAATGTGTAATCATGCAGCAAATGCAGTGACTCATCAATGTTATCAAAGCTGCAGGTTTCATAGAATTAAATGAAAAATCATTAGAGACTGATGTAAAAAAAAAAGAAAAAAAAAAAGCCTGTTTTTGCATTATTGATATTTTAAGCATATTTTCCAACCAAACTCTCTTCACTGTTTTTTTGCTGAAATCAGCATAAATAAATGCTATCCTGGTGTATATTTAAATAGTACTTTACAAATGTAATTTTTTGCATAATGAAACTACTGTAACAATGTAAATTGTCACTTCATGCAAAATTAGTGATAATAATTAACTTTGTGTGAATATATAAACTTGTAGATTTAGTGGTACAGAAATATCATACTATATCAATCATCAGGCATCAATATAGGTAATTTAATTTAACATTTCTTATTTTCTGGCTTCCAGTCCGCATTCCCCTCGACAGAGTAAAGACGCAGTGGGAGCAGACAAACGGACCGTACCACATCAAGAGGCTCGCCGAACACTACGGGATCTACAAAGACCTCTTTCCCATGACGTATTTTGTGCCGCGGGTCATGCTGCATGTGGCATACGGAGAGGACAGCAGCGCAGCAGTGCATTATGGGAATCACTTAACACCGAGTCAGGTGAGGACTCAAAACATGTAACGACTGTTTCTGTTTGAAATCAAGAAAACAAACTTTGATTTGTGCTGTTTGTGTGAAATCCTCAGGCAGCACAAGCACCTCAGATACGTTTTGAAGCAGAAGACAATTCTCTCTGGACGCTGTTGTTAACCAGCCCAGGTACATCAAAATATTTACGTTAAATACTTTTTTTTTTTTTTTTTTAATCTAATGATATCTGTAGTACATATTCCAGTGACAGTGTGTGAAAGTGTGTGTCCAAATACTTTTAATAATGTTTTATTTATTTATTAATTTAAAGGGGTCCTATTATGCTCTTTTACAAAGTCTTGATTTTGTTTTGTGGGTGTACTAGAACATGCTCTCATGATTGGCGGTTCGAAAATCGCATTATTTTTCACATAATTTACATTATTACAATACCTTCCTCCCCAGCCTGACACAAACGGCTCGATTAGTTCCCGGTTTGATGAAGGCCCGCCTTCCGAAAAACTAAATGTGTTGTGATTGGTTAGCTGTCCCAGTGCGTTGTGATTGGCCAACAGCTTAGACGGTGTTTCAGTAATGCCCCGCCCCTTGACAAAACAGCAAGTTCGTCAATATTGCCATATCAATTCAGACCCCGAGAATATTGAACAAGAGGATCGCGCAGAACCTTTGCATGCATGGATATTGCAAGACATATTAAAGTGGTAACGATATTGTTGTTGTTTTTTTTTGGCTAAATCACGTTTTAGATAGGATGTCAACAACAGCTTAAAAATAACTGCCTTTACTATGTACAGATAAGTGCAACTGTAATATGTATTATGTTTATTGTTCTTTAATTCTAACATTATAACATGAATTGCAGTGAAACTGTTATACAGCTGAATTTATTTATACCATAGTCCCACAGAGTTACACTATTTGTGGCGCATATATACGCAGATTAATCCTCTGCCAGCGGGAGGCGCTGTTGCAGCGGGAGAGAGCGAGGATTCCCCGGTAACGCTGTACACAAAGCAGAGCTCTGCTCACAAACACTGCTTTATCAGACATTACATGCAAGATGAACTGAAAATAACATCCAGAATTTTCTGAAGACAGTCGGTTTCCTTCAGAAATACAGTGATATAAAAACACCAGCACCGGGTTTCGATTTTGAAACGTGCATTCGAATTTCCGGAGAATTTATTTTAATGATATTCTAATGGACCAATTTGTGATGTCACAAATACAGGAAAACAACTTTGTAGTCCAAACGAGCCGTTCGTTGTAGTTCTTGAAAAGGGATTTTTTTAAAAACGAAATATCTCCCTTTGGAGTGGACTTTGAGATTTAATACTTTGTAGATCTTTTTTATGGCCAAACATACACACTACACACTGACTAAAATTCAAAAAGTGAAAAAGCATAATAGGACCCCTTTAATAATATTATATCTAAAAAAATCGTAGCCAAATTACATGTACTTTTATAATTATAATATTTGATAGTTTTCTCTATACATTTTGGCCACCACTGTATATAAACATATATATTACATTTAATATACATTAAATTATATATATATATATATATATATATATATATATATACATACACATATATGTGTGTGTGTGTGTGTGTGTATATATATATATATATATATATATATATTATTATTATTTTTTTCTTCAAATGGTAAATGCTTTTTGGTCATTTGGCCTTCAGAAATGTCAAGTTAGCATTTAGTAAACTGCTATTTGAAGTTTCTCCACAAGATGGTGATGCAGTGACGTAAACTGTGTCTGTTTTACAGATGAACATCTGCTGGATGGTGAGCAGGAGTATCTTCACTGGCTAGTGTGAGTATGTTTATCCTGTATCACTTTACACATATGAATAATTTTTTCAGCAAAGCTCACATTCCAACAAGAACAAAATCCATAAATTTGATTTAAAGGAGGAACATCTGGTATTATAATGTCATAGAAACATTTTGACTAGTAAACAACCACTTACTGTAAAAAACATGCTAAAAACCACCATGTTCACCTAAACCTCATGCACTGTCTGACCTCAGTCTCAACTTTGGAAAAGCCTGGCCTGAAAAAAAGAATTGTTTGACAAAGTACATGATGATATCTGTTTCTAATTTCTAATTCATTACAGTGGAAATATCCCTGGAAATTCTGTGTCGTCAGGGGAGGAGCTCTGCCCTTACATCAGTCCATTTCCACCCAGAGGAACAGGCTTTCACCGATACATCTACATCCTGTTTAAACAGGAACATCCGGTTGATTTCAGCGCAGACCTCAGGTCCTCCCCATGGTCAGTATTTTCAGCCACAGTCTTGACAGTAATAGTAAGGTCATGATAATATGTAGGTGATAATGTACATCCAGTCGGTTGTTATAGCAGAATAAAACCCAACAGGCTTATCAGCAGCCTGACGTGAAGCGGCGGTCTGTTGTATAAGACTGAAGGGCTTTATTTTGCAACAACAACTGGCTAGATGTACTTTATCCTGCTTATTACATGGCTGCTTGCCACAAAAGTAAATAATCAGACACTAAACATTGATCAGCGACAGCGGAGTGATACATTAAACATTTAATTACTAACAGTCAAGATGACTCACAGTACCTGCATGAGTCTGTGTTATTAGTTTTATCAGGAAATAACACCCTGGAATGTCGGGATTGAGAGAATGCTTGGGAATACTTAAAAAAAAAAAAAAAAAAGTTATATACAGTACTTGTCAAAAGTTTGAAAAAAAAAAAAAAAGATATATTCATATTTTTTCAGAATTCTTTGAGCAGAAAGTTCAAAAGAACAGCATTTATTTCAAATATAATCTTTTGTAATGTAATAAATGTTTTAACTGTCTCTTTTGATCAATTTTGACCCCCCCCCCCCAGCATATTATGGTTTCTGGATAAATATTAAATAGCACAACTGTTTTCAACATTGATAATCAGAAATGTTTCTTAAGCAGCAAATCAGCATATTAGAATGATTTCTGAAGGATCATGTGACACTGAAGACTGGAATAATGATGCTGAAAATTCAGCTTTGATCACAGAAATAAATTATATTTTACAATATATTCAGATAGGAAACAGTTATTTTAATTTGCAATAAAAAAAAAAAACAATTACTGCTTGCGACACTCCTTTTCTTTGTATTTTCTGTACTACTCAGAAACCCCCACAGAAAGACCCTTCAGCTTGTACAGCACTAAAAAAAAATCAGTGTAAAGCAAAGCCATTGGTAAAATACTGATGTCTCATTTTGAGCATTTGCAGAAATATGTATTCTTTCTCTCATATTTACAGCTACTGTCTGAAGGAACGGACTTTCCGAACATTAGACTTCTACAGGAAGCACCAGGATATAATTACTCCAGTCAGTCTTGCATTTTTCCAATGCCAATGGGATCAGTCTGTCTCTCATACCTTTCACACACTATTAGGTGAGTAACAAGGTTTAAAAACTAGCTTAACAGTCAAACGCTCTGGAAAAAAATGTCTTTATATGTATTCCACAGATATGAGAGAGCCAGTATTTGAGTACGACAGACCTCCAGTGTATCACCCACCACAGAAGAAATACCCTCACGGACAGCCTCTCAGATACCTGGACCGCTACAGAGACCGAGCCGATAAAACCTATGGCATTTATTAAACACATGCGTGTATTATATTCACTGTACAACTGAAACAGCAGGGCTTTTGTTTGTAATAAACTAAATGTTATCAGCTGTGTTGGGATCTGTCTTTAAAGGTGTGTTAGCAAAATTTTGTGGGCAAAAAAAGGTCTGTTGTCAATAGTAAAGCACAGCTCACAAATAAGTAAAAAAAAAAAAAAAAAAAAGAGTGGCTTTCTGTTGGTCAGCTTGGTGAATTTGTGTGAATAACTTGAACCCGTTGCAAAATCAGTGTCAGGAAATCTTTCGCTTTTATATAGAAGCTTGTTTCCACCATGGGATTAAAATAATAATAATAATAATAATTCAAAGGTAATTGTGACTTATTGCAGAATTCAGACTTTTGACTTACAATTCTGAGATAAACTCAAAATGTTGACTTTTTTTCTTGCCATTCCAAGTTCATACTTTTTTCCCCCTCAGAATTCTGACTTTACATCTTGCAATTAATTTTTTCCACCACACAATAAAAAAATAAAAAATAAATAAAAAAAACAATTAAAAAGGTACTTGTAACTTTTTATGTCAGATTTCAGACTTTTGTCTGAGAAAAAAAGGTAATTGTAAGATATAAACTCAAAATTCTAACTTTTTTTTCCTCACAATTATGAGTTTGTATCTCTCAATTCTATTTTTTTCCCTTGGAATTCTGATTATATTAAAAAAATTCCACCACAAAATAAAAAAGCAAGCAAACAAACAAACAAAAAAAGGTTACGATTCAGACATTTTTTTTTGGGGTAATTTTGAGGAAAAACAACTGAATTTTAAGATATAAACTTAGAATTCTGACTTTTCTCACAATTCTGAGTTTTGTGTCGCAATTCTGATTTTTTTTTTTTCCCCCCCTTCAGAATTTGGACTTTACATCTTGCAATAAGGATAATTTTTTCCTCCACAAAAAAAAAAAAAAAAAATTCTTTAAAAAGGTAATTTCAACTTTTTATCTCACAATTCGGACTTTTTTCTCGAAATTCTGAGAAAGAAACTCTAAAGCCCCATTCACACCAAGAACGATAACTATAGACGGTTTCAACCATATAGACCTATATATGTATGTGTGTGTGTATATATATATATATATATATATATATATATATATATATATGGTTTCAACGGCAACAACAAAAACAAACGTTACTGCGCATGCGCATGTGTAAACAAACATCAATCAAAGCGCCACCTATCGGCTGGAATCTGAATCTCGATCTGAATCATTCTACTATCACTAGAGCCAATAATAGCTACAAAATGCCAAATTACGACTTAAAGGGGTCCTATTATGCTTTTTCACTTTTTGAATTTTAGTCAGTGTGTAATGTGTATGGGCATAAAAAAGATCTACAAAGTTACAAATCTCAAAGTCCGCTCCAAAGGGAGATATTTTGTTTTTAAAAAATCCCTTTTCAAGAACTACAACGAATGGCTCGTTTGGACTACAAAGTTGTTTTCCTGTATTTGTGACATCACAAATTGGTCTATTAGAATATCATTAAAATAAATCCCGCCTCCGGAAATTCGAATGCACGTTTCAAAATCGAAACCCGGTGCGGGTGTTTTTATATCACTGTACTTCTGATGGAAACCGACTGTCTTCAGAAAATTTTGGATGTCATTTTCATTCATCTTGCATGTAATGTCTGATAAAGCAGTGTTTGTGAGCGGAGCTCTGCTTTGTGTACAGCGTTACCGGGGAAACCTCGCTCTCTCCCGCTACAACAGCGCCTCCTGCTGGCAGAGGATTAATTTGCATATATATGCGCCACAAATAGTGTAAGTCTGTGGGACTATGGTATAAATAAATTCAACTGTATAACAGTTTCACTGCAATTCATGTTATAATGTTAGAATTAAAGAACAATAAACATAATACATATTACCGTTGCACTTATCTATACATAGTAAATGCAGTTGTTTTTAAGCTGTTGTTGACATCCTATCTAAAACTTAATTTAGCCAACAAAAAAAAAACAAAAAAACAATAACGTTACCACTTTAATATGTCTTGCAATATCCGTGCGTGCAAAGGTTCTGCGCGATCCTCTTGTTCAATATTCTCGGGGTCTGAATTGATATGGCAATATTGACGAACTTGCTGTTTTGTCAAGGGGCGGGGCATTACTGAAACACCGTCTAAGCTGTTCGCCAATCACAACACACTGGGACAGCTAACCAATCACAACACATTTCATTTTTTGGAAGGCGGGCCTTCATCAAACCCGGAACTAATCGAGCTGTTTGTGTCAGGCTGGGGAGAATGGTATTGTAATAATGTAAATTACGTGAGAAATAATGCGATTTTCGAACCACCAATCATGAGAGCATGTTCTAGTACACCCCCAAAACAAAATCAAGACTTTGTAAAAGAGCATATGACCCCTTTAACTTCCGGTAGACTTCCAAATAGAATCAATAACACTGATCTATATATAATCTCTATTATAGATCAGTGATCAATAACAACAGCCAAGTCCCTCTAGAGTAGATTAGTTTTTGATAACAAGCAAAATATGTTTGTTGGGTAAATCAGACAGACTTATTGAAAATGCAAATTCATTCTCTGCCAGCAGGAGGTGCTTTAAAGCGGAGAAATAGAGGTTTCCCCGGTAACGGCTGTAGATAAAGCAGCGCTGAGCTTACAAACGCTGCTTTATCAGGCATACAACATGCAAGATGAAATAAAAATGACATCGAAAATTTTCTAGAGACAGTCTTCCTTCAGAAATAAAGTGATATAAAAACACCCGCGCCTCGTTTTAATATTTAAACATGCAGTACAAATAAATAAATATTTATTTGAAACACACAGCACAACAACCTGAGCCCAACTTCATTACTCATCACTTTAACTTTAACTCTGCGTTTGTAGCCGGCGCCACAAGCCAGACCGATAAACAAACACAGACCGGAAGTTAACTTAGGGCCAGGCGCGTGCGCCTGATGAAACCGTCTATAAAGATAACTATAAAGATAATGATATTAGCATCCACACCAGCGGACGTCTGCTTATTCTAGATTTTTAGAACTATATCTTTATTGTTATCTTTATAGTTATCGTTCTTGGTGTGAACAGGCCTTTAATCATAAGACAAACTCAGAATTCTGACTCTATATCTTATAATTCCGTTTTTCCCCCCACCATGGAATAAAAAATTAAAAAAAAAAAAAAAAAAACTAACTGAAACTTTTTTCTTGTAATTGTGAGTTTTTATCGGACAATTCTGACTTTCTCCTCAGAATTGAAAAAAAAAAGGAATTGTGAGATTGCAAAGGGGAGAGAGGGAGAATTCACTGTGAAGCCAGGTTACTGGAAAAATTAGATGCTGCAAAGAAGATAAACTAACCACATCCTGTGTGGGCTGGGTTAACCTCATTCTAACTTTTTAAAGAGAGAGAGAGAGAGAGATAGAGATCAAGAGCAAATATTTGTTCTACATGATTGGTACAGGATGCCGTCCAGCCACAGCACACACATCTGGGCTCAATTCTGACGGCCTTAAATGTCAGTATTGCCAGTTAGTGCTGAGGCATAATAATCTGGAACAAAGGTTTCTTTCATATGTTTTCTGTACAGGACAATATTCCACCAGCAGGACACAGCTGGGCTCCATCCTGGGCGTTTTAAATTTCAACTCTGGGCATGTTAAGTTTGAGTTCTACACATGCTCAAAGCATTAATGTTTTCAGTTCTGGGAAAAGTGCTTCTGGGAAAAGTGCTTCTTGCATGTGTAAGTCGCTTTGGATAAAAGCGTCTGCTAAATGACTAAAAGTAAAGTAAAGTAAAGTAAAGTAGTAGGCCTATATTATAGTTATCATACTTGGTGTGAACGTACTTAATTGCATGAAGGAACTCCACACCACAATGATAAGCACACAGAAGAATGATATCACTGGAATCACTTTCAGAACAACTTTTTCCAGCAATAAAAACATTGCAATCAATCCTTCCTACTTTAAAAAGCGTGACTATTTAAAATAGCAAATGACAATACTGAAGCGCTTGTAGGATGTTAGTGCTTTTGAATGGATGTGTAGTTTTTGGTATAACGCCCTCAAGGGCAGTCGTGGCCTAATGGATAGAGAGTCGGACTTGTAACCCGAAGGTCGTGGGTTCAAGTCTTGGGTCCGGCAGGGATTGTAGGTGGGGGGAGTGAATAACCAGCACTCTCTCCACCCTCAATACCACGACTGAGGTGAGACCCTTGAGCAAGGCACCAAACCCCCAACTGCTCCCTGGGTGCCGCAGCATTGGCTGCCTGCTGCTCCAGGTGTATGTTCACTACTGTGTGTGCACTTGGATGGGTTAAATGCAGAGCACAAATTCCGAGTATGGGTCACCATACTTGGCCACACTCCCTTTTCCTTTTCCTTTTCCTCAATTCCATGAGAGAACTCCATGTGTTCAGACAAAGAGGAACGATATCGTTGGAATCACTTCCAGAACGAGTTTTTATCTTTTTCTTCATTGCGGATGTAAGCCTATGAGCCAGACTTCCGGTTCATTACCCTCCATAGGGAAATAACGAGAAGAATGACAACGTGCAGTAAATGGTAAAATTGTTTGCACTACAAACCAGTGTGCTCATAATTAAGATAATACATTAAAATAATGTAGTAAGATACAGTTTGCAATATCAAGCAGCAAAACGAGCTGTTTTGTACAGCTAAAAGTAGCTGGACACGGATGAGACCGGAAGTCAGACCCATACAATTTACAAATGGCCACGCCCACTCTTAAGGGAAGAAAAAGGTGGATAGATGATGAACGGTAAAAATAATGACAGCCAATCAGAATCCACCTGACTTTAAAGAACTAGAGCATTAAACGGATTAAAAATTGAATGAAATGTCATCATGCGTTGGTGTGGATTGTGGAAGTTGATGTAGTTCTGATCTGGCTTGAGCTGCGTGTGTTATAATCTATATGATAAAACAACTCAATCATAACAAATGACATCCGGTGTGCAAACAGACAAAAATGTTTAAAGAATCATCCAGTTGCTCTTATAAAAGTGAATCTGGAGACTTGAAGAACTAGAACAATGCACAAGAAAACATCATAAATGTAATCCATATCATTTGTGTACTATATTTCCAGAAGTCTGAAGTCATATGGTAGTTTTGTGTGAGTCACACATCCAAGTTTTCAATCATTATTTGGAATTTTTCATTGTTTGAACAAGAGCGGCATGAACATTCAGCTTCTGCAGAAGAAAAAAGTTGGAAGCCAGGTTGAGGGGGTGAGATTATTTTTGGATGATTTTATCACATCAAGAGATGTGTTCCTTTTGTGGACAGCACAAAGTTATTTTGGATGATCTTGGAAGCACTTCTGTTTGCTCTGTAGGCGCCATCGGGTTGGATCTCAGGACCAGGCGATTTTCAGCAACTCATCCACTGCCAGAAGTTTTTCCCTGGGTTTTCCCAGGGATTTGCCTCTTTTCTCCTCCTCTGCATTAATTTTCTCCTATTGTGAAAAAGCACCGTTCTCATGCCTGTTGACACACATGACCGAATGATAAACTTTAGTTTCCACTTCAAAATCTGATGTATTTATTTATTTTATAATATTTTGCTTTTTTTTCTTCTTCTAAGAATCAGCTTAGAATCTTGGAACAAAAACCATTCCATGACAAAACATTTTTTTTTTTTTTTTTTATTAATCAGTCATCTAAGTTTTATTCCAAACCTCCTCTGACTGTGATTCAAACCCAGTTACGCAATAATCACCCACTGAACCATAAAAATGATGCAACAGCAGAGAAACATGCATGTGCAAAACAAATGTTTAAAGACAGAAAAAGCAGCAGAATGAATGTTTTTGATCAAATCTTTCAATGCAGGCAGCATTATAATGCATGTCTTAAAGTGCCCCTATTATGGATTTTTGAAATGACGTTTCATGCAGTGTGTAACACAGCTCTAAGTGAATGAAAACATCCTGCAAAGATCTGAAAGTGCACTGTTATTGTCTCTCAAAAGAAAGAGTCGACTCTGAATCATTGAAACGAGTCGTTTTTAAAACCAATCCCAAGCCGTTTCATGTTGAAGTCAAATTGAAACATTAGCATATTGTTGCACTTGTTGCGCGCGCAGACCCGGGAAAAACTTGATTTTCTTGTTGGTCTGAATGAAAATGCAAATTCATTCTTTGCCACTAGGTGCCGCTTTTGGGGGATTAAAAGCTCACAAACACTGCTTTAAATGAAATCTGCCAATCACCGCAGATTAGCGTCACACAAAGGAGGGGTTTGGAAAAAATGAATCGTTGAACGAATCGTTTGGGAGTCGTTGAGCAAATAAGGTCAAAATAAATGCATATTATAAGAAAATGAAAGTTTTTTTTTTTTGACCTTGCATGCATGTCAACTGTTGTTGGGGACTCCCAAAACCAAAATATGAACCTTTCATAACCCATAATAGGGGCACTTTAACTTGAAAGGTATTCCAAAAGGTAGAATATCGCTAGTATAATTATGCTTCTTTCTAAGAACTTTGGATCAAGATCTAAGGAAGCATTACATGTATCCTTCACATAAAAGACAATCCCAGAATGCATTGCAGCGAGCTCAGAGAAAAAGATGCATACAAATTGGAGGATGAGAGAAATATCAATAAAGAACTGTGAGATTTGGTGTATAATTATAATTCGTATCTACAGCTGAATAGCCATAATTTGATTTAAAATTAATGTAAAAATGCCCTCATTTGACATTAAGTGCCATTCTAAAATAAAAACAAAAAACAAACATTAAAATTAAAATAATATAAAAAAATACAATATTAATTTTTAAATTAATTTTTATTTTTATGAATTAATTTTAGTGCCATATTAAATAAAATAATATTAAAAATCGACAATTTGTATTAATGCAATAATGTATTTATTTTATTTATTTTTCTATTTTTAATTAATTAATTTTTAATTAATGATTATTTATACAATTTTTTTATTAATTTTATTTATTAACATAAATATGACTTCTATCAGCATTTTACTGGCATGTTAAAATAATAAAAAACATTAATATTCAAATATGAATGATCTATTAATGAATTAATATATTTACAGTATTTTCGTTTAACTTGTAAATGCTGGCAAATGATCATGGTATAAGCGGGATAATGCATGGCTAGCTGTGCATTAAACAATTTTAATGCACTTCGCAGAGGCTTCTACGTTGTGTATTAAAATTATTTAATGCACAGCTAGCCATGCCTTATCCCTTACATATAAAATGGTTTTCTGATATGTTCTCTAAAACTTTAAACGAACTTTGTGTTAATTTTAAAGCTTTATATCCTTTCTTCACTCCACTATTTGAACTTCATGCCATCACCTTCCTTTCTATTCTTTCTTTCTTTTCATGTCTGACTTGATTTTCCTGACTGCACACTCATTTCTATTGTAATTATAAAAGTCAACTATAAAATAACCGGTGAATGTGAATTTAGTAAATTAATTTGAGCATAATTACTGAAGGTTAAATCTTGAATCCTACTGGCCTACTTTATCTAAACACATTCAGGCAAAGTGGGTCAACAATATATTTAAACATGCTACAAGAAAATTAACACATTTTTACCATTTTTATTCTTTGCATTTGATTCCCTGTTAACTGTAGTAACAAAAAACAGGAACTGTCACAATAATATTTGTTTACATTTAGTGAGCAACATTTGTAGAAATGAAAATCTTATGTCAAAGGGTTTTCTGCCTTTCACCATGAGACAGTCTTGCTTTGAGCTGTGGCCACACCCACCAGTGTCATATTGCAACAACTAAAACTATTTTATCATTTAGACAAATAATGTCCCTTTAATTAAAGACTATTGTTATGCTCTCTAAAGTGTAAACTGAGCACAGTACAATCAAACTTAAAAGGCCCTTTTACTTTATTTGCAGTCACCCTACTTTTACGTTAATACTTGTAAATATATCAGTATTACCTGACGCAAACTCAGAATTGCAAGATATAAACTTAGAATTCAGACATTTTCCTCACAATTCTAAACTTACATTTCACATTTCTGACATTTTTCTCTCAGTTCTCATTTCCAAATTCTGTTGTTTTGTTTCTTGCCACAAAATAAAAAATAAAAAGGTAATTGCAACTTTTTATCTCACAATTCTTGCTTTTATTCCTCGCAATTGCAAGTTTATTGAGAATTAATAATTATAAACAATTAGTACATTGCGAGTTAACTCAGAATTGCAAGATTTTTTTTTTTTTCAGCTTTTACCTTTTTTTCCCATAGCAGAAATGGGCTTCCATAATATTTACCCAATTATATTTACAAGAAAAAAAAAAATATTTTTTTTACTCCACTTCAATTTTGTGTAGACTTAAAGAATGCATGTTTTCATGTCTTAAATCTTTCTTAAAGGGGTGGTTGATTGCGATTTCACTTCTTTAACTTTAGTTAGTGTGTAATGTTGCTGTTTGAGCGTAAACACTACTGTAAAGTTACGGAGCTGAAAGTTCAATGGAAACGGAGATATTGTCTTTTAAATAAAATTTGTTTAAGGCCTACAATTACGACTAGGGACTACAACGAGCTACTTCCTGGGGTGGTGACATCACAAACCCTGCAATTAACATAAACCCTGCCCCCAGGAACATGCAACAAAGGGGGCGGGGCCATGTTGCATGGCTTTTCCACTGGAGCACATGCAACTATTGCCCCTAATGGTAAGTGGCATGACGTTTCCGGACAACGTGCAATACACGGTTGACCAATCACAATACACTGGGCTAGCTAACCAATCTGAGCCCATTGTGTATTAAGGAGGGAGTGATATCATAGAAACAGGAAGTCAACCGGCTGTTCAAATGACAATGGAGACAGCAGCGAAGAATAAAGGTAAAATACATGAAAAATAAGGCGTTTTTTTTTTTTTTTTAATGAAGCATGAAGTCATGTTACACTGCACCCCATAAACACAATCAAGCCTAGAAAAAAAAGCAGTCAGCCACCTCTTTAAATTATTAAAAAAATAATGTAAATAACAACCCAAATGACCTATCAGTAAGCCCCTCCCCTCGAACGCTGATGAGGCAATAGCAGCTGAGTATCAGTTGCACTGGGACCGGAACTTGGACAAAAGTGTAATTTTTTTCCTTTTTTTAAGTAGGCAATATATACATTAAATGTGGATACTTATTCACTTTCATAAACAGTAAGCTCTTCTACTCCCCACAGGTAGACGTAGAAGGAACTTGGAATTTCTAGTATATAATTACAAAATGCTGCAAGTAATACACTGAATTAAACATTAAATTTGGAAGCAGAAAAACTGGACTGAAGATGCTGCACAGGAAAATTAACATTTTTAAACGGACGTTAAATGTTTTATTTAGGGTGTCTCCTGCAACGAAACTCAATGTAAACTCACTCACATACCAAACAAACAAACCAGACAGACACTGACATGGATAACACGGCCTCAAAACATGAGGTTAGATAAGCAAATTACCCTATTCAGTCATGTTTTTATTTTAATAATGTTGAACCTATGCAGTTCATGGTTATTTTAATGCAAAGCTCACCACTTCATTTCACTTCAATGTAAAAACTGGGTTCAGAACCAAGATCTGCTTATCATCCAGAGTAAACAAACGCTTCTGCTGATTTACAGGCCATGAACATGTTTACACAAAGACTATGTTTCTGCCTGTTTATGTATACGGTAAGCTATATGTTGAGGAAATACTCACACAATCATTGAAATATATCTATCACCATGTCTCCATAGGGGCTCTATAAAACACAGTATCAATAATTTATTTTGAAATATGACAAAAATGCACTATAAAATTGAATTGCATTGAAGTCTTTTGAAGTCTTTAAAAAATCTAAAATATAAATACATATATTTTTACAATTATATATCAAATATATTATATATTAATTATTTTTAATTTGATTATTTTTTTAATTGCAGAAACTCTTTCTGTGTCTTGGAGTTTTTGTAATTAATACATTATTCTGACTTACACAGTTTGACCTATTATTTTGAACTATGCTGTATGTAATTATTTTGTGCATAAAAAAACATAAAAATACCGTACATTTGCTAATATTTAGTAAGCATGCCAAGATCACATATTTATTTCTCAGAAAAACAATGTTACAGCCATTTATTTTAATTTGATATGTGTGTTCCATGTTGGAATGCCTGGTTTTGTTTTGGTCTGTGTGACTCCACCTACTGCCAGTTTACCCAATAGTATTTCGACAACCTGGGTTGCCAGTTGGTAGAAAACACAGCATATTACTGTTATTAAATCCAGCAAATGAACTATATAACTCAGAGATCGTAGATTCTACTTACCTAAAAAGCCTCAGCATCCATCTAAAACACTCTATGGCCAAAGGAATATTAAAACGGGGATAAATCAACTCATCAATTTACAGTGCAACACTCGTCACATGTCCTCAATCTGGCAAGCCCGCATGAGTATCAAATCTGAGGAGGAGGGATCGGGAGAAATGACTCTCTCCAATATTTTGAATTTGGACTGCAGTACAGTTTCAACCACTAGCTGTCAATATTACATACACTCTTAAAAATAAAGGTGCTTCAGAAGGTTCTTCAAGCGATGCCATAAAAGAACCATTCAGTCAAAGGTTCTTTAAAGAACCATCTCTTTATTACCTTTTTATAATCTGAAGAACCTTCTTTCACCACAAAGAAACAGAAAGGTTCTTCAGATGTTAAAGGTTCTTTATGGAACCATTTAGACAAAAAGGTTCTTCTATGGCATCGTGAAGCTCCTTTATTTTTAAGAGTGTACTTGTACTTCTTTTAAAATGGACAAAATATGCAAATATTCTGCATCTCACTTTAATTAAATGTGATAATATGGTATACAAAACAATAAAACCAGATGATAAAAAAGACATTAAACATTCATCTTTACAAAGTATGAAAAGTCTTTAATAATTTGTATTAAAAAAAACCCAGCAGAATAACATCATGTGTACAAAAATAGTTTGAAGATAAAGAAAATGAAAAAAAAAAAAAACAACAACAAATAAATGATTAACATTATGACGATGAAGCTGATTATACCTCAGACAGTGACAGTGACCTCAGATGTAGTCAGCTTTGCTTCACCTTTGACAAGAAAATAAAGTTTCTGTAATATCTATGAGTGAATTCAGACTCTGTTTTGGCATGGTTAAAATCATAAAAACAACATCAGATTCATATATTCACGTTATACTGTATATTTCGGCTCGAGTTTAGATAGAATATGTCTATCGATATGTCTATATCATGATCTATGTTCTTTGACTCCTGAAATTATTTATGATTCATGACATCGAGCATCGCTACTCTAAAATATGTATTTGTATGTAGTTTTGGCAACCCTGCTGCAAGGGCATTGCTGTACCAGATGAGCTGGAAAGCATCGTGAGAGTGTTGAGATGTTAAAGAGATCTCCTTTTTTCTTCCCTTTGGGTAGCTTCTATCTCATTCATCCACACCATTTCAATCAAACACAATACATGCATTGTCATATTTGAAGTTGCTTAGTCTAGATGGTGTTTTGTTGCACAATTATTTAAAAGAAGAAATTATCACCATTTATATGCATGCAAAACGGGCAGTACAAGACAAATGCAGATCAGATCAGTGCTAAACAAAGAAAGAAATGTTATGCAACAACTATGAAGAACTGCTACACCAGTGTTACAATTGTGTTACAAAAAACCGATTGACAGTGTTAAAAAGAACCAATTAATCTTATACTAAACATCTTACACTTATATAATCCCTTTATAGTGTGTTTGAAAAATGTGTCTCAGACAGCTTGAGATCGAGTCCCGGGTAAAAGGTACTTTCCTGCTCCCTTCTCGCCTCTCCCATTTTGTCCTGTCTCTCCTCCTTCTGTCCTGGCCATTAATGGTGAAAAACCCCAATGTAACCACAAAAAAAGGAAAGAAAGAATGAAAGAAAGAAAGAGCAACCTCTGAGCAATAAAACATTTTTATAATAGTGTTTTAAAAGAGACAATAAAGAGATCTCCCATGTTTACCGCAGCCCATTCTCATTTTGGACTCATTCTCTCAGAGCTTTCTCAATTGTTAGCTGTGTCTACTTTCATGTCTGAGACACTGTTTATATTACAGTTAGAGACATATGAGAATCACTAAGTCTCCTGATAGGAGCAGCAACCACTGAGTAATAAAGTTTCCTTAGGGAACTGGGAAAAAGCGGTCCTTGCCAAAAGCTCTGGAGCCAGCTGTATCTGGGTCACTCTGCAGCCCAGCAAAAAGAATAGTATTATTTTCACAGCATTTAAAACATCTGTGGTTTTGCTTCTGCAACAAAAGAATGACATTATTCTTAAACACTTTCATTTAATTTGAAAAGCATAAAGGTACCACTAATGACTTGACCACAAGAACAACAGTCAACAGAACTGAACCTGTCTGAAGCCTATTCATTATAGTCAAGTCAAGTCGTCACCTTTATTTATATAGCGCTTTTAACAATACAGATTGTGTCAAAGCACTTAACAGTATCAAATTGGAGGATAGAGTGTCAGTAATGTATAATGATAAGATTAAACACTCAATTTTCAGTTAAAGGCATTTCATTATTGAATTCAGAGATGTCATTGTCTAGCTCAGTTTAGTTTAAATAGTATCTGTGCAATCAAATCGACGATAATCGCTAGAAATTAAGTGTCCCCAACTGAGCAAGCCAGAGGCGACAGCGGCAAGGAACCAAAACTCCTTCTGTGACAGAATGGAGAAAAAAAAAAATCTTGTGAGAAACCAGGCTCAGTCGGGGGGCCAGTTCTCCTCTGGCCAGACGAAACCCCCAGTTCAATTCCAACCGCAGCCATGTCAGATTGTGTAAAGGGCTTATCTGATTCCTGTGGTCTTGTCCCGATGGGGCATTTTAATTTATAATTTAATGTATTTGTTATATTTGTGTTTTATTCATTATTTGATGTTTTTCATTTATATGATTTATTCATTTGCTATAATTGTAATGTATAGTTTAATGCAGTTATTGTTTCTCAGTCTATTTTTATAATATATATTTGTTTGTTTATTATAATTTAAATTTATAGTTTAATTCATTTAATATATTTCTGTTGTATATATATATATATATATATATATATATATATAAATATTATATATATATATATATATATATATATATATATATATATATATATATATATATTATATTATACTGTTTATTATTTTAGAATGTATTAATTCATTTTTCATATTTGTATATTATCATGTTTAATTTTAATTAAAACATGATAATATACAAATATGATAATATACAAACATGATAATATACAAATTTTAAATGTATAAATCTATTATATTTCTATTTTTATATTGTTGCAATTTCTAACAATAATACTGTATAAAGAGATTCAAACACCATTCACAGTAGTTCAACAGCAAAAACAAACAAAAAAAGCTGTAAAATGCTGATTTATAGCATTCTTGTTTTGCTTGCTTGCTAAAATTGAATGGTAATTGAAAGCTCAAACGATGATAAACCTGTTGTTTTTATTTTATCTTCATGTTTTAACTGAGCTGCCAATGATACACCACAAAACACTCACAGCAACTTTTGCTTCGACTTGTGGAAGTGCTCAATATTACGTAAAAATATAGATTTATTAGTACGTTAAAAATACATTTTATCTGTGTTTAAATCACAAAGGTTTAAATCAAGTGTCTGAAGCGCAAAACCTGCTAATACTTTACAGTATAACATCAAGCAGTTCACTCAAAAGTTAAAGTTCTGCTATTATTTTTTTACAAGTCATTTTAAAGGTGACGACTCGATTCAAACAAACATCTGACCATCATCACTTTGACTGAAAAGGCACAAGAAAGATTAACCTTAATGATGACGTTACTGCATGGCAAGTGTATTTTTTTTTCATTTTTTTTTTTACAATTATTTTAATGTTATTTTATTTATTATTCATTTAAGTATACTTTATTTGTGTTCAGTATTTCTAATTTTGCATCTGTTTTTTTGGTTTATATTTTGTTGTCCATGGTAGGCCTACATTGTCAGTAAATATGGAGAAAGCTAGGTTATTATTTTTTTTTCTTTCATTTTTTCGTTTTGTGCTTATTTCATATTTGCATAATATCAACTATAAGCCACCTTGTAGTATAGATATTAACAAGCTTGCACTGAAACTCATATTGCTCAGTAAATGCACTATAATTAATTACAATAAAATGAAAGTAAGTTGTCATTATTTCTGTTGTGAAATTAGTGGTTCACAGTGGTTTTATCGGAGTCTTGTTTTTTTGATGGAATAAGGGCTTTTCTTGACTTGCTTACATAGGATCATTTTGTTTTCTTTCTCGGAAGAGTTATTACTTCTCGGACAGTTATTCCTGTATCTCAAACAGTAGATAGTGGCATTCGCAACAGGTTATGGGTTTGATTCCCATGGAGTCCATGATCTGATCAAATATAAACACTGAATGCAAGGTAAGTTTCTTTGAATAAAAGTAACTGCCAAATGCATAAATGATTCTTTCCTCAAATTTCAAAAACACTAATCTCGAGGTTGATAAATGATAATTTATAGCAGAATAAATTCATATAACTTACACAAATAATGCATACATACATACATATCAGCTCTTTGTACTCTTCATCCAGTTTACTAGTTTAACTGGTGTAACTTACCCATAAAAAGAGGATCCATATATTCATCTTTAGAGAGTATCATATCGCTTTACTCATTTCAATGTTAAAAAAAAAAAAAAAAAAAAATTACAAAACCACATCGTTCACACTACTAGAAAAATGCATGTGTAGAATATTACAAGTAAAAAATAATTTCCAAACTTGTTATATTAACATTTACTGTACCAAATATAAAACTGACATTCATTACAGACATTCCTTTTAAGTCACAAAAAAGAGCAAAACCAAACACAGTTTTGCTGTTTCTGCTGTGTTCATTACTCACATATACAAATATCTACACTGATCAAAAAGATCAATATTATACTGCTGTTTCACAGAAATTAATATAAAACAGAAACAGAGTTTTAAAACCAACAACCAGAGTTCAGTAGTTTGAGATATAACAGATAGTAGACAGATAGTCATGAGCACCACATGAGAACTTGCACTGCAGAGTCAATGCTGTTCTATCACATCTTCTGGATGATCGCTGTTGTCCTCATCATGTTTGATGCACAGAAACATCCTCTTCTGGAATCCACAAGGTTTGATAAAGTTTGGTTTCTTGTTGCAAATGATTGTCATTATGATGATGATGATGAGGATGAAACAGCCCACGACTGCAGCGATGACAATATCTTTAGATTTATGCTCTGCTTTTATTGATGATGATGCTAGGGAAAAAAGCATTTAAACTGTTTTAATTAATGTTTAAATAATAAACATCTTCAGCTTATCAGAATGCAGACACTTCTGCTGCTGAGAATCTGATCAAACTGATTTCACAGGCAAATCTACACATCTCCAAAAATCACACTGAATGTAATATCTTGAGAGATGCGTTACTATTTAGAAACCATGATCATGCAACAGTTAGGCCATAAACATGGCAATAAATTGCAAACATTTATTGAAATCTAAACAATAGTATTACTGTACCTGTTATGCTCACAGTGAATTCTGTTATATTCGTTCCACACTTTGTTTGCACAAAGAATCTGAATTGTTGTGTCATTGCTGTAGTTGGAGTGTAGCGGCATCTGAAGTCGTTGCTCTGTTCACAGTTCCCAGTAAAGTTTTCTTTACAGATTGCTGAGTCATTAAATATCTTAGGGTACTGAAACTTATACTTTTCAATGGAACAATTAGGACATGAGATGCTGCAGGTGAGATTGACTTCTTTCCCCACAGAACCAGTCACATTATCACAGCTTACATCTGAAAAATATCAATGTATATCATATAATACAGAAACTGACAAAAAAAAAAAAAAAAAAACTTTTTTGACAACTCATGAAACTCAGATTTTAACATGTCTGTGTCAATGACAGTCATACAATAAATATACAGTCTTTCATTAGAGAACCTATATTCATAAATAAAATCACTGCATTATGTATTTTGTACGTTAGATTTAGAATTTGATCTAGCCATGGGAGTCAGATATTTTATTATTTAATATGAATTAAAACTTCAGTATATATACACTATTTACTTTCTAAAAGCAGAATAATACAGCAGTCTCTGTGTGTAACTTCATCCAGTTTCTTTTAATCATATGTATCAGATATAGTCAGTGCAGAAAACAAAAATCTTGTATTCTTGATTGAAATGTGATTTTGCACTTATCTGTATGAAGACACTGTTTTATGTAAAAGAGCACAGTATAAAATAGTATTGCCTCCTGACCATAATGGATTTCACTGCTCTTCAAACAGTAAATCTGTATTTTGAATCAGACTAAGAGCCAAAAACACTTACACTGGGTATATTTTAAGAGCCACATGTTTAGTCTATCTTTGAATCAGACTTGACCATGTTTTCATTATCTTGGATTTAGTCCCTCTTCTAAATGATTTAGTTTATTCTCTTACTTTTATCAGCTTGACAGACAGCAGAAAAGGCCCGAACCAGAATGAACAGTTGTACAGCATTTACAGCATTCATGGCTGTGATTCTGCAATAGAAATAATGACAGAAATTTTTTCATCAGAAATGAAACTGAGGACTAATAAGGAAGTACTATAGAGATAGAGATTACATAGAGATGTCGTAGAGGACAATTTACTGAAAGCTCTGCAGAAATGTCAGCATTTACCATGCAGCAAAAGTTTACTTGGATTAAATCAGTTCTGAATATTAAAAAAAAAAAAAAATAAATAAATAAATAAATAAATAAATAAATAAATAAAATAACAAGCCATATAGACTAATTTTATGGTGTTTAGGTGTTTAAAAATGACTCAATGGTGATTAAATGATATAATTTTATTTTGTTTCATGAAATATTCCTTTATGCTTCCAAGAAACACCAACATCTTTTAAAACACCTTTAGATGACTTACAGCCTATTTGATCTAATACATAGGCCTAATATGATAATTACACAGTTTTTTAAAAAATCTACTTAAAGTCTGCTTTACTTCTTCAGCATATCACAGTTAAATAATTTGCAAGGTTTCGCCCAACATAATAAATCAGGCTTTCATTTGGAGGCATTGAAGGAACTTGTGAGTGCCAAATACAAAACCACAAGATTTATTACAGTAAACCACTGAGAGCACACAATGAAACATATCTGTTCATCTGTTCATTAAGTCAAATCATAGTTTTAGTGACAATGACATAAATTATAAACCAAGTATGAAAAATGTCCAGAGTTTTCATGTTATTACATTTTCAACAAAAAATAAATTTGTACCAAGGGCATTTTACATTTAGTCATTTAGCAGCCGCTTTTATCCAAAGTGACTTAAATCTAAAATGCAGCGACAGAAATGAAATGCGATGAAATTATTTTTTTTTCTGTTGCATTATCTTCATTGTCAGAAGGCAAAAGCAAATAAATCTATAGAAAACACTGCAACACTGATCAGACAAAATCATTAAAAAAAGAATTCTACATTCATAGGCATTTTGAAATATCTGCAAAATGTGTAGGCTTAGGCTACTAGAATATTTTCCCGTAGTTGGTTATGGATTAGTAAATATAAAGGGAGTTATTGCTCACCTGCGCTTCTGTATGTCTTCACAATCTCATGAGTTCATTCCACTCTGACTCTCTCTGCTGCTCACACGAGCATATAAACAGAGGCTACTAAACGTCCACTTTCAGCATGACTCACAGCTAGGCTATTTGTTTAATTATAACAATTCTGACCAGCATGGGCGTCGCTAGGCCATTTTTAGGGGGGCTACAGCCCTTTTAATTTCATATGAAAACGGCTCCTCTCCAAACCACTGTGAGGCAAGGGAGGGGGCAATCAAAACATTTCTGAATTTAAAACGCTTTTTTGCGTTTATTTTGTTTTACTACTTACACAATTATTTTAAGTATATGTCCATTATATTATTTTCAAGACACAGAGTTGCTTATAATGATATTTTTAGGGGGGACAACCCTCAGATGGGGGGGTCCTGTCCCCTCCGTCCCCCCCGGGATTTACGCCTATGAGGACAAGGTGTGTTTATCGATAGATTGTTATAATATCTGCATCTGTGCAGCTCCCCAGATAGCAAAATGACTCCGCCCCGGAGGTACCACAAGATCTGGAACGGATCCACAAAACGGGTCCGTATCGGAGTCCACTTGCACAGCGCAACGGATCCGGAACAGATAAGGATTGCGGATCCGGTCCAGACCCTAACCGTATCCCGCTAATGAAGCGGTTCATCCGGCCTGGACCCGATCCGGACCCGTTAATGAAGTAGCTCATCCGATCCAGACCCGTTCATTAAGTCAGTCTATACCTTATTTAAAATGGGTAATCTGGCCAAAACTATCTATGAAAATACCTAAAATAGGGCTGACAAACATTATATAGACTAGATTGCTTTATAAAAGCTTAAATATTCCTTATGTCTCCCTTTATTAATATTAATAAACCATAAAATCATTCAAAACTTGAAAAAAATCTAAACTTTCTTTGGCAAATAGCAATGAAACACTGTATAAAAAGTAGGTAATTACATGAAGAAAAATAAAATGCAACCACAAATCGTACAAAAACATTGTTTTATTTAATAAAAACTTCCCCTCTAAAAAGACAATTCAGTTCAATGACTCTGTAAAGTTAATATTTAAGAATGAATTAGTTCAATTCAGCTATAAGGAATTTTATGAAAAAGAATATAATCAATAATTATGAATTACAAAATGATAATTTTATATTTAACCTATTTGAAAAATTTTGTTAGCTGATGCTAACTGGATGGCTAACTAGCTACCTGATGCTAACTTGAGGTAATTTTTAAATACAAAGTCCAAATATTTTTATGCAGCCAATTAGTCAGAATACATTTGATGGAAAAACAAATTATTTGTTGTTCAGAGCAGAATAACTACAGTAATTGTCCATTGCCCCCTGGGGGCGTTTTACCCCACAGACTGTTTGAGAAAAAAAAAAAAAAAAAAAAATTAAATATTTTCATTCTCAAAATATAATTATATTTTTCTTAAATAACACGAACTCTACAAGCTCTACTTTTCTCATATCATATATAACTGTGTTTTCTACAAAACAATAAGCTTTAAAACACTTTTTTGTCTTACTGCTGAAAATGAGATAATTTACTGTGAAATCCGTTTACATTGAGAGTAAGGCTGCAACAAACAATTATTTTGATAATCGATTAATCTAACGATTATTAGAATGATTAATCGACTAATCGTCAATTATTTCACTGTCCAACTATAGACAGGCTTTAAAAGCTGCCAGGGCCGAGAATATCCGCAAACTAATAGAAAATAACCAAAACAATCCAAGGTTTTTATTTAGCACAGTGGCTAGATTAACAAATAACCAGACGCCACCCGATCTAAATATTCCCTGTGTTTAATGACTTTATGAATTTCTTCACTGATAAGATAGATAACATCAGAAATACAATAACAAATGTAGATTCTGCAGCGTCTAGTACTTCAGCTTCATTCATCGCACTCAAAGAAAAACTGCAGTGCTTTACAACTATAGGACAGGAAGAGCTAAATAAACTTATCACTGCATCTAAACCAACAACATGCCTATTAGATCCTGTACCCACTAAATTACTGAAAGAGTTGTTACCTGTAGCAGAAGAACTGCTTCTCAATATTATTAACTCATCGATATCTTTAGGTCACGTCCCAGAATCATTCAAGCTGGCGGTTATTAAGCCTCATTAAAAAAACACAACTAGATCCTAGTGAACTAGCAAATTACAAACCCATTTCTAATCTTCTGTTTATGTCTAACATTTTAGAAAAAGTTGTGTCAGCTCAATTGTGCTCATTTTTTTGCAAAAAAAAAGATCTCTATGAAGAATTTCAGTCAGGTTTCAGGCCCCACCATAGCACAGAAACTGCACTTGTTAAAATTACGTTTCTGAGCCTTGATCGTATTAGGATCCTTGCTGTCTATGGGAGGGTCAGAGAGCTCTCGGAATTCATCAGAATTATCTTAATTTGTGTTCCGAAGATGAACGAAGGTCTTACAGGTTTGGAGGGTGAGTAATTAATGACAGAATTTTCATTTTTGGGTGAACTATCCATTTAAAGGTGACATATCATGAAAATCAGACTTTTTCAGGTTTTAAGTGCTATAATCAGGTGCCTGGTGCATCTACCAACCAAGGAAACATGAAAAAGATTAACCCAGTAACTTTGTTTTGGTAAGCTTTTTTTTCTGCAAGCATCTGAAAAAACAAGTGCGCCTGATTTTGCTCCCCTAGTAATGTTGCAAAGGGATCTCATTATAATATTTCCACCCCTTAATCTGTAAGTTTCCACCCACGGTGTCATCATTTTGATTTCGCAAGACAACGGTGTACCAGTTCTAATTCCATGCATTGTTTACAGTCCCAGCCTCAGAGGAGTCAAGAGAGCAGTGGATTTATTGTAGGGTGACCATACGTGCCATTTTTCTCGGACGCGTCCTGGCCCGGATTTCTATATTGCCTAAAATATCTAGGTTTAGGCTTTGTTTGCGTGCGGTGTATGACATCGGTTCCTTATGTTTTCGAAACGCTCTCGAGGTACTTTGAATCAAATCAATATAGAAATCCTGGCCAGGACGCGTCCGGGAAAAATGGCATGTATGGTCACCCTAATTTATTGATTTATTTACTGTATATTGCTGCTGCCACACAGATCTAAAATAAACATGCAATTTATTTCCCAGCTGTTTACCTTCACAGACATATCCGACTGTTTTTGTAACTGTGTTTTTAACGTAAACTTGTGTGTGAATGAGAACTTAGTTTAGTACTGACATGCTGTGCCAGCCGCTTTCTGTGTGTGTGCTTCAGATGTGTGCACTCAGAAAACCGAATATCAGAAGTTTAAACTAATATGGTTTAAAATGCATGATTTCAGTGCGATAAACATGATAATCAGAACCAAAACAGATGTTTTTTAGCAGGTACGATCTGTAATGGCGCAGCTCTATTCTGGAAAAGGGGGCAGGGAGCATCAGCTCATTTGGATTTAAAGAGACATGCTCTAACACAGCGTGTTTCTGCTTCCACTTAAAATAGGCAAAATGATTCAAAATGACATAATAAAAGATATGTGGGGTATTTTGAGCTGAAACTTCACAGATACATTCTGGGGACACCTGAGACTTATATTACATATTGTAAAAAGGGGCATAATATGTCTCCTTTAAAGGGCACCTATTTTGCAAAATCCACTTTTACATATTAGGAATATTTTATTTCCACTATCTGCCTCTTGTGTATACAACAATTAGCCCTCACCCTATACAAAGCCCACAAGACAAGAAGTTGTAGTTTATTTGTTTGTTTGTTTGTAGTGCTGTCATGTGAGATTTGTTTACAAATGTTTTAAGCAAACTTGAGGATCCAGGAATAAGATTTCTGGAGTATTTTGTATGCAAATCCTGCCATGTCATTTTCTACAGTTCGATTACACCCGTCTTCATATTTGTTTCATAATTCTTTCCCTTTTCTCTTGTTTTAGGACAATTCTGGACAAAATAGGCCTGCTGGGGAAGGTCACTCCCTTGCAGCCCCAAAAAAAAAAAAAAAATGGGACAACTTGAAAAAAAGTAAAAAGTAAGTAACTTAATTGACACATCTTTGCTGAAATTTATTGTGGTGGTGTCAACAACATGCATGGTGTATTTGATCTGCCGTAGGTTTGCAAGTGTCGAGGGACAGGTGAGGGAGTGGGGGAGAAACCCACTGCTGAAACTTGGCTATGGTTTGCCCTCATGGATGAGGTATTGTGACAGAGGCTTTCAAACAACCCCCTGTCCTAATCCATCCCTGAGGACAAACCAGGGCCAAGTTCAGCAGTGGCTGACCAAGAAGAGGAGGATCCAGTCCCAGTCCCAGCCCCTACCAGTAGAAAACGAGGCCATGATGATGAGTTCATCAACCTGCTCAGGGAGGACATGAGGTTACAGAGAGAGTCAGAAGAGAGGAGAGCATAGGAGAGCAGGGAGAGAATGAACAGATTGTTTTCTCTTCTGGAGAGAATGATTGATAAAAAATAAGTTTCAGTTCATTAAAGACATTTTGACATATTTTGTAATGTCATTTATAATTTGTAAATTTCTGTACACATTTCTGTTAATGTAAGTTAAAACTAAACTGGCAACATTGTTCTATACCTTATTTATATTTGGAATTTAAGTTATTTCTATGAACCTATGCCAGACTGTTTATTTTTCTAATGCTACTTGACGTTTGTAAATAAAACACACAAGTAACTGTTCTGGAAATGTATTTTTCTAATGAAAGTTATCATTTCTAAATGAAAAAAATTATTTTATACTTTTTTTGGCATGTAAATAATTTGAAAATGTAAATAAATTATTCAAATGTCAAGCACTTCTTACAAGTATTTACAACATATCATTTGCATCATTTACATTAACATTTACATCAAGAAATGCACATTAATAAAAATTAACAGTACATAAAAAATTATGGACACTTTCATTCAACTGAGCAGGGAGACCCTGCTGGACCTGGATGGGGTGCCACAATAGAGACCCTGGTAAAACATCTCTGCTGGTGGGACATCATCTGGGATGGTATCCAGAGTGTTTCAGTGCATTTTTCCATTGTTGTAGTCAATTTTGCTTTCGCCAACCTAAGGAGGCGAAATAGTGTAGTGATGGGTACTCACGTCACAGGTGATGTTATGATTTTTGGATCACGTATCACTTAAGGTGTGGTTAGGAGTACATCACATAAGAAAGAATGGTGGGATACCTAACTTGTAGAACCTTACTGCATTATCAACACAAGGAAGAGACAAGTGTAATAAAATAAATTTTATTAACAAAAGATAGACAAGAGTAATCAACAACAACAAAATGAATATCATGAATGAAAAAGGAATAAAGTGCATAAGATGCATAAAATGCAAGTGATTATGTTGGATGTTGCTATGTCTGAGCTACGTTATCTGGAAAGATAAACTGTCACTACTCTGAAACAAGTAAGGTGAAGAACCTTATTATGCATCAAACAAATGAAACCTGAAAGATTATTTGTTATCAACTGCAATCAGTTATAATGTCAATTAGAAAAATCATATACTGATAATACACAACAATGCGAAGGTCTCTGGAAGAGGTTTGGATAGGTGATAGTTACGTTCTCTGTGCTTGAGTGAGCAGTCCGGTAGCGGTGACTTCATCCACTGGTTGTGCTGGTAACAATGCAGTGGGGAAAGGAGCAGGAATCCATTTCGACAGCCTTGTACACGAAGCGCTGGAGGATGCTGATCTCCTGGAGCACCAAAGGGTCCTAAAATCTGGAACACGCAGATGTGACCCTGAAGTAGGTGCAGAAGGTCCTTAGCCTGGAGTGAAGGTTTGCTCTCCGAAGCTTAACCTTGTTGCAAATGTCTGTGTGTCTTCTGCCTCTCTGGGCTAGAGACTCAGAATTTGGTTGATCCGCTTTGTCTCTCAAGGATGGAGACTCAGGACGTGCTGCATCTGTTGTTGTCTCGCTGGACAATACTCTGAATGCAGTCTCAACGTAGATTATCTCTTTCCTCGCAGGCTGGAGGCTCAGAACGTGGTCGTATCTGTTGCTGCCTCAAAGCGGGAGACTCAGGACTTGGTATCTGTTATTGCCTCCTCCCTCACGGGCTAGAGGTTCAGAACGGGTTGATCTGTTGGTGTCTCCTGGACGTGCCAGAGACTCAGAATGGAGGTTGATCTGTTGCAGTCTCACCTTCACAGGCCGGAGACTCAGAACTGGCTGATCTGTTAGTGTCCGGAGACGCAGATCCAGAACAGTGTATCTGTTAATGTCTTTTCCATTGCAGTACTCAGACTCAGAATGGGTTGTTTCGGTTGCAACCTTCCCTGTAACAGGCCAGAGACTCAGAACTCCGGTGTTTCTGTTAGTGTCTCTCCCTGTCAGGACTCAGACTCAGAACGAATGTGTCTGTTACTGTCCCTTCCCTTACAGGCCGGAGAATCAGAATCAGGAGTGTCTTTTGGAAAGGTCTTTTTCTGATGAGGAGGAGATTGGAATCTGGTATGAGATGAATTCATCCTTGTAAAACTACTACCTGAAACTCCAGTAAATCAGTTCTTTGGTTTTAATTCAAGTCGTCAGTGGTCATTATTGCTTGCTAAGAGAAGAAGACACGACAAACGTCTGGTGCCGAAACCCAGGAAACTAACAAGCAACACACGAAATGGCGGATCGACTTGAAAGACTACTCAGAAAACGGAGAGCTGTATGTGGTTCCACAACGAGACTTTTGCAAGAGATCGAAAAGCACCAAAGGGTCCTAAAATCTGGAACACGCAGATGTGACCCTGAAGTAGGTGCAGAAGGTCGTGCTGGCGCTTCTCCATTTCCAGGCTGTGATTGACTATTTCCATCAGAGTGGGGGGACACTGTGTGGCCCACCCTTCTTTCCTCCTGTGGAACTTATTTGCGTAGTCCAAACACACATTTAGAAAAGTGTCACTAAAGTTTTACCAATGCATCATTCACTTACCAAACCACAACCAGAATACCTTTGGCTTATGAACACATTAAGTCCAAACACGATGGAAGAAGATTGAACTGTCATGCATGCATTCATTTGTCCATTAACAGCTGAGTTTGTGAAAGATGTTGCACTACACATCGCTGTCACTGAGAATACTTATTTCTCTGAATAAGTATGAGATGTGTGTGTTGTAGTGTGCATCAGTTTTACGGTTTGAAAACATAGTTATGAATGGATTTGGATGGATCTCTGTGATCTCTCTTTGTTTCACACACTGCTGCTGCATCCAGAGGTCCTAAGGAATTTTTATGGCGGTTACAGGCCAAAACCTTAGTAATCAGTCTGTTGGTGGGTGAAGGGCAGAAACTGAATTTTGACCAATGAGAAGTCCTGTCCTTCCCGGGCTTTATTCCAAAGGTCTTCTTGCCCTCTCAGAGGTGTCTGGCCATTGTCCTGGCATCTTTATCTGATGGCGTTGGACAGTTTGCTTATGTTAGTCCACCAAGATCCAATCAAAATGTAGCAAACCTTTGTACACTATAGTGGTCAGAGAGGGGCCCTGCCATAAACTGGGCCCTGGAATGTGCTGTCCACTACATTGTCTACCAAGAGGTTTGCAGGGCTGACTCAGTCGATGGCCGCCATGTTGCGAGATGTTTTCAGAAACAGGAAAGAATAAAAGAAATTAAATCATCCTCAAATCAAAACAGATAATATTTAAAAATGCAACACCGTTGTATGGTTCATTCAATTTTTTCTTAGCTATCATAGCTTTACAACTCTCATACTTTCCAGTTACAAGTCGTGGTTGTTGTGACTTAAATTAGTCGTAAATGCTTAGTATAATGTTTAGTTATTTGTTTTCAATATTAAGAACTGAAACAGTTGAAGTAATCATTTATTGGGCTTTTCCCCTTTAAGAAAACATTCCCCATAATGCTTCTTGACCGAGAGCGTGCTATGAGAAGAAGAAGGCCACGTTCACACAGCAGCAGAATATGGTTGTCAATCCTGTATTTGAGTCCTTAATATGGTTACGTTCACACACAGTTAGATTATTTACGGGCGTGACAATCGCATTCTGTAACTGAACTCGCACCCGTAAATTTTCAGGACTCACAACCGCATTCTTGGAACACACGCGCTGTGTGAACGGAACAGGACTGGACAACTAGTTGTCTGTCATGTCATACAGTGAAAGAGAGAGCCGCTCTACTGCACAAACGTGCGTCTACCGTGTGGTGCGTGTTTTCATGTGTTTTCGGTAACCTACAGTGATGGAGAAATGAGCTACGTGTCATCTGAAAGTTTTAGATCCCGTCAGTTTTCCACCGGAGCTGCTCCTGTCAGTTTTGTGTTCTGCACGCGATTCAAATGCTCCGCTGCACCCAAATTTAAAAGCTGCTGTCGATTAATGAAGATTTGACAAAAAAACTCACGGCTCGATTGGACTCTTGTCGTGTCAGAAAGTGATAAGACTTTCAGTTTTATGGACGTTGCCATCTTTGATTTTACCTTGGTCACTCACTGTCGGTATGGTTACTGGTAAGGAATATGGGCTTGACTCCCGTTGCACGTTCATACAGACAGTATTCTAAACACAACTGTAAGCTGCTGTGTGAACGGGACATTTCGAGACTCGCACCTGTAAAGAAAATGCGGTTGTCAATCCCAAAAACTGACAGTGTGAACATAGCCGAAGTGAATTGAGTATGTGTGTGCGCTACTAAAGTGAATTCATCCTTGTAAAACTACTACCTGAAACTCCAGTAAATCAGTTCTTTGGTTTTAATTCAAGTCGTCAGTGGTCATTATTGCTTGCTAAGAGAAGAAGACATGACAAACGTGTGCCGAAACCCAGGAAACTAACAAGCAACACACGAAATGGCGGATCAACTTGAAAGACTACTCAGAAAACGGAGAGCTGTACGTGGTTCCACAACGAGACTTTTGCAAGAGATCGAAACAGAGGTGGACAAAGAAGATCCAGTCGTTGACCGAATACGTGAACTGTTATCCCTGTTATCAGCAAAAGAGGAAACGCTGCTGGAGTTGGATGTCGGAGTCGAGGAAGGGATGCCGATGATCTGGAGAATGAAATCGCTGATGTTGAGGATTACAAAGAGCGAGCCATCACCGTGAAATCACGCGTGCACCGAGTGATACAGAGAAACCGGGAAAGCAGCAGACCGAGCAGCACAGAGCCCTCACTCCACAGACAAACAGTTAAGTTACCCAATTTGATTATTGACAAGTTTAATGGTGAAATCAGTCAGTGGCAAGATTTTTGGAATCATTTTGAAACCGCTATTCACAAGAATGGTGCGCTGAGCAAAACAGAGAAGTTTAATTACTTAAAGACATATCTCACCGGCGCTGCTTCAAAGGCAATAGTGGGACTGATGTTGACAGACATTAATTATAATCACGCGATCAACCTGCTGCAGAACCGGTTCGGAAGAAAAGACCTGCTTATTAACGCGCATATGACCAAACTGCTGAATCTCTGCCCAGTAAAGAAATCAAATGATGTCACTACTCTGAGACAACTTTATGATGAATGTGAAGTGCATATCCGCAGCTTAGAATCGCTGGGTGTCATATCAGAGACATATGGCAGCTTGTTGTGTCCTGTTCTGCTACAGATGATTCCAGACGACATTACTCTCCAGTACAGTTGACAGAGAGGAACCAGCGATGAATGGAAGGTCTCAGAAGTTATGGAATTCCTGCAGAGAGAGATTCTGAGCAAAGAAAGAACCATGCAGCTGATTAAGTCAGGTAATTCCAGAGACAATCAAAGCTATCAGAAACCAGTTAAAAGACAAGATACATCATTTGAAATGAAGCACAGAAAGCACAACATGCCATCAGCTGCAGTACTGCAAACCATCAGTCAGAGAGTACACAACTGCCTTTTCTGTGACAGTGCAGCACACAAACCAGAACTGTGTCCAGAAACTGATATCGTTGCACAAAAAGACAAACTGGTGAAGATGGGACGATGCTTCGTGTGCCTTGGGCCAAAGCATAGATAGATTCTCTATGGGGTTCAGGTCTGGTGAGTTTGCTGGCCAGTCAAGCACACCAACACCATGGTCATTTAACCAACTTTTGGTGCTTTTGGCAGTGTGGGCAGGTGCCAAATCCTGCTGGAAAATGAAATCAGCATCTTTAAAAAGCTGGTCAGCAGAAGGAAGCATGAAGTGCTCCAAAATTTCTTGGTAAACGGGTGCAGTGACTTTGGTTTTCAAAAAACACAATGGACCAACACCAGCAGATGACATTGCACACCAAATCATCACAGACTGTGGAAACTTAACACTGGACTTCAAGCAACTTGGGCTATGAGCTTCTCCACCTTTCCTCCAGACTCTAGGACCTTGGTTTCCAAATGAAATACAAAACTTGCTCTCATTTGAAAAGAGGACTTTGGACCACTGGGCAACAGTCCAGTTCTTCTTCTCCTTAGCCCAGGTAAGACGCCTCTGACGTTGTCTGTGGTTCAGGAGTGGCTTAACAAGAGGAATACGACAACTGTAGCCAAATTCCTTGACACGTCTGTGTGTGGTGGCTCTTGATGCCTTGACCCCAGCCTCAGTCCATTCCTTGTGAAGTTCACCCAAATTCTTGAATCGATTTTGCTTGACAATCCTCATAAGGCTGCGGTTCTCTCGTTTGGTTGTGCATCTTTTTCTTCCACACTTTTTCCTTCCACTCAACTTTCTGTTAACATGCTTGGATACAGCACTCTGTGAACAGCCAGCTTCTTTGGCAATGAATGTTTGTGGCTTACCCTCCTTCTGAAGGGTGTCAATGATTGTCTTCTGGACAACTGTCAGATCAGCAGTCTTCCCCATAATTGTGTAGAATCAGAATCAGAATCAGAAAGAGCTTTATTGTCAAGTGTGTTTACACACACAAGGAATTTGTCTTGGTGTAGCCTAGTGAACCAAACTAAGAGACCATTTTGAAGGCTCAGGAAAACTTTGCAGGTGTTTTGAGTTGATTAGCTGATTGGCATGTCACCATATTCTAATTTGTTTAGATAGTGAATTGGTGGGTTTTTGTTAAATGTGAGCCAAAATCATCACAATTAAAAGAACCAAAGACTTTAACTACTTCAGCCTGTGTGCATTGAATTTATTTAATACACGATTTATTAAATTTATTCAATACACGTAAATAAGATTTTACATTTATTCTTTTGCAGTATTTTTAAAATTGGGTACATGGGTAACCTCCGTCTGCCAGGATAAAGTGCCCTGGAGGAGGTTACACTGACCTCCTGTACAGTGGGGCTGTGGCGGAGCACTCTTGCATCATGCACTGACCCAGGCCAGCCTACATAGGTGTAAATGAAGTGGCTCTGATGGTCACAAACAGCCTGCAGTATAATAGATGGAAACAAATTCCTATTCTTGTAGCACTGACCATCAGGGCCACTCGGTGGCTTGATGTGGACATGGAAGCCGTCGATTGCTCCTGCAGCTTTCAAGAAAGCTCTGTGTCTTGCCATCCCTGCAAACCCACAGCAAACTGCCTCCAGGTCTTCTGGGGTCTTCGGGAGGTGAATTACTTGGTGGCGAATGGCCAGCACCTCCTCAGCGACTTGGAGGACAATGCGGTGGACAGTGGAACGAGGCATGTCAAACACTCTGGAGACCACTCTGTATGATGTACCACACGCCAGCCAGAAAAGAAATACCAGGGTCTCCATTGTGGCACCCCATCCGTGTTGGCGTTCATTGTTCAACAGATCCAGGAGCACTGTCAGGGCCTCCCTGCTCAGCTGAAAATCAGGCCGTGTATCAGAGTCACTGAAAAAGCTGTCCAGCACTGGCACGTTCAGGTTTATCCTGCAGTACAGGGGTCTGGTCTGATTTAGGGAACCAAGGAAAAGAGGAATTGTTTAGAGCTGTGACAGAGTAATTGGTAGAAGAAATATTGAGATACTTTAGTAAACTACTTTTACCACTTTTACTTTTACTTTTTTGGGGGGAAAAACTACTAGTCATATTTAAAACCTTAGTTAAAAGGATAGGAATTTGAGGGTGAGTAAATGATTACAGAATTTTCATTTTTGGGTGAACTATCCCTTTAAGTAAAAGTATTATCTTGCATACTCCAATATACTTAAGGTATCAAGAGTAAAAGTAAAGGTATGTATAGCACTGTTCTGAAAAAGAACTTGTCAGGATGGTTTTGAATTAATATTACTGATGCACTATTGTGTATGCTGCATTTTATTTCTGACTATTCAAATTCAAGGTAGTTAAATTTAAAGTAGCCTACTTCATATACTGTTGGGTAGTTTTATCTACAACAATGCATCATGTTGTAAAAGACCATATTTTTGTAGTGTTGCTGCCCTGTGAGAAAGAAAAAAAAAAAAACAACCCTTAGTATTTCGGAGCACTGTACATATGGGACAGCTGCCGCTGAACATTAAGTTGAACAATGCTCTTCTTTTTTTTATTTATTCACAGTTTTATTTTTATACTTGCCTAAAAATCAGGGTTGCAAACCTGTACATAATGTTCACCAGCATGGTCAAGACAATAAAAAAAAAAAGTATGTGTCCAAATAATTTTATGCTTTGTATGTATATAATAATGTTTTATTTATCTATTAATTTAATAATATTACATGTGTTTTTATAATTATAATATTTGATAATATATTATATATTATAATTTTTTTTCTCTGTCTCTATACATGTATATAAATATACATAGTTAAATTGTTTTAAATAATTTTTGATAATTTATGGGCCATTCTACGGAATTGGTCCAAACTTCTGTTCCACAACCAAAAAACACATTTAAAAAGCATTTAAGTATTCAAATCTTAGATGTTTACTAAGATCCTTCTATTATTTATTGAAAACCACAATAACATTTTAAATATTAGTAAGCTTAATATATATAAAATCATTGTTTATTGTTATTACTTTCAACAGGGAGGTGACTGCCCCGAAACCTAATCCCGAAATTTCAATTTATGAAAATGATATTGAAATAAATCTTGTTTTTTTTTATTGCTGGTTTTAAAAGTATGTTTTACTAAGATATTTATTATATATTTTCTTTGTAAATTATGAAACTTTATGTAAAAAAAAAAAATGTGTCCCACATTTTCAAGTCATTACTGAAACAATGTTTTATCTGCATAAATTTGATCTGCATTTGTTCCTGACAGATTTTGTGAGATCCTCCAAATACTTGCTGAATTTCCTTCAGCAAATTAGTATTTGCATTTGGAATCTATTTATTTGTAGTGTCTCATTTCAAAATCATTGCATTTTCAAGGTTGCATTTGTCAGATGCATATACATCAATGAGAACGTGTCATTTTGGAAAATAAACCATTAACATTACACATTTAGAATTACAGTGATTTATGCCTCATAAAGGTCAGCTTTACAATGGATGCTTTTCTCTGAAATGAGACTTTGTGCGTGGCCAGGAAATGGGGCATAGCTTTCGAAATGCGACACTCGTTTTCCTTGTATTTTGTGTAGAGGAAGCACCAGGCTATAATTACTCCAGTCAGTCTTGCATTTTTCCATTGCCATTGGGATCAGTCTGTCTCTCATACCTTTCAAACGCTATTGAGCGAGTAACATGGTGTACGCACGCAAGAACAACTTCCCTTCTTGTATGATAAACAAGAGATTTTCTTGTAGATCTAGTTACTACAGTTCTATTTATAGCCAGTTTCCACTTCTTAAAATAGCACTTATCACTTCTGGTTTGTGACCCAGTTAACAGTATATTCAGGTACAAAACCAGTCATTAGTAATGAGTCATGAAAACTGGCTTAACACACACTCTAGAAAAAAAAAATCATTGCTCATGTTGTGCTTTATATGCAATATATTTTACAGATATGAGAAAGCCAGTGTATGACAGACCTCCAGTGTATCACCCACCGCAGAATAAATACCCTCATGGACAGCCTCTCAGATACCTGGACCGCTACAGAGATGGAGCCAATAAAACCCATGGCATTTATTAAACATATGTGTGTATCATGATCACTGTACAACTGAAACAGCATATAAAAAATCTGCGGAGGATTAAGCTGTGCTGTTGTTGGCTGCCACAGTAATGGTAATAAGCTACGGAATTCCTTTAAAGTACTTGTTTTGTGGACCAGAAAACCTGTCATGTCCGGCGGTGTATGCATGGCTTGCAGAGCTTAAGTTAAAATACTGAGTGTGAAATAATAACATTAGGGCCCGGTTTCATAGACAGGGTTTAGCCTAAACCAGGATTAGGCCATAGTTCAATTAGGACATTTAAGTAATTTTTATAAACATGCCTTAGAAAAAAGCATTACTGGTGTGCATCTTAAGACAAAACAAAGACATGTTTTAAGATCAGCCAGTGCAAGTTTCTTTTAATTGAAACAGCTCAGATTTACATTTAGTCTAGGACTAGGCTTAAGCCTTGTCTGTGAAACCAGGGGAATATGTTAAAACGTGTGCTCTTCTCTTTCTGTGGACAAAATCCCGTGAACTTCGCCCCGATTGGGAGCTGTATATGCACATGTGTGCTCATCTGTTTTCAATGCAGCTAACCTCACGTCGCTTCATGTCATCTTCCCACTCATTAAACTATGACAGGTCCTTTACTACAAAAAGACCGTCACTGCGACACTAAAGTGATGAAACTATGGTGCCATGTGCTTTTTAAAAACATTTTCATAGGTTTCACATTTTATTGTTGGCTCGGAAAATATGTAAATGCGCATGCCCAGTAGCCACAGCTGTATCCCTTCTAGCCTTAACCACAAATCAGACAGGAGAGTTGATTAACTTCGGTGGACTTAAACTTGAAAAATGGTGTGTTTCGCGGTTGAAATAAAATACTTTCTGATGTGTATTCATGTTCATTTTGTGCTTTAATTAAATATGAAAAGACGATCGATTCACTTGTTTGAACTGAGGCAATACAGTGTTCTGTCACGACACATTAAAGAGCCACAAAATGGTATTTATTGTTTGAATTTCTTTAAAAATGACAATTTAAAAGCTGAGAGTCCTGAGATCTTGTTTCATACCAGAAGTAACCTGCTCTGTCTTGTCTGTCGGTGTGTTGTCAGTTTCCTCTTTGCTCTGCGATGTATTTTTCACTGCGTGAGAACATGGGCTGCATCTGAAAACTAAAAAATTCTACCTTCAGAGGACACATTTCAAGGCAGGAAGGCATCAAGGCACGTCCAAATCCAAAATTAGCTTCACTTCCTGTCTCATGAGATACCTTCATCTGATCGATTTTTGAAGGCAGCATAGATGTATCCTTCACTGTCTTTGATATCCCACAATCCTGTGCGTTCCATTCCGTGGAGGTTGAGCTAAAAAGTAAAGATGGCGTCTGAAAGTTGTGTTTGGTGGTTGGTTTGTCTTAGATTAATTTAGATTAACTTTTTGCACTTTTGATGTTATTTCTAGCGAGAAATTAGTATTATAGTAATTAAATATTCGTTTATTTATCACCAAAACTCTATTTTGTTGTAGATAATTAAACTGTTACGCTGCCTCAGAAGCCTGTCTGAAATCAGTTTCGTGAGGTGCATTCATGCAAAATCGCTGCCTGCAAAGTCATTGCCTCATAAGACAGCAAGTCAGCTGCCTTAGTTTTCGGATGCAGCCATGGTGTGTAGTGTGAGAGCGACATTGTTTGTCGGCAGGGCCATGCACAGACATTTTGAGGGGCAGTGGCCCAAACCAAAAAAAAAGGGTGCACTAAGGGGGTGGGTGCTTGTTAAATTATCCAGTTGTTACAAATATACACTACCAGTCAAAAGGTTTTTTTTTTTTTTTTTTGAAGATTTTTAATATTTTTTAAAGAAGCCTCTTCCGCTCACCAATCATTGGAATATTCTGATTTGTTGCTGAAGAAACATTTATTATTTTTATTATTATTATTATTATTATTATTATTATTATCAATATTTAAAGCAGTTGAGTAGATTTTTTTATATATATATTGGAAAGAAATTATAGAAATTAATACTGTTATTTAGCAAGGATGCTTTAAATTGATCAAAAGTGATGATAAAGTCTTTATAATGAATGAAGAATTTAAATGAAGTGACGTGTGGCCAAGTATGGTGACCCATACTCGGAATTTGTGCTCTGCATTTAACCCATCCAAGTGCACACACACAGCAGTGAACATACACCCGGAGCAGTGGGCAACCATTTATAATTATAATTTATATAAATTTATAATGTTACAAAAGATTTCTATTTCAGATAAATGCTGTTCTTCTGAACTTTCTATTCACCAAAGAAACCTGAAAACAATTTTACTCAGCTGTTTTCCGCATAATACTAATAATAAATGTTTTTGAGCAATGATTTCTGAAGGATCATGTGACTGGAGTAATGATGCTAAAAATTCAGCTTTGAAATCACAGGAATAAATTACATTTTAAAATATATTCAAATAGAATTTTAAATAGAATTAAATAGGAAAAAAATATTTCAGAATGTTACTGTTTTTGCTGTACTTTGGATCAAATAAATGCAAGCTTGGTGAGCAGAAGAGACTTCTTTAAAAAACATTAAAAATCTGTTCAAAAACTTTTGACTGTATAACGTACGATTAAAAGAGAAGACAGCACTGTAATAATTTCAGACTTTATTATAGAAGTTTTGATAGAGTGGGCTCTCCCTCTCTAAGTATAAGTATTAGACATTTAATTTAATATTATACAGCATAAATTTATATTATATACTAATAAACAGCTCATTTAGAACATTTATATTGCCGTTTTAACTATTATAGGCCTATTAATATGGCTTTAATAAAATATTATAAATGTGTTAGATTACTAGTAACTAAGACAAGTTAGTATAATGGGAAATATACTTAAAAGCAAGAATTGAAGTGTGACAAACTGCTAAATATTCTATATGATGATTTACCTGCTGGCTTGCTGGAGCTTTGAATTCGTGTTTGCGATGTTGAACTGCTTTTAGCAGCCTCCCTTTGCTCTTTCTCTCTCTACCCCAACTGCTCCCCGGGCACCGCAGCATTGGCTGCCCACTGCTCTGGGTGTGTGTTCACGGTGTGTGTGTGTGTGTGTGTGTGTGTGTTTGTTCACGATTCACTGCTGTGTGTGTGTGCACTTGGATGGGTTAAATGCAGAGCATTGAATGAATCACAGATTCGACGTGAAAGTTATTCCAAGGTAGAGTAGCTAGTATAACAATGCAACAAAGCTTTTACGGGTTTGGAACGACATGGGGGTAACAGGGGGGTAAAAGTGATTAATGACAAAATTTTCATTTTGGGGTGGAGTAACCCTTTAATGTCATCTTGTGCTTCAGCAAAGTATCTCTGGCTAAAACTAGTTAACGATAAAGTTAGTAAGTCCATGATATTACAAACCTAAATAGCGAACTGTTCTCACATTATGTACAGTGTAGGTCAAAAACACAAAAATGGTCTACATTTCAGTGCCTCTCCATATTAAACTGGTTAAATGTACATTAATTAATCATAGCCTGTTATACATGAACAGTGTTGATCCTGCATGTTGTCATCCGCGATCATGATGACCGTAATATGAGACTTCTCCCGCTTGCATTGTGATCTGTAAACCCTCGCTTCGAGTTACCCACCGTATTTATTTGAACATATTTTATATATCCCTCCATGGAATATTTCATTCACACTTGAATGGTGGCCTTTCTGTGTCCAAAATTGTGCAAAAACACAATTTGAGTGCAAAAAAAATTGTGAGACAAGGTTTTCACACTGACAGCTGTCATTGTAAAACAGCAACAGTAACTAAGGGGGGCGGGGCTTACCAATAGGTCAATTATAAATGGGGGAGTTTGGAAATGTAAACATCTTCAGTAAACATCTTTTCATCTTCAGTACCAACGAAGCTCTGAACCCCCAATTTCTCCTCGGGCACCGCAGCAAAAATGACTGCCCACTGCTCCGGGTGTGTGTTCATGATGTGTGTGAGTGTGTGAGTGTTCACTACTCACTGCTGTGTGTGTGCACTGGGATGGGATAAATGCAGAGCACAAATTCCAAGTATGGACTACCATACTTGGCCACAGGTCACATCACTTTATATAGATATATGTGTGTTAATACAGTTGGCAAAAAAATGAAAATAAAAAAAAATTCCAGATTATGAGACGAATGATGTGTGTTTTTCCCATAGCAGAGTCTCAATACCAGAAACCCCAGGAGATGTTCTTACAGTGATGCTTTTGGATGAGTACAAAAGCTTTTCCAAGAAAGACCATTATAAATGTACTTTCCCACGAACTGACAGATGTCTGTTGCTAAATATAACCTTTTCCTGTACTAATTATACTGGTCAAAAAATGTTTTGTAGTCTGCTGATGAAAATTTGAACTTGAGGGATAAAACATCCTACCTAAAAAACAGAAATTATGCAACTATCAGTTAGAACTGAAAAGCCTGAAAAGGAAATTAAATGAAACTCAATCATAAATATTCTTGTTTCTTCTCCTCTGGTTTCTGGCTTTGAGCCCTGCCGGTGGATGAAAACACATTTTCCACCCCTCTGACCTGCTGTGTCCTGCACTCTTCCCATCTCATTGGGCACGATGGCTCTTTGGGGGTCAAAGGGCACAGCGGGGTCGATGGAAATGCTTTTATAGCCGATACTGCTGATGATCAGGCCACAATCTACATCCTCCAGCTGACCGGTGGCCTCTGCATGTGCGCTCTCGCCCGAACCCTGATACACAACACAGAGACCACACAGACTTCACACCCGGCCCAAAACACCCTCACAAATACATCACAATACATACAGACATGACAGAGAGAGGAAATATAGCTTAATTAATATCAGAATATGAGCAAAGAAATATTACTGTGGGCTGGACAATATATTGATTATTGTAATATAAAATTTAAAAATACTGTTAATATCAAAATGTGGTTTAAATTTATGTTTCTAAAGCCCATTTCAGCTTGTTTGTTCTGCTTTCACTTCTGGTTTTGCAACGCTTAATTGATGTAACATAACACAAATCATTGTTTTGATTTGCTTCATTTCAAAGAATCGATTGAACAGGTTTGCAAAAATGCTCTGAAGTTGGGGGGAAAAAATTAAGAAAATTTCCATCGAGCTCTTTATTTCAATTGATTCAAAACACAGAGTATACAGTATATATATGTGGATTTTAAAAAATAAATTCCCAAGCTTTGTTGTTGCAACCTTGTGCTGTGCAATAATGCTGACATTCATGTTAAATAATAAAAAAATATATAAAATAAAAATGTTTGTGTGTAATAAATTCTATACTGAATCAAATAAAATAATTCTTATTAAATATGCTTTTTTGGAATGTCTATTTATGCCCTCCACTAATGTTGGCACCCTTGGTAAATATGAGCAAAGGCGGCTGTGAAAATAAATCTGCATTGTTTTTCCTTTTGATCTTTCATTAAACAAATTCACAAAAATATTTAACCTTTCATTGAAGTAAAACAATTGAAAGTGGGGAGAAATTATGAGTAAAATATCTCTGAAGTATACTCCCATTCATATTTACATTTTTTTAGCACACCAGGATAACTAGGAGCATGAAATTGTCCAGCCATGACTTCCTTATAAATATGAGGAACACAAAGGCCAAATTCCCTTAATCAGTAAAACCAAAGAATATAGTTCTGATGTGCAGAACAAGATTGTTAAGCATCACAAAATAGAAAGTGGCTGTAAGAAAAGAGCTAAAGCATTGAAAATCCCCATTTCCACCATCAGGGCAATAATTAAGAGGTTCCAATCAACTAAAGATGTTCAAAATCTGCCTGGAAGAGGATGTATGTCTATATCGTCCTAATGCACGCTGAGGAGGAGAGTTTGAATGGCCAAAGACTCTCCAAGAACCACAGCTGGAGAATTGTAGAAATTAGTTGAGTCTTGGGGTCAGAAAGCTTAAAAAAAATATCAAAGAGCCCCTAAATCACCACATGTTTGGGAGGGTTTCAAGGAAAATTCTCCTCATTCATCCAAAAACAACCTCCAGCAAATTCAGTTGTCAGACACGACTGGAACTTCAAATGGCACTGGCTTCTCTGGTCAGATGAAACTAAAAAAGAGCTTTTTGGCAGCAAACCCATCAGATGGGTTTAGTACAAACAGGGATAAAAAGTACCCCATGTCCACGGTTAAATATACTGCTGGATCTTTAATGTTGTGGGCCTGTTTTTTATTTATTTATTTATTTTTATTTTTTTCTTGTTCAGATGCATGGCATCATGGATTCTATCAAACGCCAACAGATAAAAAAATCAAAACCTGACTGCCTCTGTTAGAAATCTTATAATGGACCATGTTTGGATCTTCCATCAGGACAATATGGCCAACATGAACTAGAGAAAGCATTTATTTCACAATGAGATTTTCTCCTCACTTTCAATTGTTTTACTTCATATAGGTTAGAATTTTGTGAATTTTTTGAATGAAAGATCGAAAGGATAAACAATGCAGATTTATTTTCACAGCCACCTTTATAGCCTACCTATATATATATATATATACATATACACATATATATAATCTGAAACTGGTGCCAATGATTTCATTTATCTGGAATATTTGTATTGTGATCGATGAAAGTGAATAATGTGGTTGAATCACTAACATTAAGACTACAAATTTGTATTAGTTGAAATCATGAATAAATAAAATTGACATATGAATCCAATTAACGCTGTAGTAATCATTTCCGTACAATTAGCAAAACACTTTCCTAAACCACAAACTTCCACACAAAAGAGAAAGCTGGTTTGTTATCAAGCAAGAGTGATCATGGTTCTGGCAGACTAAACATGATGATAACATCATCATTCTTCTCTTTCAGGACTTTCCAGATTTAAAATGGGGCCAAAAATGCAGTCTTGTTGCGTAATGATCTCTCAAAACAAAGAACTCCAAAAACATTAGAGCTCAGATTACTAAAACAACTCCTGCTGGTTCAACTCACTGTTTAATTCACATTCATTATGATCACATTTAATAATGTGTTTCAGAATCCACACATACAGAAAAAAAGGTTTATTGGTTAGAGATTTGTTTAGGATCTGAAATCAGGATTTAACAGGTCAAATCTGTTTGGAGTAAGAGTCCCAATTTGTTCCAAGTCCAAACCAGAGCAGCTGGTTTACATAAAACACTTTTCACAATTCAAATCAGAAGCAACATATGAAACCAATGATTTTGTCCATCTGGAATATTTGTTTTGATCTCTGAGGCACTTAATAAATAATGTGGAAGAATTGCTCACATTAAGCCAACAAACTTTCATGACCCTTGATCTTTTAAAGTGCAATCTTAACAAACGTTGACAGAGTTCACTTATTTGTGGTCCTAATTCTGTCTTGCATCTTACAGTGATATTATGAAATATTTCATATATAATATAATGTTTAAGGTAACTGTTTTATGTGAATATGTTGTAAAATGTAATTTATGTCTGTGATCAAATCTGAATTTTTAGCATCATTACTCCAGTCTTCAGTGTCACATGAGCCTTTATTTGAAATAGTAATGTTCTGTAACAGTATAAATGTCTTATGTAATTGTTGGTTGATCAATTTAATGAATTTTTGCTGAATATGATTTACTGACCCTAAACTTTTGAATGGTAGTGTACACTGTGAAAATGTTAAAATATAATTATTAAAATATAATTTTTGATCTTTAAAAAAGATCAGTCATTGTCAATTTCAGTTTATTTTTATGAATAAATAAACTTCGCATATAAATCCAATTAACCATGTAATAATTTCCACACAGGTAACCTATCAAACCAACTGGAAATCATTGCTTGTGTCCAAATCACATGCTCTCTTGACTAGGTACTTTTTTAAATAAGCAATCACTTTTTAAATAAGCAATCACCAAAAAGAGTAGATTCTATATAGTATGAATGTAATCTGGACTTACTACATTCCCCATGTTGTCATTTTCACGTGACCAACCAGCATCAGTTGCATCACATCACTGCCATTCATAAATCATCTCCTGTGGCCTGATGGGATAGTAAAGTGTTCATCGCATGCATACTTCAGAAACACTCCAGAAGTAGTATGTCATCCACGTACTTTTTTCCCTACACTTTTATGAGTACTGTGAATTTTGACACACTTCTTTTGTCGCATACTATTTTTCGCCCTACTATATAGTAGGGAAGTATTCGATTTGGGATGTTTCTGAATGCTCGTCATGTGACAGCAGTTTGCTTAGCTAGGATCATGTTGTTCTCTTTTCTGGAACAGTTAATTTTTCTCAGACATTTACTCCTGTATCTCAAACAGTAAACAATGGAGTTAGCAACAGGTTATTGGTTTGATTCCTATGGAGTGCATGAACTGATCAAATATAAACCTTGAATAGATTTCCTGCAATAAGATTATGAAACTTGTCTTACACAAATAAATAATGCATACATTCATAAAAATAAAGGTGCTTAAAAGGTTCTTCACAGCGATGCTATAGAAGAACCATTTTTTGTTCCACAAAGAACCATTCAGTTAAAGGTTATTTAAAGAACCATCTATTGCTTACCTTTTTCTATAACCTGAAGAACCTTCTTTCACCACAAAGAACCTTTTGTGAAACAGAAAGGTTTTTCAGATGTTAAAGGTTCTTTATGGAACCATTTAGACAAAAAGGTTCTTCTATGGCATCGTGAAGTACCTTTATTTTTAAGAGTGTACATACAGATCAGCTCATTGTACTCTTCACCCACTTACTAGTTTAACTGGTATAACTTACCCATAAGATCTAACTTATCCATAGGATACAGATATTCATCTTTAGAGAGTATCACGTCTTTATTCATATCAATATTCTTTGAAAAATAAAAATAAAAAATAAGATACTGTACAAAACTACACCGTTCACACTATTAGAAAAATTCAGAAATCGTTTCCAAACTTCAGCTATACTGTACCAAAAAATGACATTCATTACAGACATTCCTTGAAAGTCAGAATAAAGAACAAAACCAAACAGTTTGAGTTTCGCTGTTTCCTATTAAAGTTCACAAAGGCTTTAGTTCATAAGTTACATATACACTGATCAAACAGATCAATATTATGCTGTTATTTCACAGAAACCAGAATAAAACAGAAACAGAGTTTTAAACCAACAACCAGAGTTATATATTTAGTAGTTTGAGATATAACAGATAGTAGCATATGTAGTTTAATGGAGTTCAAATAAAGCTTGTGTGTTTCATGAGCACCACATGAAAACTTGTACTGTTGAGTCAATGCTATTATATCACATCTTCTGGATGATTGCTGTTGTCCTCATCATGTTTGATGCATAGAAACACCCTCTTCTGGAATTCACAAGATTTGTTGAAGTTTGGTTTCTTGTTGCGAATGATTGTCATTATGATGATGATGAGGATGAAACCGCCCACAACTGCAGCGATGACAGAAACCTTAGATCCAAGACCTTCTGTGTCTGGTGCAGATGCTTCTAATGGGTCCTTGTTTACACCTTCCTCTGTGAACACAAATGAAGCCTATCAGTCAGATTCTCCACACAGACCTCTCAATGTGATTTTGCTGCTGAGAATCTGATAAAACTGAGTTCTTGACCACAGGCCACAGAATTTAAATAACTTGAGAGAAAACACTTAAACACTGAATTTTTTATTTCCATTTAAAGTTATGAATATACTGACAAGAGACTAAGGAGCAGTTTTATGAATTCCTGCATTCTAACTAATGTGAAACAGTAATTGACAGTAATAATAAAACTTTCTTACCATGAGTTTTACGGCCATTTTTAAGCCATATTTTAAACCACTGTAAATAGATTGCATATAAATGTGCAAATAGTTACTGAACTATAAACAACAGTATGGTACCTGTTATGTTCACAGTGAATTCTGTAGTTTTCGGAGCAGATGTTGTTTGCAAGAAGAATTTGAATTTAGCTGTCATTGCTGTAGTTGGAGTGTAGGGGCATGTGAGGCTGCTCCTCTGCTCACAGGAATCTTTAGGAAGTTTACAAATTTCTGAGTCATTATAGATTTCAGTGTATTTATACATTTTAATGCAGCATTCAATGCACTGCTGAGAGACACTGCAGGTGAGATTTACTTCTATCCCCACAGATCCAGTCACATCATCACAGGTTACACTGCAGTTACCTTCAAAAAAAAAAAAAAAAAAAAAATTTAAAAAATTTAAAAAATCATTTATATTTTTACATATCATAAAATTCTGATCACTAAATATACAGTGGCTCAATCACTTATTCACACACACACACACACACACACACACAAACACACACACACACACACACACACATATATATGCATATTTGTAATTTTTTTTGCCTTTATTAGGATAGTACAGTATATAGAGAGGAAACGAAGAGGGAGAGAGAGAGGGGGGACGGGACTGGGAAAGGTCAGTAAGCCAGGACTCGAACTCAGGATGTCTTTTATATGTTAGATTTTCAATAGATTTGATTTCTATGGGTGAGCCACATATTTACATTAATCATTTATTATGAGTTGTAGCTTCAATATATACACTATTTATTTACTAAAAGCGGAATAATACAGCAGTCTGTGCATGCAGCCTCATCCTGACTCTTTCTTTTAATCAGATATATCAGATATAGTAGGAGGAGAAAACACAAGATGATTGAAAATGTGATATTATTTTATGTAAAAGATTTTTAGGTAAAAGAGCTCGTGTGTAGAAACACATAAACTGGCAGCACAAAAACTATATTGCTTACTGACCTCACTTTTTCACTATTTTTCACTATTGTGTAAACTGTTTAAACAGTAAATCTGTGTTTTGAATCAGACTAAGAGCCATTTATACTGGGGTTTTTTAAGAGCCACATATATTGTATATCTGAATCTGATTTGAACAGTGCATAAACTGCTTAGACTAATAATAAAATGTTAGCCATCTAATATGCTTTCTTGAAGACTGATCATAGCTGTTTAAACTGAGTTACTAAAAGGTAGACTGACCCAGTCTGAATCAGAGAAGTAAGCTGATTATATCTTGGTTAACTGCTAGTTGGTCTAACTAGTTCTTATGTTCCTATGTTTATGCAACTGGCATTTTTATTATCTTAGATTTAGTTCCTCTTCTAAATTCTCACACATATTCTAGGTGAAGTTTATTCTCTTACCATCATCAGCTTGACAGACAGCAGTAAAGGTCCAAACCAGAATGAACAACAGCACAGCATTTACAGCATTCATGGCTATGATTCTGCAATAGAAAAAAAAAAAAAAAAAAGACAGAAATTTTGCATCAGAAATTAAACTTAGGACTAATAAGGAAGTAAAGAGTACATAGAGACTTTAAAGAGGATGATTTACTGAAAATACAGCAGAAATGTCAGTATTTAAAAGCAAAGGTTTACCTCGATTAAGTCAGTTCTGAATGTTTAACAAAACAGCATGCATGTACTCAAGACTTTCCAGTAGCTGGTTATTGATTAGTAAAAATAATGGGAATTATTTCATGTTCAGAGAAGAGTCATGCAGTCTGTTTGTCTTCACAGCATGAGTTCATTCCACTCTGACTCTGTCTGCTGCTCACACGAGCATATAAATACTTTATTAAATGTCTTTATTAGACAGCTACCAAACCATGTCTGTCAACACTCCCGTTTTTCCCAGAAGTCTCCTGTATTCAGGGGCGTAGAATTGGGGGGGGGGGGGGGGGGGGGGGGGAACGCCAGGGACTTGACAGAGAGAGCCTCCCTCCTATTTTATTATTTCTCCCAGAAAACTCCCATAATTTGTATGGCCCAAACCTCATTATATGAATAATCACATCATTATATTATTTAAGGTTGTCCAGTTGCTAGATCTTGTATGAAAGGCAAATTTCAACCCATTTGTGACCTCAAACTGGCAACCTACAACCCAGTTGTGCTGTTGATATCTGCACAGGTAGTAGATTCGGGAAGTTGAATCAAGCATCACTGGTAGCAATGGGAGGAGAAGACTCAAGTAGTGTTCCATTTAAAAGAACGAAATATACATGTAAATTTAACAACAGCTGGAAAGAAGAATTTAATTCATGGAAGTGAAAGTGGCGACGTGTGGCCAAGTATGGTGACCCATACTCGGAATTTGTGCTCTGCATGCCATTTAATCCTTCCAAGTGCACACACACAGTAGTGAACACACACCTGGAGCAGTGCAGCTTGGTCTCATGTTTATATGTAGGTATTAATATGTAACATTTACAAGCACAAAATGTAAATTTTTGTACGCTGATGCTAAAACGTACAATTTAGACATATTTCAATGTTTAAAATGTACAAATCGCTACGTATTTTTAGCTAAAAAAAAACGTAAAAATATTTACGTATCTTTTATATCAGTCATTCTTGAGAAGTGGGACAAAACATATCCAGCAATTGTAACTGCTATTAGGTTTAAAAAATGATAAAAATGCATTGATATGAATTTCGTAATGTTATTCACACAACTATTAACACAACTGGCCGAAATATGCAGTAAAATAACCATTTTAGTAACAATATAGCATTAAAATATTTTTATAGTTGCTAATCCCACTCCTACCTTTAAACGAAAAACATGACAGACAGATAAATGCAATTACAATCATTTATTTATTGCAAAAATGTCAAAAGCAGTACCAAAAGTAATCTAAATGACGATGTGTTGCAGCCGCAGTCCTCTCTGGCAGAATACAGTAGGTTTGTGTGAGCTGCAGAGCAGAATTTATGTTGTTAATTGCTGAAAATATTATCCAGATTATTTTCCCGATCCACTCCGTGAACTCATGAAGCCGCACGCGTGCATCATTCAAACACACCTCACCAGAAACACAACTTGTCATAATCTGATGAATTCCGGGCAAGAGCCAATGAGCAATCGAAGATATTCATCTTTAGAGAATATTACAAGTCTTTATTCATTTAAATGTTCTTTAAAAAAAAAAAAAAAAAACACTGTACAAAACCACACCCTTCACACTATTTGAAAATTGTGTGTGCAAAATATTAAGAAATCATTTCCAAACTGACATTCATATGGTATAAACATTCCTTGAAAGTCTGAAAAAAAGAGCAAAATCAAACACAGTTTGAGTTTCGCTGTGCTTACTCTTAAAGTTCACAGAGGCTCGAGTTCATTAAAGTCACATAAACAAATATATACACTGATCAAACAGATCAATAATATACTGTTATTTCACAGAAATCAATATAAAACAGAAACAGAATTTTAAACCAACAGCCAGAGTTCTATATTCAGTAGTTTGAGATACAACAGATAGTACAGTATATAGTTTAGTGGAGTTCAAATAAAGCGTGTGTGTTTTATGAGCACCACATGAAAACTCATACTGCTGAGTCAATGCTATCATATCACAACTTCTGGAGGAGTGGTGTTGTCTTCATTATGTTTGATGCAAAGAAACATCCTCTTCTGGAATCCACAAGGTTTGGTGAAGTTTGGTTTCGTTTTGCAAATGATTGTCATGATGATGATGATAAGAACGATGCTGAAACAGCCCACAGCTGCAGAAATGGCAGTATTGGATACAGTATCCTTAGATACAGGATCCTCTGCTTTTATTAATAATGAATCTAGAAAAAGGGAAATTCAAACTGTTTAAATTATTGTTTAAACCATGAACATTAATTCAGCACATAAGACTGCAGGCAGTCAGATTCTTCACACAGATTTTCACAAAACACCTCTGCTGCTGAGAATCTGATCAAACTGACGCACACAGGCAAATCCACACATTTCTAAAAATCACTCTGATTGAAATATCTTAAGAGATATGTTACTTTTGGGAAACCATAATCATGCACCAGTTAGACCTTAAACATGCCAATAAATTTCAAACATTTATTGAATTATAAACATCAGTATTATAGTATATACCGTACCTGTTATGTCTACAGTGAATTCTGTCCTTTTCATTCCACACTTTGTTTGCAAAAAGAATCTGAATTTTTCTGTCATTGCTGTAGTTGGAGTGTAGCCGCATGTGAAGCTGATCCTCTGTTCACAGGAGTACCCAGGAAGCTCTTGTTCACAGATTGTTGAGTCATTGTAGACCTTAGGGTATTGAAACTTATATTTTGTAAAGCAGTATTCAGTGCATTGCTGAGGGATATTGCAGGTGAATGTGACTTCTTTCCTCACAGATCCAGTCACATCATCACAACTTATACTGAAATCTGAAAAATAGCAATGTATATAGCATTATATATAATATAGCAAATGAAAGACAAAAATAATTTTATTTTATGAAATCTCATTAAACTATATAAAGTTTTATTAAATATACATAACTCTATCATTAGAGAACCTATTTATACTGCAATATGTATATTGCACATTAAAATTAGGATTTAAAAATTCTCACACACACTTTAGGCGAAGTTTATTCTCTTACCAAATTTATCAGCTTGAGAGACAGCAGAAAATGCCCAAACCAGAATGAACAGTTGTACAGCATTCATGGTTGGGATTCTACAACAGAAAAAAAAAAAAAAAAAAAAAAAAGACAGAAATTTGCATCAGAATGAAATTTACAACTAATAAGGAAGTTCTAGAGATCGAGATTAGATAGAGACTTTACAGAGGACAATTTACTGATAACTCAGCACAAATGTCAGCACTTATCAGCAAAAGTTTACTTGGATTAAATCAGTCCTGAATATTTAAAAAAAAAATTGACAAGCCATAGACTACTTTTATGGTGTTAAAGTATTTAAAAATTACTCAAGGTTGATAGAATTTTATTTTGTTTAATGAACTATTTCTTTATGCTTCCAAGAAACACCCAGGGTCGGGGAGTAATGGAATACATGTAACGGCGTTACGTAATCAGGATACAAATATCTAGTAACTGTAATTCGTTACAGTTACATCAAAAAACAAAATATTCAGATTACAGTTACATTTTGTAAAAAGTGGGAATACTATCAGGATTACAGTTGTTTCATTTAAAATTAAATAAATGAGTATTTTGACATAATAACTCTATATTTAGCGCTGCTTCGTCAAACAGTAGTTCCGGGTTCTGTTGACACATGTTGACTCACATGAGCCACCTGCTGGTGCGTGTGCAAATAACACCCGTCTACAATTATTCTCCTCAAACGCGCGCGATGAGACCATACACCGTGTACTAACTACATGCGACGCGACAGGATTCCAGCGAAACGCAGTTTGGCTGTCCACACTACACGCGACGCGACAGTGCGATGCGACAGAATCAATCAAATATCACAGCCAATCAGAAGCGTGTGTGGGCGGGCTCTCTCTGGAAGCGCACTGCTCTCGCAACGAAATGGATATGTTTATAATTAATTCATAAATATTAAACCTTTTTAACATGATTAAATGTACATACTGAGTGACTGATAACATCTTTGTCATGGAATGCACTTGTTGGTTCACAGTGAGTCGCGGTTTTAACGTACATGTTTGCTTTAATTTATTTTCAAGATCTGAGGTAAACTATCTATTGTTGCTTTCAGTATGGCTATAAGGTCACGCAATATAATATTTAAACAAATATTGGACACGTTTAACTTTGAATAAAGAACATAATTGCCTGAGATTATCTACTGTCATATGGTTTGTATGTTGTTGTTCCAGCCGTGAAGTCGCGGAAATAGAAACCGTTTCTAAATTAGAAATTTCGGCTAGTTAGGACAAAAACTCCAATTAACATGGAAAAGATACCTTTTATCGCGTGTCGCGGCGTCGCGTCGTGTGTAGTTAGGACACAGTGATAGACTGTATAAAAACACGGATGTAGTGTCCGTGACGTCACCCGTAGGATTCTGAAGAGCATTTTTGAAGCCTAAAGTGGGCGGAGCTGGCCGTCTCCATCTTAGCAGCGCGTCACCGCGCGTCACTCCCGGATAATCAAAAATGGGCAAAGAGGTGGGACGTGAGTGGAGCTGGTTGCTGAAACCACGCCCACCTAGCGTGTCAAGCGGGCAATCCGCCTGTCACTCAAGTGGCCACGCCCATAATTATGCAGAACTTTAAGGCTTAATATAATTTAAACGGATGAGTTATAAAAAAATAACTGCTGAACTGTATAGCCACTAGATGTCTGCATAACCTTTTACATAAATATATATACGGGCTGCAATACCTAGATGGTGAAACAAGACACAATTTTTAATAGTTTCAAATAGTTTCACTATAGTTTTTATTCATTTGAATTTTAAAGTCATAATTAAATAAAAGTACTTTGATATTGCTTTCGTGACTTTATTTACATATGTAATTTGAAGTAATCCAAAAGTAATCATATTACATTACTTTTATATTGTGGTACTTGGATTACGTTACTGAATACTTTTTTAATGATGTAATTTGTAACGGTAATGGAATACATTTTAAAAGTAACCCTCCCAACCCTGGAAACACCAACATCTAGTGCATCCTTATGATGACTTATAGCTTATTTGATCTAATACATAGGCCTAATATAATAATTACGCAGTTTAAAAAAAAAAAAAAAAAAAAAAAAACTACTTCAAGTCTGAGAATATGCTTTACATATTCAGTATATCACTCTTAAATAATTTGAATGGTTTCACCCAGCATAATAAATCATGCTTTAATTGGAAGGAGCTGAAGGAACCCATGAGTGCAAAATACAACTGCAAAAACACAATATTTATTAGCTATAGTAAAGCGCTGAGAGCACACAATGTGTCACAAATCGCACCTCTGTGGCTCTCTCCGATCGCCACCGGAGGGCACCTTCACCAGAGTACTAATCTCATTTGGACAGCATTACCCACATGCCCCGTGCCTTGGCCTGATTACCTGCCCAGGTGTTCCTCATTTCCTACCCTTGTTTAAACTGTGCTCTTCTCCTCAGCTGACGCGAAGTCTTGTTTGCTTCGGCCACAATTCTGAGCGTTTCTCTGATTCTCCGTGTTTTTGACCTAGGACTGTTTATTGATCTCTGATTGTCTGCCTGTTGCCTTCTGACCCTTTTGAGCCTGCCTTATCGTCTTTGATTCTCTGCTGCCTGCCCTGACCTTAGCCCGGTATCTGTTCTTGATTTTGGATTGCATTTGTGGTTCTCGACGCTGTTGTATTGACCCTGCCTGTTGATTACTATTAAAGTATTATCGCAAATGGATCCAGACGTTTCAGACTCTTCATCACACAATGAAACACATCCGTTCGTTAAAAATGTCCGGTAAATTTTTTCTGTTGCATTATCTTGACTGGCAGAAAGCAAAAACAAATAATTCTGTACTGTAACACTGATCAGACAAAATCAGTTTTAAAAATTACATTCATAGGCATTTTGCAATATCTGAAAAATGTGTAATGAATGTAGGCTTAGGAAAATTCCCTAGTTTGTTATGGATTAATAAAGGAAATTATTTTGTGTTCAGAGAGGTATGCTCATCTGCGCTCTGTATGTCTTCACAGTCTGAGTTCATTGCACTCTGACTCTCTCTGCTGCTCACAAGAGCATATAAATAGAGGCTACTAAACTTTCACTTTCAATATGACTTATGCAGTGGTGGAGGTAATGAATTACAACTACTCACGTTATTGTAATTAAGTAGTTTTTTCAGGTACTTGTACTTTTTGAGTATACATTTAAAGATGTACTTTTACTTGTAAGTAGCCTGCAAAATAATCTGCTTTGTTACTTTTGAATCATAGTTCATTACTGAGTATGCCCACAATTTGAATTGATATTGAAACCTTTGACGGTGTGGTGCAGCTGACACAGAGCAGAACCCTGCTCAGAGGAGACGAATTGTTGAATAAAGTCATTATTTTTGTTTTCTTCGCATACAAAAAGTGTTCTCGTCACTTCGTAACATTCAGATTGAACCACTGATGGCAGATGGACTATTTTGACGATGTCTTTCATTCTTTTCTGGACCTTGACAGTGTTATTTACTTGGCAGTCAATGGGACAGTCAAAAGCTTCCCGGTTTTCATCTAAAATATATTAAATTGTGTTCCGAAGACGAACAAAGCTTTTACGTGTTTGGAAATGACATGGGGGTAAGTGATTAATTTTTCCACCACTTACAGTTATTTATGTTATTAATTACAGTTATGTTTTTGATTTGACTGACATTTTTGACCAGATGTTCGTGCTGTTACTAACCTGAAAATGTCCCCTTCATGCCATGATGATGTCTGCAGCAAGATACTGATGTGTCTGAGTGTGCATGAGTCTGACACCCTATTGGGGGCTGCAGTCAATTTGTCAAATATACAGAACTACTGAAGATACTGACTAGCCGTAACATTGATGTGTACATATCTGATATTCTTGATGCTAGTGTATTTGTTGTTTTGAAGACAAAAAGTTTTAAAAGTTATGAGCGCTGTCAAAATGATTAAGATGACCAATCAAACCAAAGAATGCGGGGCTTTACTGTTCACAGACATGTGAATTTCAGTAAAGCGTGAGTCCGTGGAGCAATGCTTTAGCTTCATGCTTTTAGATTGTCACGAAAATATCACAAGTATGTGTTTTTTAAGTCTTGCCAGTTAAAGATTTCAAACCGATTTTAAACCGTTCAATCGCAAGAAGACGACAAAGACAACTATTCGGTACTCATGCTTGAATGGACAAAACAAAAAAATTAAATCACAGTTCCCCCTACTAAACTCCGCCTGTGACAGCATATACCTGCTACTGTCTGTGTCAATTTGTGTTAGTGTTATTTAAAGATCAAAAAAAAAAAAACACTCAAATCTGCACTTGACTGAATAGTAGACCTAACTGAAAAACTTAAAGCACTGTTTCTTTCATTTGTATCCTTGTGCTATTGATAGAAATTTTCTTCATTTAATACCGATTGTTTACTTGTCTTTGTGTAACATTATTTATTAAAATGCAACAATAACTTTCTTATTTTTTCCTTAAAAATTATGTTAATAATAATAATTTGCTGAAAAAGTACATTCTTTGTTTAATTTTGATTATCCATTGCATATTAAAATGGAATGTTGTAACTGAAATGAATATTGTCTACCCAACTCTCAGTTTTGGTTCCCACACCTGTCAGACCAGAGCAGCACACCTGCTGTGAGGTAAGATGTAAGCAGTTAAACCAGTGCTTGAAATGGAAAAAGTGCCAGTACTCCTACTAACACTTTATAACATCAAAGCACTTCATTTCAAACAAAATGAAAGTTGTGCTATTAATTTTGCCATGAAACAAATGTTTTTTTTTTTTTTTTTTTTTTTTTAAGAAATCTTCATACAACTATATAAGATCTCCACAGTTCATAGTGTCAAAACAAGCAGCATGAAAACACTTTTTTTTTCTTTTTTTTTTACTACACATATCCTACTGTAGATTATTCAGTGCCTTCTCAGTTGCTTAAATAAAAAATGTAAATATAAATCCGTGTTTCATTTGATGTCAGCTGGCGCTTAAAAAACGTATATTAATAAATATGATTTATTTCATTCATGTATATGATCATAGTTTCTCCAGCCCACACACTGCACCGATCTGTCACTGGTCTGTCATTAGTTTTATTGCCGTTGCGAGACTGATTGATGATGAAATTACGAAACATACCTGGAAAGAGGAAACAGAAGCTCTCTTTTCAGAAGCTAAAATAAATAAAGCTAGATCAGAAAAGCTTTTTCTACTTTCTATATCTGCATAATATCTATCAGCTACCTTGCAGTAGATATTAATCAACAGACACTGAAAACTCATATTAATCAGTAAATGCACAATAAACATTTACAATAAATAATGAATGAAATGAAAGTAAATGTTTCTGTTGTGAAATCAGTCAGTGGTTCACCTGCCATGTTTACATCTGTTGCCATACAACACACTCTACGGTGGCCCGTCTTTTTTTTTTTTTTTAGGTGATGGAATGAGAGATTTTCTTGGCTCTGAATGCTCAACACATGACAGCTGTTTGCTTTCATCAGCTGTAAGATAATTTTGTACTTCTCAGACTGTTACTCCTGTATCCCAAACACTAGACAATGGCGTTAGCAACGGGCTGTGGGTTTGATTCCCATGGAGTGCATAATTAACAAATATTAACCTTGAATGCAATGTAAGTTGCTTTGAATAAAAGCATCTGCCAAATGCATAATTAATTCCTCAGATTTCAATAAACTGATCTCAAGTTTGATCTAAACTGTATAGGTTTACACTAAAATAATTCTATCTCAAAATCTCTTTTATTCAAAAACCCTTCAAGTATGTAAATATTCCTTAAGAATAAGTTCATGTAACTTGTCATACACAAATAAATAATGCATACATACAGATCAGCTCCTTGTACTCTTCACCCAGTTTAGTTTAACTGAAATATCTTACCCATAAACAGAAAATCTAGATATTCATCTTTAGAGAGTATCACAAGTCTTTATTCATTTCAGTGTTTATTTTTTTATATATATAAATAAACTACTGTACAAAACCGCACTGTTCACACTATTAGAAAAATGCATGTGTAGAATATTTAAAAATAATTTCCAAACTTTAGCTATATTAACACTCACTGTAATAAATTTACATTCATTACAGACATTCCTTTGAAGTCAGAAAAAAGAGCAAAACCAAACACAGTTTCGCTGTGTTTCCTCTTAAAGTTCACAAAGGCTTGAGTTCATTAAAGTTATATAAACAGATATATACACTGATCAAACTGATCAATAATATGCTGTTATTTCACAGAAACTTGTATAAAACAGAAACCGGGTTTTAAATTAACAACCAGAGTTGTATATTAAGTAGTTTGAGATATACCATAGCAGAGTATGTAGTTTGGTGGAGTTCAAATAAAGCTTGTGTGTTTCATGAGCATCACATAAGTAAAAAAAAAACAAAAAAACCAACAACTCAGTTTTGTATTGCTGAATAAATATTATATCACATCTTCAGGACAATTACTGTTGCCATCATCATGTTTGATGCACAGAAACATCCTTTTCTGGAACCCAAAAGATTGCTTTTTGCAAATGATTGTCATTAAGATGATGATAAGGATGAGGATGACAGATAAGCCCACAACTGGAGTAATGACAGCATCAATAGATCCAGCATTCTTAGATCCAGTATCTTCAGATTCCTCTTCTGTTCTTAATGATGGCTCTGGAAGATGAATTTATGTTTAATGTTTTATGATAGTGTTAAAGTCATGAACTCAGCTTCAGCCTATCAGCCTGCAGACAGTCAGATTCTCCACACAGACCTTCACAAAACACTTCTGCTGCTGAGAAGCTGATCAGACTGATTTCACAGGCAAATCTATACATCTCTAAAAATCACTCTGACTGTAATATGCATTGCTATGTAGAAACAATGGTCATGCAACAGTTAGGCCATAAACATGGCAGTAAATTTCAAACATTTATTGAAATATAAACAACAGTATAGTGTACCTCTTATGTCCACAGTGAATTCTGTTGTTTTCTTTCCACACTTTGTTTGCACAAAGAATCTGATTTGTCCTGTCATTGCTGTAGTTGGAGTGTAGCTGCATGTGAAGCTGTTTCTCTGTTCACAAGAGTTTTTAGGATTTTTTTTACAGATTTCTGAGCCATTAAATCTCTCAGTGTATTGAAACTTATACATTTGAATGGAACAATTTGGGCAATGCAGTGAGACGCTGCAGGTGAGATTTACTTCTTTCCGCACAAAACCAGTCACATTCTCACAGCTTACACTGACATCTGAAAAATATCAATGTATATCATATAATACAGCAACTGAACAATAAAAAGATGTTATTTTTTTGACAACTCATGAAACTCTTGAACTTATATATGTAACACATTTTTTTATGTAAAAGAGCACATTAATGGGCATTAAAAAATGTATTGCTCCCTGAACATAATGGATTTCCCTACTGTGTAAACTGTGCAAACAGCAAATCTGTATTTTGAATCAGACTAAGAGCCCAAAGCACTTACACTGGGTATTTTTTAAGAGCCACATGTTTTGTACATCTATGAAACAGTTTTTTTCCCCATTATCTTAGATTTTTAGTCTCTCTTCTAAATTCTCACATACATTTTAGTTGAAGTTTATTCTCTTACCATCATCTGCTTGACAGACAGCAGTAAAGGTCCAAACCAGAATGAACAGTTGCACAGCATTTACAGCATTCATGGTTGTGATTCTGCAAAATGGAATTTAAAAAAAAAAAAAAAAAAAACAGAAAAAAAAAAATTTGCATCAGAAATTAAACTTAACTTAGGACAAAGAAGGCAGTACTTTAGATCAGAGAGTATATAGAGACATTAAAGAGAAAGATTTACTATTTCTACAATACATGACACTTAAATATTTTGCAGTTGCAGGGTTTCACACAAAATAAAAAACAAATACTTTAATTTTGAAGCTTTGAAGGGAATATAAGTGTAAAATGCATGCAAAACCACAAGATGTATTACAGTAAATCACTGAAAGCACACAATAAAACGTCCGTTCATGACAACGTGTCCGTGACAGAAACTGAACATCATGAAATAAAAATCTTTCTGTTTCTTTATTTTCACTGGCTGAGCGAAAAACAAATATAATTCTGTAGGAAACACTGCAACACTGATCAGACAAAACCATTTAAAAAACTTTTCTATAGTCGGCATTTTTAAATATCTGCTAAAATTGTAATAAATGTATTTGAAGATTTTCCTGTAGTTGGCTATGAATTTGTAAATATAAAGGGAATTATTTCTCACCTGCGGTCTGTGTGTCCTCACGGTCTGAGTTCATTCCACTCTGAATCTCTCTGCTGCGCACACGAGCATAAATAGAGGCTAAACTTTCACTTTGAAATGGCTCACAGTTGTTCATATTGTTGTAACATTTTTGACCAGCAGTTGGTGCTGTCACCAACCTGCAAATTTCCCCTACATTCCATAAAGATGATGACAGGGGTCGTCAATGGGCTACATCAGGGCTGGGAAACTTTGGTCCTAGAGGACCACTGTCCTGTTAGAGTTTAGCTCCAATCAAGGGCACAGTTTTGGTTTGAACATTGGGGGGTTGAAGCGTGAACTGTTTTAGTGGAGTCCTGGGTCATGATCCCTCATAAGGTTTATTTATTTGTTTGTTTGCTTGCTTATATGTTTATTTTTGTAAAAAGGTCTTTTGTGCTATCATCCACACATGCAAAGTTGGTTGATAACATAACTGCAATAAAGTAATAGCCTATTTAAACAATAACTTGTTTACATAGGATATATAATGTATATTCAGTGGTGGAAAGTGCACAGAAAATTTGTACTTAATTACAAGTACTGTTACATTGCTGAAATACTACTCAATTACAAGTAAAAGTACTGGTGTCAAAACAGTACTTAAGTAAAAGTACAAAGTACTCTTCTCAAAAACTACTCAAAGTACTTTTTAGCTGATGATATTTAATGAATTACCAAAAAATATTCATTCATATCAAAGATCTATGTGGATAATAGCTACTTTGAACAAAACCTTATCTTATTGACAAAGTACGTGAATCAGTGGTCATGATACAGGAATTTCTAACCTCAATACCTTGAAAAATATCAATATTAAAGTACCCGTTATGCAGAAGTTGCAACTGACTTCAGTGTTGTGATGTATTTCCAAGTGAAATAGAATATTGAATAAAGGGTGGGGTTTTATTGTCGTGCACCTCCACTCCACCTCTTGCTCATAGCAGATTCATGGTTGGAGTGGTTAAGAATATCTGCTTGTTACGTCTGACATCACGCTTCACCGCTTCTGGGTCCTAATGCTCTGCCAGATGCCCCAAGAAAATAACAAAGTGTGCTAATATACACCCACGATGTCATGTAATACTGAAAAATTATAACCCTAACCTTTATCTCCATACTGAAATCCCAGATGGCCAGACAGTGTTTCAGCTAAAATATTAGTGTCTGAGACACTGTGAGAACGGAGACTGTAGTGTGCACAGCAATATTTTAAGACCCGAGAAAAAAAGTTTTAGGAAAAAAAAAAAAAAAAAAAAAAATTCATGTCTTTACATTGTTTAGAGCATTAAAAATAATGTAAAAAATGAATGAATAAGTAAGTAAATAAATAAATAAATAAAATTATATTTCATTCATAAGTTATGCTATGTCCTCGGTAGAGGCTCGACAGACAGCAGTAAAGGTCCAAAGCAGAATTAACACTATCACAGCATTTACAGCATTCATGGTTGTGATTCTGCAATAGAAATGACAGAAATTTGCATCAGAAGTGAAACTTAAGACTAAATTTAAGGCTTTAGACTTAAGACTAATACTGAAGTAGTACTAGAGATTACAGAGTAGACAGATAGACACTTTTAAGATGAATTACTGAAAGCTCAACAGAAATGTCAACATTTATCAGCAAAAGTTTGCTTGGATTCAGTCAGTTCCATTAGGAATATTTTACCAAAAAAAAACAAAAAACCCATATGGACTACTTTTATGGCGCTTTGAAGTTGTTTAAAATGAACAAAGGGTGATTAAATGATGACAGAAGTTTTTGTGGGGTTTCTGTTCGTGAACTATTCCTTCAAGATTCAAGAAACACCAAAATCTTCTTATACAGCTTTAGATGACTTATATTTAATCTAATACAGGATATGATCAGCATGTCACACAACTAGAGATGCACCGATTGCAATTTTCTTGGCCGATTCCGATTTCCGATTTTTTTGGAAGTGCGACCTGCCGATACTGATTTTTGCCGATTCCGATTTTCTTTCTAAGAACTATAACTGACAGCATACACAAACAGAAATCTATGCAAATTTCAATGCAAAAATTATTTACATAATGAAAGAAATTATTAAACATTGCAATTCCCCCAATCTGGACTAAGTTACAGATTTTCTCTCGCTTAAACAACCCTCAAAATAAAGTGCTCTGTGACTGAAAAGAGGACGAAATAGTTAACTTAAAATGAGTTGCTGTATGTAACAAAACAGATGTCATTTCCCACTATGTTTATAAATGGTCATTTTTTCCCCCTAAGCTTATTAAATGTGTCATCTTTCACATCAAATTCTTACTTTGTTTCAATTAATTCAGTTAGAATAATAAGAAACTTTAGAGTTGTTACCATTCAAATGAATTTAGTATTCACAAACTCTATCTTTCCACTGCTGAGGAAACAGAAGCTGGATCTGAAGTGGCATTAGATGTATTTGATGAAGCTGAGGTGCCATAAATGCATTTAAACTTCAAAATTTCAAATGCATAAATAATTTTATAAGATTAATGTTTTACCTATTTTTTAAACATACAAATAAATGTTGAAAAAATGCAATGATACTTTTAAATATGACTAAACCAGCAGTAGGTGGCAGCAAATGTCTGTTTTAATGAGTGAGTCATTTATTCATTCATTCAACCGATTCATTCAAACGACTGATTCATTCAGAAACGAGGCAAGTGACTGTCCTTATGAATGGGCCACTGAATCATTGACTCACTCAATTCGTTCAAAAACGCGGATTCATTCAGTAACAAAACACCGCAGTGTTGCTGGAGACACAACAGTTCTGCTGTGGCTTTGATCAGAACTATTTTCGTCAGCGAAATTGAGAAAAACAGTCAATATTTTGTCTAAAATCACTTTGTCTAAAATTTGTTGAGATAGTGAATTGGTGGGTTTTTGTTAAATGTGAGCCAAAATCATCACAATTAAAAGAACCAAAGACTTAAACTACTTCAGTCTGTGTGCACTGAATTTATTTAATACACGAGTTTCACAATTTGAGTTGAATTACTGAAATAAAGGAACTTTTCCACGACATTCTAATTCATTGAGATGCACCTGTATGTTCATATGCAGTATGAAATATCTGCAAAATGTGCAAATCTCACACGAAAACAGCAGGAATGTAGACCGATTCATGATTTTCCATGGATTAGTAAAATATAAAGCAAAATATTTCCTGTTCAGAGAGAGTTTGCTCACCTGCGCTCTGTTTGTATTCACCTTCTGAGTTCATACCACTCTGACTCTCTCTGCTGCTCACACGAGTGTGGTAGGGTGGCCCTTTAAAGGAACACTCCACTTTTTTTTGAAAATAAACTCATTTTACAACTCCCCAAGAGTTAAACAGTTGCGTTTTACCGTTTTTGAATCCATTCAGCCGATCTCCGGGTCTGGCAGTAGCTTTTTTAGATTAGCTTAGCATAGTTCATTGAATCGGATTAGACCGCAATGATATTACGCAGCGCCTGAAAGTAGTCCCCAGCTATATCATAACTAGTTACCTAGCTGGGGACTACCTTCAGGCGCTGCATAATATCATTGCACCTGCTGCACCCATGGTACGGCAGCAAAGTTCCTTGATAATTACGCTGGAATGAGAGTATAGTTCCTAGCCATATCGGCCTATAGTTCCTAGCCATGTATAACTTTTCATTTTCCGTCGGTCTTAGTACTTTATGTAACTATAGAAGAGTCAAGCTTTAAATAGAAAAATTATCGAAACTTTGGTCATTTTTGAGCGAGATGCTAATGGTCTAATCCGATTTGCTAAAAGTGCTACCACCAGACCCGGAGATCGGCTGATTCAAAAACAGTAAAACTCAACTGTTTAACTCTAGGGGAGTTGTAAAATGAGCCTATTTGGAGTGTTCCTTTAAGTACATTGCATGTATTGCGTGCATTGCGTGTTAATCACGTTACGTACCTATATCGGAGCAGGTGAGGTCTCAGTCTCTTATTAGCACGAACTGCTCGAACTGCTCGAACTGCCTCAGCACCTGGTGCGGTTGTTGGTTGAGTCCTTTGGTTGATTGTGTGTGTGTGTGAGTGTATGTATGTGAGTGGGTACTGATTTGTACGTAAGTTATTTTGGTTACTTTTTTTCTTTCCTGTTATTTTTTTTATTTAATTTTTTTGTGGGTTTTTTTTTTTTTTTTTGTATTTTCCTTTAGTTATATATGTATATTTTGATTGTTTAGGTTGTTGTTTATCTTGTGATTGTATTGGGTTACGTACCATCTTGTCTTGCTCAAATTGGTATTGCTCATTTCGGAACCCGGAAATTGTTGTTTATTTTGGGGTTGATTTTATAGGGTGATTTGTATTTTTGTTTTTTTTATCGTGTATCTTGCGGGGTGATAATAAGGTATATGGGTTTTCCTTTTCTTATTTGGTTGTTTGAGTGATTTGGTTTATTGTTATTTGAAGGGTTTCTTGTGTTTCTGATTGTACTTTATCCAGTGTTTTGATGTTAGACAACCGTTGCCCAAGGGAAAAAAACAACAACTAACAAGCAACAGACAACTTTCCTGTTATTTCTCTCTTTTTTTTTTTAATTGTATTATTATTATAACTAGTATTATTATACTTTTGGTGTTGTATGTTATAATTTAAAATATATGTGATTATTGCTATATATGGTTGATATTTTGCATGTGATGGGTGCAACAGTGGTTGGGTCATTGGCCTATTAACAGAGCCTCTTGGTAGGCTAATTTGTTTTGAGGTATAGTGCACACCATTGTATTTTGGTATTGTGGGCCCTGTATGTAAGGTATTTTCGCCACCCTAAACATTGTTACCAGGTGTCCGCGCTGGTTAAGTAAATTGTGAATAAAGGGGGGAAATGGTTTTATATTGATGTTGCGCTCAATGTTTTAATAGTGAATGTAGAAAAATAAAGTTGTGATTTTGGTGGGAATCTGCCTTTGCTTGTCACTTTCCATTCAGTTGGAAACTTACCATTGGGGAAGAAGGGTTGTATTCTGGGGTCTGGGTAGTGGTAGCCATAATTAATTACTCTGTCTCCAGTTACACAAGCATATAAATAAAGGCTGAACTTTCCCTTTCAACATGACTCAACCAGATGATCATGACAGCTGCCAAATGCCATTCCAATAGGTCAAATATATAGACTTATCTACTGAAGATGCTGACAGCACCTTAACCTCCAAAGACAATGAAGTGGACATATTTAAAGGGGTCCAATTATGCTCTTTTACTGAGTCTTGGTTTTGTTTTGGGGGTGTACTAGAACATGCTCTCATGATTGGTGGTTCGAAAATCGCTTTATTTTTCACATAATTTACATTATTACAATACCTTCCTCCCCAGCCTAACACAAACAGCTCGATTAATTCCGGGTTTGATGAAGGCCCGCCTTCCGAAAAACAAAATGTGTTGTGATTGGTTAGCTGTCCCAGTGCGTTGTGATTGGCGAACAGCTTAGACAGTGTTTCAGTACTGCCCTGCCTCCTTACCAAAACAGCAAGTTCGTCAATATTGCCATATCAATTCAGACCCCGAGAATATTGAACAAGAGGATCGCGCAGAACCTTTGCATGCATGGATATTGCAAGACATATTAAAGTGGTAACGTTATTGTTGTTGTTTTTTTTTGGCTAAATCACGTTTTAGATAGGATGTCAACAACAGCTTAAAAATAACTGCATTTACTATGTACAGATAAGTGCAACGGTAATATGTATTATGTTTATTGTTCTTTAATTCTAACATTATAACATGAATTGCAGTAAAACTGTTATACAGTTGAATTTATTTATACCATAGTCCCACAGACTTCCACTATTTGTGGCGGCATATATATTCAAATTAATTCTCTGCCAGCGGGAGGCGCTGTTGTAGCGGGAGAGAGCGAGGTTTCCCCAGTAACGCTGTACACAAAGCAGCTCACAAACGCTACTTTATCAGACATTACATGCAAGATGAAATGAAAATGACATACAAAATTTTCTGAAGACAGTCGGTTTCCTTCAGAAATACAGTGATATAAAAACACCAGCACCGGGTTTAGATTATGAAACATGCATTCGAATTTCTGGAGGCGGGATTTATTTTAATGATATTCTAATGGACCAATTTGTGATGTCACAAATACAGGAAAACAACTTTGTAGTCCAAACGAGCCATTCATTGTAGTTCTTGAAAAGGGATTTTTTTAAAAACAAAATATCTCCCTTTGGAGTGGACTTTGAGATTTGTAACTTTGTAGATCTTTTTTATGCCCAAACATACACACTACACACTGACTAAAATTCAAAAAGTGAAAAAGCATAATGGGACCCCTTTAATATTCTTGATGCTGCTCTTCTTATTGTTATGAAGACAAAAAAAAAAAAAACTTTTCAAAAACTTTTAAGACTTTTAAGAGTTAGGAGAGGGGTAAAAGCATTGTCAAAAGATGGCCAGCTTCATAGAGAGCGAACATTAGCCCCCCCTCCCCACCCCATCTCTCCCACCCCCCTAACACACTTTCTGTAAATTTCCTCCATTAGTTGTTTTAAAGCCTTGCCTATTTAAATATTTAGTCGATTTTTAGTCATACAGCATGCCATTACCGCCATTATAAGTGAGTTAACTTTTGCGTATTAGCGCGCTTGAATGGACAAATACACACAAAATTAAATAAACTCAAAGTCAAAACGCCCGTTTTGTAGAGCATTGTAGAGTCTTAACTGAGTTAAAATAAAAAAGTTTTGAATTAAATTGTGCTGTCAAACAATTAAACACGATTAATCGCATCCAAAATAAGTTTTTGTTTGCATAATATATGTGTGTTTTGTGTATATTTATTATGTATATATAAATACACACACATACAGTATATATTTTGAAAATATTTGCATGTATTTACATGTATATATTTATATTCATATAATTTATATTATAAATAAATATATTTAATATAAAATATATAAAATATATAAAATAACCTATTTTTCTGAAATATATACATGCATGTGTGTGTATTTATATATACATAATAAATATACACAGCACACACACGTATTATGTAAACAAAAACTTTTATTTTGGATGCGATTAATTGTTTGACAGCACTAGAATTAACATAAACTGTTGGGAGAAAATCTGTGTGTCAGATCTGTGCATGTGGTTGTAAAGTGACAGCAGCTTTTAATATACCTGCTACTGTCGGTGTCAATCTGTGTTAATGTTAAAGAACAAAGAAAAATCAGTCCGTTAAAATCTTCTCTTGACTGAATAACTTCTTTATGTTTAATAAGGATTAGGCCTAATCTGTAAATATAATTTATAGCTATTAATCTATAAATTTGTAGCCTACATTATAGTATTTTGTTCCTGAATAGTACTGTTAAACCCTGAAAATCTAAAGCACTGATTGTTTCATTTATATCTTTGTGCTATTGCGAGTAATTTGTTCATTAATTTCTGATTATTTACCTGTCTTTTTTGAACTGCAAGGTTACATGAGTCAAAAACAATGAAAACAGTAAATTTTCTTTTTTTACTTAGGCCTATATGTTAATAATAATAATTTCCTGAAAATTATGTTCTTTGTGTTGTTTTAATTTTGATAATCCATTACATATCAAGATGGAATGTTGTAACTGAAATGATAATTGACTATGACCCAACTCTCAGTTTTGGTCCCTGCACCTGTCGGATCAGAGTAGCACCTCTGCTGTGAGGTAAGATGTAAGTAACTAAACCAGTGCTTGACTTGAAAAAAAGTGTGGCATCACATTATAACATCAAAGCAATTCACTCAAAAATGAACATTCTGCTATAAGTTTTGAATTGAAATATTGAAATATTCATGCAACTATAGTTCATAGTAAATCAAAACAAGCAGCATGAAAGCACCATTACTACACATACTGTAGATAATGCAGTCGCCTTCTCAGTTGCTTAAACAAAAAATTCAAATAGCAGCAAATCTGTATTTCATTTCATGTCACCTGGCAATTTTATTAATAAATATGGTTCATTTCAGTCATGTATATTATCATGGTTTCTCCAGCCTACGTGCTGCATCTCTCTGTCACTAGTCTGTCATTAGTTTTATTGTTGCTGCATTAATGGATGATGATGAAATTACGAAATATACGAGGAAGCAGAAGCTATGTGGAGGTTCAGAGAAATTAAAGAAATGAAGCTAGATCTGAAAAACTAGAAATGAAGCTCATTACAAAGTTACTGAATCTGAATCAACAATGAACTGATTTTAACTGAAGAATGACTGTTTACTGTTGTCTTTTTAGAGCTGCTTTATAACTGATCTCTGTTTTGCATCATTGAATCATTATTTTTCTGTTTATCGCTATAAAGCTGCTTTGAAATGATCTTCACTGTAAAAAGCGCTGCTTGACTTGATTCAAACAAACATCTGACTGTGACTCACATGGCATAGCAATGATTGTATGGAGACCTTAATGATGACTTTATGGCAAGTTTATTTTTTCACAATTATTTTAATTTATTATTTATATAGCTATAGTTTGTGTTTAATATTTAGGCTATATGTATTTTTGTTTTTATTTTGTTTATATTGTAGGCCTGTTTTCAGTAAATATGGAGTAAAATAGCTTTTTATGTTTCCATTTTGTGTTTATATCCTGTTTGTCATTATGAAATTGCATAATTTATATTTGCATAATATCAGCCACCCTATCAGCAAACACTAAAACTCATACTGATCAGTAAATGGAAAATAAACATTTACAATAAAATTAAATTAAGTTCTTACTATTATTTCTATTCTTTCTATTGCTTTTTATTATTATTATTTCTGTTGTGAAATCAGTCATCTGCCATGTTTACCTGATGCCATACAACACACTTGATGGTGCTTTTTTTTTTGAGGACCCTGTTGTTGTCAAATGCTGTTGATGAAATGAGTGATTTTCTTGACTATGAATGTTTGCTTAGATGGGATTATTTTTAACTAGATTTTAACTAGACTTTAACTAGATTAATACTGGACTTAATTGTCTGTATTCATTATGTTATAGTTATACACACAACCCTCTTCCAAAGGGTCAAGATGTTTTTGTATCTTCCATTTACCTGAACACATTTACTTCTTTGTACGCCACATTTTTTTTAGTAAAGCTGTTTTTGAACAACATGCATTGTTAAACTTGATAAACACTTATCCACCCATGAGAGAACCTGTCATTGCAAAATCTCTCCCTCATTAAAGGTAAACAGGTTTTTAATGGATTGCATCACCTCTAAATGCACACTAAGTCGTTAAACCATGTGTTAAAATATGAATGCAGTTTGTAAAAATTTTCCATCATATCAAACTATACAAGCCTCCACCTTTGAGCCTCAAGCGAGGTGTTTCCATGTTGCTTTAGGGGGAAATTGAAGTAGCTTTTTTTTAATCATTGTTTTGTAATGCAGTAGCAGAAGTACCACTGTGTCTTGCCATCATTTTTCCATTACATCACCCAGTGGGCTCCAAATCTCTGTGTCATGTGACAGAAAAGCAGGCCAAGTATAAAAGCTTGGCTGAGCCTAAAATAATCAGAGTCAGTGTGACTTGTTATAGTTTGAGGCAAACAGGCAAATGACTGTTCTCATAACTGTCTGTAGATAGCAATATCAGCATCAGCCACTGAAAAACATGTAAAAATCAAACATATAAAATGAATTAATAACACATAAAATGTTAAATTTTATGTGTTATTAACACATGTAAATTGTTTGTTTATTTGCTTATAATATATAGCAGAATACATGTTACACAAATACAAAAAAATATGATAATACATATTTTTACGGCCTAATTTTCTCATGATAAATGTGAAAGACTTTTGCCCATAGGGTTGCAGCTGTTTCATTTGTCCATATTATTGATTGTGTATTAAAACCAATAACGCTGTATTTCTAAATCTATAATATTAAAATTTTAACAACAAATATCTACATAATTCCAGCAGAATTACATAAATAGATAAGAGAATACTTTCAGGTCATCTACACATCAACTTCACTGGTAAACTTCTAAACATTGTTTCTGGAGAATGGTGTTGAATATCAAAACTTACTTTTTTATGTGAACTAAAGATTATTTGAGCCAATTTTGATGAAAATTGGACACATTTTTATAGAGTAGAATCACTTCCAGAAAGTGTCACGGCACGGTAGGGATGCGCCACGGAAAGAACAAGGTCTGGGTCCAAATGCAGGAAAAGACTACTTTAATAATAAACGAAAAGGCCAACACGGCAAAAAATAAAACAGATTAAGGAGTGGGATACATGAGACGGCAACACAGTGCATATATCCCCAGAGTTAAACAGCAAACACAACAATCAATTCAACCAGACAGAGTAGCGAGAGTGTGGTGTATAAATAGTCCATGGTGATGGGGAACAGCTGGGAGTGTGATGAGTGGCAGATGTGTGGAGTTATGGCAATTGAGTCTGGGAAGACGGGAGGTGGCGACCTCTGGTGGTGAGAGGGATCATTGCGGACCCGGACTCATGACAGGACCCCCACTTAAAGGAATGGCTTCCAGACATTCCACACGAAGAACAAAAAAAACACACAAAAAAGAACAAGAGTTCAGGAGGGAGGTGGAACGGAGGTAGACCAGGGGGAGGGATGGCGGGCCAGGCCCGTGTAGCGGAAGAGGGCCTGGAGGAAGAGGTAGGCAAGGGTGCCAGGGTGGTGCCGGCAGAGCAGGAGGATCGTGAGCAGACACCGCCGCCGCCTCAGGAGCTTTGTGTGCAGACACTGCCGCTTCGGGGAATTCGTGAGTAGGCCCCGCCGCCTCGGGAGGAACGTGAGCGGACACCGCCGCCTCGGGAGGAACGTGAGCGGACACCGCCGCCTCGGGAGGAACGTGAGCGGACACCGCCGCCTCGGGAGGAACGTGAGCGGACCCCGCTGCCTTGGGAGGAACGTGAGCGGGCACCGCCGCCTCGGGAGGAACGTGAGCGGGCACCGCCGCCTCGGGAGGAATGTGAGCATACACCGCCACTTCGGGGAATTCATGAGCGGGCCCCGCCACTTCGGGGATATCGTGAGCGGGCCCCGCCGCCTCGGGAGGAATGTGAGTGGGCACCGCCGCCTCGGGAGGAACGTGAGCAGGCACCGCCGCCTCGGGAGCTTTGTGTGCGGACACTGCCGCTTCGGGGAAATCGTGAGTGGGCCCCGCCGCCTCGGGAGGAATGTGAGCGGGCCCCGCTGCCTCGGGAGGAATGTGAGTGGGCACCGCCGCCTCGGGAGGAACGTGAGTGGGCACCGCCGCCTCGGGAGGAACGTGAGCGTGCACCGCCGCCTCGGGAGCTTTGCGTGCGGACACTGCCGCTTCGGGGAAATCGTGAGCGGGCACCGCCACCTCAGGAGGAACGTGAGCGGGCCCCACCGCCTCGGGAGGAATGTGAGCGGGCACCGTCACCTCGGGAGGAATGCGAGTAGACCATGCCGCTCGCAGCGACATCAGCGAGGAATCTTGCACATTTCGTATCAGTCTGGGACACTCTGGAAATGGATGTGAAGTACTGGGTGCGGCAGACGAGGCCTGTGACGCCTCTTGGATCGTCGCTTCGGGAGAACTGTGAGTGGGCTCCGCAGCTAGCTCCACCCTGAAGGCTGAGCCGCTCAAATGCAAAGCCAGGTTAATATAGTCCTCCAGCGACTCCTCTGGAGCCCAGTATGGCATCATGGACTTAAAGGGGTCGGCCAGGCCACCCCAGAAGATGACCATGAGGCAGGTTGTCTCTGTAGCCGACTGGCGAGCCATTCCCACGAACTCCCCAGCGTAATGCTCGATGCTCCGGTCTCCCTGCCGGATATCGAGGAACTTCCCTGCTGGACCCATGTTTGCTGGTTGAATTCTGTCACGGCACGGTAGGGATGCGCCACGGAAAGAACAAGGTCTGGGTCCAAATGCAGGAAAAGACTACTTTAATAATAAACGAAAAGGCCAACACGGCAAAAAATAAAACAGATTAAGGAGTGGGATACATGAGACGGCAACACAGTGCATATATCCCCAGAGTTAAACAGCAAACACAACAATCAATTCAACCAGACAGAGTAGCGAGAGTGTGGTGTATAAATAGTCCATGGTGATGGGGAACAGCTGGGAGTGTGATGAGTGGCAGGTGTGTGGAGTTATGGCAATTGAGTCTGGGAAGATGGGAGGTGGCGACCTCTGGTGGTGAGAGGGATCATTGCGGGCCCGGACTCATGACAGAAAGTCCCATAAATGTGTAGAAAAATCATGACCTGATCTACAGTAAGTACAGTAATATGTATATATATATATATATATATATTAACAGTGATTTTTCATCAGTGACCTGAGAGAACCTAATTATAATAATAATTAATAATTCGTTACATTTATATAGAGTGCTTTTCTGTGTACTCAAAGCGCTTTACATGGAAGGGGGGGAATCTCCCCATCCACCACCAGTGTGCATGATGCGACGGCAGCCATACAGTGCCAGAATTTGCGCATAATTTTGATTATTAATGCAAAATCCTTTCCTCATCAAAGGTAAACAAGTTTTTAATGTATTGCATCACCTCTACATGAGCCGTTAAACCATGTGTCAAAACATGAATGCAGTTTGTATAAAATGTTCCATCAAGACTTGCAACATTACAAACAATACAAGCCTCCACCGTTGAGCCTCAAGCTGGTGTTTTCCATGTTGCTGTAGGGTGCTCTCACTGTAACAATCATTGAAAATGATTTGAACTCATTGTTTTGTCATTCAGTAGACACGACAAGACAAGACTTGCTGTTAACAGGTTTTGGGTATTAGACAATTTTGCTGACTAGTTGTTCAGTTACCAGTTTTTTGACAGGATCTGTTGTCCAGGGTTGGATCTTAATTATTTGGTGTAGTGGAATGATCAAACAAGTATGATAATCATAGTCAGTTTGAGCTTAAGTCTGTGGCGTCAGTGCATTGCATGAAGTAAACGCCTTGAAAATGACCTACAAAAGCTGACCATTTTAAAAAAAGTGGTTTAATATAATGCACACAATGTGGAAACATGGGAAGCATCATTAATTGTAAGTAGTAAATATGGAGTACACTATGACAAAAATGATTGATGACCCTTGATTTATGGCTTTGACCTTTTGACCTCTCCCCTCCCCCACACAGCCCACCCACATTGCGACCACCCACATCGTGTTGACCCCGTGACCCGTTAATGCGTTCCAGATGCGGAAATCGGTCAAGCGTGAAATTCCGATGTCACCCGGGGATGAGATATGATGTTTGTACAAGTGTCCGTCCGGTGACAGGAGATAAAATGAAGTCCTGAGGAATGTTTTTGAAGATTTTATGCTCATCCGGGGGGTTTGCCCATATGTAGACCACGTGCGCATGGGAAGCATCAGGTTGAAGGTGCCTCTCTCTCTCTCCCTCTCTGTCACTATGGGCGATGTGAGAAAGACAATAATGAACAAGCAATATTACAAAGTAAAGGAAATTAAGAGATCAGTTTTAAAACACACAGCCACGCTCACACATACATTCTGTTGGCTGTATAAAAAGGATTTAAATAACACTCCTAATAATGAAATGGGAATAAAACAATAAATAAAAAATATAAATTGTCTTACATTCTTCAGGGGAATAGAGAAAACACATCTTCATGGTATTTCAGTTGATCTTGAATGAAATGAATACAAAAAATGGTCATATTTAAACTTTATTTATGTGTTTCTCTCTCTCTCTCTCTCTCTCTCTCTCTCTCACACGCATGCGTGCGCATTCAATCCTCCCGAGTCGTATTCTCTTCTATTAAATGACAATAAATAAATAAATTATGTGATTACACACAATATAAAACATGTACATTAGTTTTAGGTAACAAAAAATTTTGTAATGAGGAGCCCGCGACGTCGAAATAAGAAAAGGGGAAACAATATATATTTTAATAGGCCAAACGATAAGGGCTGCTGGGGCCCTGACATGTCCGGTCATGTTTTATGGAGGCTTAAAATTAAAGTTTCTACATTATATTTAGAACCTTTAATATTTATATTTACATTATATTAATGATTTTTAAACAGTATCATCCCCTAAACCTTCCCATCACAGTAAACTTTTGACATTTTATATTTTCATAAACATCATTTAGTAAAATTTAATTTTAAAAAAAGCTCATTTATTTGAATTTTTAAAATTTAATTTAAAAAAGTTATGCTCATGGGTAGAATCATTTGGAGTATTACTATACTCTAGATGATCCATGACACTCCATAGACAAAATGATTTTTTACTGTACACCTACCAAAATTCTGCATACTACCATTTTTTAATAAAATATTGTTTTTAAGTGATCTGAATTATGAAGACTCAAGAAGTTTAATCATAAACCACATTGTCATATCAGTGTAATACCTATGTCATTATACAATTTTGTATCATGATAAGTCATATAAACAAGCCCGCACATAAACATTTCAAAAGTTAAATATATAATTATATATGTCATAGTAAGAAACATGTTACTAAAGCAAAACATTTATCATACATTTTTTAAAAAGTATTCAACATTTATTTAAGTTTATTGAACTTATAAAACACATAATACTCTTCTTTTAAAGAAGGTGGTAAAAAAAAAAACTGTGATTATATATAACATAGTGTATAAAAATAAAACACTTTACATTATTCTGGGGGCAATGATGTTCATACCTCGAATGAAATGTTTACAAAATGTAGCTAAGTTGGGAAATTAAGTCCTGCTTTGAGCTCTTCTCACCCACAGCGGACAGAAATGGCAGGAGCGGTGGGGGCCAGCTCACAAACACACACACACACACACACACACACACATGTTGGTTTTTATGTTTTCTGGGGGTGTACCATAGTCATAATGATTGTGTACTGTACAAATCGTACACCTACCATCACACAAAAAATAAATAAATAAATAAATAAATAAATAAATAAATAAATAAATAAAAATAAATAAATAAATAAATCTGCATACAACCATTTTTAATAAAATATTGTTTGTAAGTTATTTTGATTATGATGACTCAGGAAATTTTATTATAAATACATTGACACTGTTATATCAGTGTAATACCCCTGTCATTATTAAAATTTGTATTCTGTTAAATTATATAAACAATCACACACATACACATTCATGCTGCTGGCATATTATTGTAACCCAGTGTATGCTGAATACAGTATAATCAGACTTTGGCCATTAATATGTTTTAAGATACTGAAAAAACACAAATGTCAAAACTTATTCAACCCCAAAACTCTCAAGAACCCAGAGAATTATATATCATAGTAACAAACATGTTACTAAAGCAAACCATTTATCATACATTTTAAACACGTATTCAACATTTAAACTTTATTGAACTTATAAAACACATCATTCTCTTCTTTTAAAGAAGGTGGCAGTATATAAAACTGTTATTATATATAAAACGCTGTATAAAATAAACATTTAATATAGTTTTTGGTCGCAATAAATATGAAAATGGTGTCTTACATTTTTCTGTGAACAATGATGTCCATTCTGTGAATTAAAAGATTTCCAAAATAATAAATAAATTAATTAATTAAATAAATTTTTTTAAGTTATAAACATTATTAAATATAAACAAAACTCGCAGATCCTCTTTGTGGTAATCTCCAATGTGAAACTGCTTCAGACCCTCACAGACAAGGGAGGGTGAGGGTCGAGTTACAGACCAGATGATCTGAGATGTTATTCTGTTAACCTTTTTCCAGGTGCGTCTTCATCTTAAAAAAAATATTATTATTATTATTATTATTAAAGCATAATCTTAAGAGTGTAAATAAGATCTTACAAACTTAAAAGACTGTTTAAATGAAATATTAAAAGTTTTAAAATAACATCTTATATTTTTGATTGCAAATTTAACCTAAATTATGATTTTTATTCAAAAGTACATGTTCAAAACTTAGTTTATCCTTTGTTTTGCTTGTACACCAGAATAAAGGCCTAAAACACATATAATTCACAATCCTAATATCCATAAACAGTTCACAATCAACCGCTGTATAGTTACCTCGTGTCTGGATGGATATGATTGGAAGTTTCAGGTCCTGTTGCTTGGTGTCCGTCCCAGCTCAATCAAGTTCAAACCACTTGAAGCTCGATGGGGTAGAATTCAGGTTCAGATAACTGGTTATTATTAATGAAGTACTCTGAGACTTGTTTTAAAAGTTTAACGAATCACTAATATAATGGTTTCGTTTTATTAAAAAACAATAACTCATAAGTACATAACACAAAATAACAATGAGTAAAGTCTTCACTACGAATTGTCGGCCCTGGACAATGGTCTCCCAGGCATTTTATAACCTTTGCATAATAAAACCCTCCTCCTGCCTGCAACTGCCTCCTCCTTGCAAACAGGATGCATGACCTTTGTCACAGAGTCTGAATCACACAAGTATCAAAAGTTCAAATGGAAAGAAAATTCAAATTAAAAAAAACATCACTTCTGAATAGCAAGCATGTCTAATTCTATTTTCAGATATAGGGAAAATAGCGACACCTTCTATGAGCCCTGCTTAAGCACCTATACCATAAACCACAATGTAACACCTCTAGCAAGTGTTATCTGATTCTAAGTAACGGTTTAGCTAGAAGTTCCATCTCGCACACCTGTTGCGAAATGCATCCCCTTGCTCTTCACCGTTCTTTTACAAAATAAGCAAAGCAACTACATAGCAGATATAAACCACAAAGCACTCAACATCTGTGCTTCTAAAATAAAACATAACCTCAAACATTTTTTCTGACATTTACCCTTTTGAAGTTTGAAAATCCATTTTCTCTAGATCACTCATTAACATTTGTAATTCTTTTGAAAAACTCTGTAATTCCATCACTTCTTTTATTAACTTTGCAACCCTTTTATTCATCGTTTCTTGCTTCCGTATCAGTTTCAACATTGCTTTCATCTTGAAGATGATCTTTGGGTCCCCCAGCTCTCTCCTGGGCACACCTGTGACGTTCCTTCTTCTTCTGCTTCTTGGTCTCTTTACTCCAGTCTCGTTGCACTCCTTGAACTAAAAAATCGCTGAAATCAATTTCTATGTTATCTGACTGATTCGTATAGTTTCTGGTAGAGGATCGATCAGGGAATAACACATTAGGCGGGTAGGGATCTGATTCGACATCCTCTCTTGTTATTCCTTGATCGCATTCTCTTGTAAATGTCTCATCAATAGGTATTCTGTCAACCACACATTTCATAAAAATTGAGCCAATTTTGTCACTCGTATATTTTTTTTCTATATACACATCAAAAATGTTTCTACATTTTCTATAAAATGTTACTTCTACAAATCTCCTCATTTCCCAAGAGGGAAGAGGGTCAGCTTTTCTAGGATATTCGTGAATCAAACACTCATTGATGTTTCCGTCTGTCTCCACCAGGACTCGCACTGCTGCCAGCGATAAATACACTCTTGCTGCGGTTCCGGGTCAGTACCAGACCTCACACAACAACCGCCCTAAGGTGCAGCCGGTTATTCGGCCTTCTTTATCTTCCAGCATTACAGCAGCGCCCTGTAAAAGAAGTCAGAACCATCAATGAAGCTTAAACCAAATACCCCTGTACTGATAAACGCTTTTACCGCCATAAATTCTTTTTCTTCACAATTTTCGTCGGCTTGTCGTTCTAAAAATTCAAATAATTGAAATGTTATTATTTAACGTCCAGGTCCAATTTTTGGCCGTTCATATTGTCGCCCCATTACACATAATTTAACCCACCATGGGATTTGGAACACTCCATTGCCATTTCTTTCCAATTCTATCTCTCTAAAACCATGTAATTTTAATTGCCATTTCTCAGACACTCCACTTCTTGCAGTCATACAATGTACTAGGTTCCATATGGGAACCTCTCTACCCAATCCGTCAATTACATTATTAATAGGTTGTCTCATGCATTTAGGGCAATGACGCTGGCCATTAATTAATTCAAAATACAATCTTCTTGTAGAAGCGCCACACCCATAACAAATTTGTCTTTGTCTATGTCTCTTCCTGTTTTTCTCCAATCTGATGGTTGTTCCACTTAATATCTGATTCAGTGCTGCCAATCCAGCCAGTTCCTGCAAGTTAGGCAGAAAACATTTCGGCTGAGTTCACATCTGTCATTCGTTTACAACACTGCATACATTGTTTGACTTTGGCTTTCATTTTATCCCATCTATTCATCAAAATAATTATCCCCAAAAAAATAATATTCTCATTACGTAAATAACATCCTAATAAAAAGCCAATTAAGGTTGTACTACCCATAATTATCCACAAAGTTGCTTCTTTCCCATATTTGACTAATAATATCCCTGTCAGATACATTGCGTCAAACATATGTAACCGGGGCAAGATTCACCTTATGCTTGACTAAGTACCCCAGTAATTCACCTTTGTTGCTTTTAACTAAGTTATGTGCGCTGTCCCCTTTAAGAGTTCGTGCATGCGCTAGAGGGAAGTGTGCACGTTAGACTGAAGGAGAGCATAGTTAGTAACGGGAGGCACACGGAGGAAGAAATAGTTGATAAAACTGTTAGAGAGAGGAAATTTCCAGCTTTATATCAACTTATGAGTGTGTGGTGATTACAGTCGTGTAATTTTATTGATTGGATGGTTTAACTTGCCGATCATACAAGTCTTGTGTTCCTGCACGTGAGAGATCTCCCGTTAGGGAAGAGGAATTCAGATCACGTTGACGGAGATTGAGCGTGAGTTAACCTAAAAATATGTTATAAGAGTTGTTAAAATGTTTAATAACGTTGTTTATTTCATATATTTACTGAACATGCAGTAACTCTGGTCTTTTATACTGTGTCAGAGGGGAGAGAAACGATACATGAGATCACACAAGTGCGAGTTACCACGTGAGCTTTTTCTGTGCTTCAGAGGATTAATATGAGTGAGTTTTGTTCAATTTATTTTCCAAAAGTGTGTTTCCGTATATGGCATGAAAAGTATTGTACCCTGTGTAAAGTGTGTACTGTTACCTTTAGTCTATTTACTGGTTAATATGCTTAAAAGAAGGTAAAAATGTGAACTGTGTATAAAGTGGGTGATGCATTCATGTGGTGAAATGTGCTGATTGCTCATATTCTGTGTTCTATTTGTTTTATTAGGCACAAACAGGCCACTGCCGTTGTTTTGTACACCCTTTATAAGTTTTGTAACCTGGTTTGCACCAGTTTAAGTTGAATGGGGCTTGTGATTTGGAGTTTTTGTTTTGAGATTAATTGTGTGAAGAACCTTTTCCATATTATTGCTTACTATTTTACTTCCTGTACCCATTGAAGACAAGTGGGTGGTTGTCTTTGTTTTTGTTACTCTGTTTTGTACAATTTTTCTCATTTATTTGAATCCCAAAACTTTTCCCCCCAACAAAACATTAATGCTGAGTCCCCTTTTTAGGCTCAGTCAGGAATAAAAGAATCCTTTCGTTAGATGTCTTGGCTTTGTCTTTTCCTTTAACAAATAAGTAGGACGTCAAGCCGGCCACATCTAATTTTGGTGTCAGAAGTGGGATTCTGATTTGTTTGGGGCTGATTTCTTTTTTGTTACAATAGTGGAAAGTAGAAGGGTGCAAACAACGGTAGTGGCGAAAGGTGACTGAGTGCTGGAAGGACCTGCAGTGCCATCCTGACAGAGGCGGCGGCAGGACAAAGGGTCAGCGCATCAGGACTGTTCTGTAAGGACTTCGAGGAGGACAGTGCTTGTTGAACTGACTGTTTGAGAACTGAGATTTTTGGTGACTACAGCTCAAAGTCATGGATGCTGAGGACATGGACGGTGCAGCCGCAATGGAGGAGGACATTCAAGGGGCAGGTGCTGCAGCTCCAGAAATGGACATTGAGGGAGGTAACCCCGTCTCACAGCTTCAGTCCCAGATCTTGGAGTTGGGGCGTAGACATGATGAAGTAATGTCAGCTCTGGCTAACATGACTAATGTCCATACTAGATCCTATGTGTATATCCCCAGGGAGAGACAGATCGTACCTTTCAGTGGGGATCCAGGTAAAGATTGCCAAAATGTTGATGAGTTCATTGAGGAACTTGGGAGGGTTATAAGAGTGAGGGGGTTGAATGCTGAAGATCAGGTAGATTTTATTCTCTCCCACCTAAAGGGTTCAGCACTAGATGAAATCAGGCTGTGTATGGGGAGGGAGGACAAGTCAGCTGAAGACCTGTTCTCATATTTGAGGGCAGCTTTCAGGGAAAAGCGTAGCACCTCCCAGTTGTTGCACACATTCTATGCACGGAAACAATTGGACGGTGAAGACTTTCGTGATTTTTCACATGCACTGTCATTGATGTTAAATGCTACACTGCAACAAGCACCACATTGTGTTCCAGATGTGCAGTTGGCATTGAGAGACCAGTTTATAGAAGGGGTGATGGATTCAGCCCTCCGGAGGGAACTGCGCAAGGTGGTTAGAGAGCGACCTCATGCTACATTATTTGAAGTTCGGGAGGAGGCCCTGTTGTGGTGTTCAGAAGAGAGACCTCGTCCAACTAACGTGGGCCGAAACCGACACCTAGTGAGTGTGGAGGAAAGTGTAGAGCACGCAAGGATGACCGCTACTGTACCAAACGAATTGACTGTAGCTCTACAAGAGGTAATTAAGGTAATTACACAACAAGGGAAGGCAATCGGGGAACTTACCAATGCGGTCCGTGATCTCACGATTCAGAGGTCTGACCCAACTTGTGAGAAACCTAGTAAGCCCAAGTTTAAGCCAAAGTATACCCGAGATGGCCAACCCATTTGTTTGAGATGTGAGGGCATTGGGCACATAGCCAGGCAATGCACTGGGCAGCGCTTTCAAGAAAACCCTGTGCCAGCTACACCTGAGTCTCCGGTTCCGGGAAACTGTGCGCCTCCATTGCGAAGAGCCGAGCAATGAGAGGTGGCACCGATGGCTCAAAGACTGGCACAATGACAAAAGAGCGGTTTCTGGAGCGTGCAGTGGGCAAGTGCCCAGAAGTGGAAATTCACGCTGGGGGGGTAGCAATCCGGTGCCTGTTAGACACTGGCAGTAACGTGAGTACTCTGACAGAGAGCTTCTTCAAAGAACATCTTCATGGGGAAGACAAAGACCTGCATTGTACGAGCAAGTGGTTAAAGATTACTGCTGCCAACGGTTTGCCTCTTCCCTACCTTGGCTATGTTGAACTTGATATCCAGATAATGGGGTTGACTATACCTGGGTGTGGGTTCTTGGTGATACGTGACCAGAATGATGGGGAGACTGACTCAGCGCCCCCAGGCATACTTGGCATGAACATAGCACAGCGTTGTAAACAATTAATTCTAGCTGAGTTTGACCATGCTTTGGAGGGGATGTTGGATGCTGACTGGAGAGCCGTCCTTAACAGAGTCCAAGAGGCAGCCCCAGTAGGAGCGAACTCTATGGTCCGGGTAGCAGGCACACGCAAGTTGTATGTACCTGCAGCCTCCGTGGCTACAATTCAGGCCAGAACACATAAAGAAGTAGCTGGAAACAGAGGCTTAAATTTGTTTGAGCCAGGAAAGACATCATTGCCAGGTGGTTTGGTCCTGGTTCCCACCTTGGTATTACCCGGTAGGCGAGTATTCCCAGTGCAGGTAGTAAACTTGTCTCCAGAAGGTGTGTGGCTGCCACCAAAGGCGAAACTAGGGGTTCTTGCCCAGGGTCGTCGTGTTGAGGGTAGCTCCTGCGAAATTAGATTCCATCAAATCTCTGCAGATCATGAGGAGGTTATTGTAAACCAGAGGCCAATGACAGGGGTTAGCGGTGACCTGCAGTGTCCCTTGGAGAAAGTGCAGATTGGCGGTACCCCTGCACAACAGGAGGAGCTGAAGGCACTTCTGAGGGGATACCTGGACGTGTTTGCCATCACTGATGAAGACCTCGGTTATACCGAACTGGTAAAGCATGAGATTCCCCTGAACGATGACCTTCCTGTATCACAGTCTTACCGACGTATACCCCCAAACCAATTCCAGGAAGTGAAGGACCATATCTCTGGACTGCTCAAAAAGCATGTCATCCAAGAAAGCTCCAGTTCGTATGCATCCCCAGTGGTGTTAGTCCGGAAGACTGATGGGAGTCTTCGGCTATGCGTGGACTACCGGAAGCTGAACTGTAAAACTAGGCGTGATGCATTCCCGTTGCCACGAATAGATGAGAGTCTGGATGCTTTGAGTAAGGCCAAGATGTTCTCGTCTATTGACCTCGCGAGTGGCTATCACCAGGTAGCAGTTCATGAGAAGGACCGTCACAAAACGGCTTTCATTACACCATTTGGCCTGTATGAGTACCAGCGGATGCCGTTTGGCCTATGTAATGCGCCAGCGACATTCCAACGTCTCATGCAGGCCATAATGAATGACCTGGTCTTTCAAACGGTACTCGTCTATTTGGACGATTTGCTGGTGTACTCAAGTACATTTGAGGGACATTTAGTGAGGCTTGAGACTGTGTTACAGAGGTTGAGGGAGGCCGGACTTAAGGTTAAGGTGGAAAAGTGCCACTTCCTGCAGTCCGAGGTAAAATTCTTAGGGCACGTGATATCTGCTCAAGGGGTGTCTACAGACCCAGATAAAGTGAGTGCAGTAAAACAGTGGCCAGTCCCTAACAATCTGAAGGAGCTGCGATCCTTTTTAGGTTTCTGCAGCTACTATCGGAGATTCATTGAGGGCTTCTCTAAGGTGGCTGGTCCGCTTCATGATGTTGTGAACACTTGTGTCCATCAGGGGAGTGTTGCTCAGGCCAACAAGTTGTTTAAGGACTCCTGGACAATGGAGTGCCAGCAAGCCTTTGAGCACCTCAAGGAGAAGCTCACCTGTGCTCCAACACTAGGCTACGCAGACTTCAGCCTACCTTTTGTGCTGGAGACTGATGCCAGTAACCTGGGATTGGGCGCTGTGCTGTACCAGCAACAAGGGGGAAGTAAAACTGTGATAGCCTATGCAAGCCGGAGATTGAGGGGCGCAGAGCGGAATGACAGGAACTACAGTAGTATGAAGCTGGAGCTCCTGGCACTCAAATGGGCTGTGGTGGAGAAGTTCAGAAGCTACCTGCTAGGATCCAAGTTTACTGTCCTAACGGATAACAATCCCCTCTGCCACCTCAATACGGCTAAGTTGGGTGCCATTGAACAGAGGTGGGCTGCACAGCTTGCAATATTCGATTTCAAAGTGCAGTACCGCCCTGGGCGGTGTAACACCGCAGCTGACGCACTCTCTAGAAGACCAGGACTGGAGGGGAAGGAGGTGGTAAATGAGGATTTGGAGTATGATGGCTGTGTGGCTATTTGCAGTGGGCTTCGTACAGGGACTGCAGTGGGAGCTGACCTGGCAGGGCTAGTGGCGAGTCCTAGAGAGGGAGAAATTGGACAGTTACAGGCAGCCATAGAGAATGGAGAGATGGGAGAGGAACACCTAGAGAATACCCCAACATTACCTGGATACACAAAGGATGACCTTCGTCAGTTTCAGGAGGCAGATTCGACCATCAGTGTGCTCAAGAGTTTCTGGGACAAAAAGAGGAAACCCACAAATCGTGAGAGAAGGTACTTGTCCAGACCGGTGGTGTTGTTGCTTAAGCAGTGGGACAGGATTCAAGAGAAAGAAGGGCTGATGTACAGAACCATTGACGACGTGTTCAATGGGGAATGCCGACAGTTGCTGCTCCCGGCATGTCTGGTCGAAATGGTGTTGCAAAGTGTCCATGACCAGATGGGGCATCAGGGCGTAGAGAGGACGCTGGGCCTGCTCAAGCAGCGTTGTTATTGGGTTGGGATGTATGACGCTGTGGATAAGTGGGTGAAGAAGTGTCAGCGCTGCGTGCTAGCCAAAATGCCACAGCCCAAGATTCAGGCACCTTGGACCCCATTCTTGGCTTCTCATCCACTAGAAGTGGTCGCAATGGATTTCACCACACTGGAGCCAGCGTCGGATGGGCAGGAGAATGTCCTGGTTGTGACCGATGTATTTACTAAGTTCAGCCAGGCGTTCCCCACTCGCAATCAGAAGGCGGACACTACTGCTAAGATCCTTCTGAAGGAATGGTTCTTCAAGTACGGTGTGCCTCAGCGTCTTCATTCAGACCAGGGGAGGAACTTTGAGAGTGCCGTTATTGCAGAGCTCTGTAAACTGTATGGGGTGAGAAAGTCTTGCACTACGCCACATCACCCCCAGGGAAATGCACAGTGTGAGAGATTTAACAGAACTCTGCATGACCTCTTGCGTTCCTTACCACCTGAAAAGAAACGGAAGTGGCCAGAGTACTTACCTGAGCTGGTGTACGCCTATAATGTGACACCTCATTCCTCTACTGGTTACTCCCCTTACTATATGCTGTTTGGGATGCAGCCACATTTACCAGTCGATGCCTTGTTGGGCCAGGAGCCAGTGCTAGAGAAGGAGCCTGCCTGGTTGTCTGTCCATAAGGAGCGGCTTCGGGATGCTCATGCCCAGGCACGTGAGTACGCTGAAAGGAAGGCAGCAGACCGAGTTGCCAAGCGTGAGAGTGGGGTATACTGTCCAGAGGTAGCAGTTGGTCAGCAGGTGTACTTACGGTATCGTCCCCCAGGACGGAACAAGATACAGGATGCCTGGGCACCCACAGCCTATAAGGTGGTGGAGGTACATGGTACGACCCACACTGTGGTGCCAGTAGGAGGAGGTCCTGCAAAAAGAGTACATAGATCAGACATTAGGCCCTGTCCGAGACCGGTCCCAGTGCCACGGAGAAAAGTGAGACCTGTAGAAGAAGCACCTACCTCTGTGTTGGTGGATGAGATGCCTTCTATAGATGCAGAATGTGTGCTCGTGGAAGAAACTAGATGGCCTGAGGAGGACCCAGAGGACCTAATGCTTGAGGAGTCACAGCAGCCAGATGAGGAATCAGACAGTTGTGCTGAGGGTGGAGTTGAAGAAGCACAGGAAAGCTATAATGATGCACAAGTGAATAATGAGGCGAGTGTTGTTGGAGAGCTCTCTCTGCCTGATACTGTGAGAACTGATTCACCTTCGGACGGGGTGTTGACCAGACCAGTTCCTGTTCCCCGAAAGCCTAGGGCAAAGAGTAATCAGGCGGATATGCCCCTTCCTACGCCACGCAGGACCCAGCGTTCAACTGCTGGTGTTCACAGTAACCCAAACAGACTGCCTGAATCCGCTTGTAATGCTGTGTCCTTCAGTCCCGATGTTCTTTCCCAAGTGTTAGCGGGTATGGTCTTGTACACATCCGGTAAACTACAAGGAGTAGTGAATGATTAAAGGGTGTTTTCAGTCATCGAGGACGTTGACTGTAGGCAGGGGAGAGTGTAACCGGGGCAAGATTCACCTTATGCTTGACTAAGTACCCCAGTAATTCACCTTTGTTGCTTTTAACTAAGTTATGTGCGCTGTCCCCTTTAAGAGTTCGTGCATGCGCTAGAGGGAAGTGTGCACGTTAGACTGAAGGAGAGCATAGTTAGTAACGGGAGGCACACGGAGGAAGAAATAGTTGATAAAACTGTTAGAGAGAGGAAATTTCCAGCTTTATATCAACTTATGAGTGTGTGGTGATTACAGTCGTGTAATTTTATTGATTGGATGGTTTAACTTGCCGATCATACAAGTCTTGTGTTCCTGCACGTGAGAGATCTCCCGTTAGGGAAGAGGAATTCAGATCACGTTGACGGAGATTGAGCGTGAGTTAACCTAAAAATATGTTATAAGAGTTGTTAAAATGTTTAATAACGTTGTTTATTTCATATATTTACTGAACATGCAGTAACTCTGGTCTTTTATACTGTGTCAGAGGGGAGAGAAACGATACATGAGATCACACAAGTGCGAGTTACCACGTGAGCTTTTTCTGTGCTTCAGAGGATTAATATGAGTGAGTTTTGTTCAATTTATTTTCCAAAAGTGTGTTTCCGTATATGGCATGAAAAGTATTGTACCCTGTGTAAAGTGTGTACTGTTACCTTTAGTCTATTTACTGGTTAATATGCTTAAAAGAAGGTAAAAATGTGAACTGTGTATAAAGTGGGTGATGCATTCATGTGGTGAAATGTGCTGATTGCTCATATTCTGTGTTCTATTTGTTTTATTAGGCACAAACAGGCCACTGCCGTTGTTTTGTACACCCTTTATAAGTTTTGTAACCTGGTTTGCACCAGTTTAAGTTGAATGGGGCTTGTGATTTGGAGTTTTTGTTTTGAGATTAATTGTGTGAAGAACCTTTTCCATATTATTGCTTACTATTTTACTTCCTGTACCCATTGAAGACAAGTGGGTGGTTGTCTTTGTTTTTGTTACTCTGTTTTGTACAATTTTTCTCATTTATTTGAATCCCAAAACTTTTCCCCCCAACAAAACATTAATGCTGAGTCCCCTTTTTAGGCTCAGTCAGGAATAAAAGAATCCTTTCGTTAGATGTCTTGGCTTTGTCTTTTCCTTTAACAAATAAGTAGGACGTCAAGCCGGCCACACATAATTATCGCTATTTCACACCACAGAACAAATTCATCTCTTTTAGTCACTGTCATAATCACATCTAAACACAATTTGTATATACTGGTCATGGTTACTGCTATTAGTCCTCTAATACCCAGTAAATTACTCCACCCTTCAGATACCACAATTAAATGACAAACCAAAATAATCTTACTAATTTTTCTCATCAAAATTATTCTGATAATTTGAAATAAACCGATTACTATTAGCCACCAGAGATTTAGATTTATTCCTTGTATTAACATCCATAAAAAATATATCCCGCATTCACAAACCTGAACAAATGTTTCGGAAACCGCCTGAGGAAATTCTCCAACTCCATCAGCCATTCCGTTAGAGGTTTGATTGTTTGTCCCGTTGGATGCCATACTATCTTATCGAATTTCGATCTCTGTTGGACTTATCAGGAACAATTCAATTTTTCAATAAAAATATTGTCTTGATTGTTCTTCGAATATGCTCAATTGTAAGCTCTATGGTATCGTCAGATAGCCCCCCGCAGTCACGAGTGGTCTTTTGTCAGTTATGCACACCCTATACTTTCTATACCTTCTCAACTCCACCTATTTCCTTTTCGTTATCTCGTCTCAACTGTTGCCTTTCCTTTGTATAACTGTTTCTCTTACAACAATGGATTCTCTGAAATACTCTTTTTCCTCTTTCTAGAGCGTTTACGCCACTTAGTTTGATAATCTATCAACTGTTCTAGGACTGCTAATTCGTCAATTTTGCTCGCCTTTTTAGAGCACATCTGTGATCCCATAGCATTGCATAAGCATTTTATGGCGATGAATAACAAAATTAACCCTAGGACAATTAAACCTCCGTATAACACGTACCAACCTGCACTGACTAAAAAGTCTACTAAACTTTTCCACATGTCTGTAGTAACGAAATTAAATATCGCATTTGCTGCTTTCTTCACCCCTTGGATTCCTACATGCACAAATTCTCCTGGGGCTTCATACCATCTCGGTCCTCCTTTAATTCGTTCGCCAATAATTTCTATACTCGTGTTGCATAAACTACTCTTCATCCAATCCAAACCTAAATAATAAGTTTCATCAATCCCTTTACACCATTTCTCTTTCCAGTTTTTTCTCATAATTGTGTGAGATAAATCGTCGATTGCTATAGCATCAAGGCCTGTTAATGGCACATTTTTCCCTCCTTTCGGTACTCTATATCTTATTAAGCTATTCGCAGCAATTTGAGCCGGGCCATGTAAGACCTTACATTTCAGATTTTTATCTACTATTCTAATAACTCCCCCTGATCCGAAACTCATTTCGTATCTGTTAGCTATATTACTTCTCTTAAAGGTCCATGGCAAAGGAAGGATTCCGTTGCTCCAATAACATAAAACTGACACTATTTGATTTATTGTTATAGCATCGTGTCCCGCAGCACACATTCCTATAACTTCACTACATTCGCGGCTTGCTATCCCATATACCGCATCTCCAAAGAAAACTAAATTGTTTCTATAAACCCCTTCCTTGTCCTTTCCTCTGTATATATTTACTTTTTTTAAATATAATTTCCTCCTTATACTTAAAATTTCCGATGTCTGGTTTCCCGTTATAGGGTCGGTGCCGTTAAGAAAATCTTCACAATCTAACTTTTCTCCGTCTTTATCACAAAAATTAGCATAAGAAAAGTCATTGTAATCTGTCTTTGTGTAAAAGTATTTTTTCCCGTGCCTTCTCTCACTAAGCTTTTCTCTCACGCATTTGTCTATCCGTCTCACACTATTTTCGTAATATTCTTTGATTTCTCTTTCCGTCTTCAAAACTTTATTTAATTCCATTTTGATTAAATATACATCTGTTTCCCATTTCATATTATCTATTTCCCAATAGCCTATTTTAAAGTTAAATTTGACTCTTGGTAATATCATCTTTTTTCTCCAAATCCAGGGACATGTGTTATTTAATTCTAAATCTGCCTTTGTTTCAGATCTGGATTCTAATTCTGCGTACCCTGTACTGCGTGACCCCACATGCCGGTCTCTAGCAGTTGTTAATAAAACGAATTCTCCTTCTGGGTTGAGAATTTTACTAGTTTTTATCCACTCTTCTATATTTTTTTTTATTTTTACCGCTGATGATATTCTCTCTTTTTCCATATTTCTTTTGATTCTCTTTACTGCTCCTCTATGTTTGCACTGGCCTATTTTCCATGGGTTAAAGTTTTCTCGTGATCTAAATATCCAACATCCTCCGAGCGCTTCGTTCGAGCTGACTCTATAAGTCGGCCCAATAAAATATTTAGCAGTCGTGTTTCCATCACGTTCTTCGATAAAACTATTTTCCTCATAAATTTCGACTTCGTTTTTATGCCAATGTCTAATTCTCACAGTACTCTTAAGTTTTACTTTTGGTTTTCTCACCATGTAATACATTACTTCACCTGTATTAACATTATCTAACCACTTCCAAAAATTTGTGGTATTCTTTTCTATTTCTTTACTATTTTCTTTTGATGTGCCCCAAACTGTTAATTCAAAACCAGACACATTTTGTTTCTCAACCTGTACTTCAGCCAGAATGATTCTTCCTGTCATAATTTCCCATTCTAAGAGATAACTTACTCTAATTAATATTAACAAAAATATTCCCAATATTATAATTATCCAAAGTATGATACTTATCCATTTGCAGAGCCGTCGCTGCTTCCTCAGCTTCGTGATCGTGTCCTTTGCCCCCACCAGCTCCTCGGTTAAGCTCTCCACAGACACCGATCTCTGCATTTCTCCTGTAAGCACATGTTAGTTCTGGGGCTCAATCAAGAGCCGCTTCGCTCTCCGCATGAAACCTCTGCGTACTACTTTCACTACCGGTTGCTTTTCGTGCAATTCCACTTCGATCCCGCCGATCCAGTCATAATCTGGATGCGCGCATGACAATATATTTATTTTGAAATGCATAATCACAGCGAATACTTCGGTCGGTTCCTCTGTGATCTGCTCATCATTGTAAATTGCCCCGGTAATATATTTCTCCTCTTCCGGGCACCAAACCTTGTGCTCCCCAATATTATTTGGCAAAGCCACGGTTAATTGCACAAACTTCTCTTTGCGCACACTAGGTCTTTTCTCTTTCGTTACGTTGGAGCGCGGCTGCGTTCCTCTGTAATCTTTCTCATAGGGCGCTGTATCTAACCAGCCGTTCCCTTGTGCGAATTCTATCGCTAAACTCGACCAACTTCTCACATGCCAGCGGCCGTCGAATTTTACATAGATCCACGCGATTTTCCCTCTAGACCCTTGTTTCAGATCTACCTCCGGGAAACATCTCAAAACTGGCTCATGCCACAAAGTGAAATTCCATTTCGCGGATTCACTGTCTGGGAGGGTCAAATCCTTTTCACGGTCTCTTTTTCTTATGTCTCGGATGAATTCTGCCCTCTCTTGGAGAATCCTTTCCTTAACTTCCTGACTATCCCTCGGCCACATGGGGAACCTAGCGTCTAAAAACGCGTTCCTCTCATGCTCTCTCATGCCCAATTAGGGATGCCTCGCAAACCTTGACATAATCCCGTCTTTAAAAAATCCTAGTGGTTTGAGCATTCTCAAGCCCTCCCACATCGATCTGGAAGACATCAATGTCCTGTGTTTGGCCTTACATACTAGACAGTTAAATAACTTTGCACCGTCCCAAGTGCACTGACACTGCTCTCCGAGGTCTGCGGACACTCTGTACGAGTCGACACGCACCTTCGGGAAGCTTGTTCGACAATTCTCACATATCAGAACCCCTGACAGCTCGACACGAGACTGCCTGTAAATCATCCACTCAACACCCATATCTCTCTTCTCACTACACACAGAGATAGCCGGTAGGGCACATAATTGGTCGCATATCACACACAGATATGGCCTGACAGGATTCTCTACTGCCCTCGCGTTTTCTCCTCGAAAACCTAAAAATCTTTCCATTTCTGGAGTTGTCCATATAAATGCTCTAGATCCATGCTTACCATGCTCCACTCTAATTAACCCTCTCTGGTTAATTATTTCGTGTACCCTTTCCATTTATTATTTCTTTAAGAGATCTTTGTTACTCTGAATTCCGTTATTTTCTAACTCTACGGTATTGGACCCTGTTATTCGTTTAACGGTGTCTACGGTACCCAAACCTTCAAAGAAACGTCCACACTTGCGTCTTCTCGTGAGGATTACCTGGTCCCCTATGCGAAACTTCGGGTTCTCCTTTACCCTCTCTGCGGCAGATCCCTGTTCGTCCCTTTCTTTCTGGTCAGTTCTTGCGCCGCACCTGTTAATATCCAGTAAACATTCGTTAATTTTTGTATCCCAGTCGCCTAAATCCTTGTTTTTTACAAACCATTCTTTGACTGTCCTTATGGCTCGTTCCGCTATTCCATTCGATTCCGGCCAGTAGGGAATGCTTTTTGTCAACACTATTTTATTCTCTCTGCAAAAATCTTCGACTAGTTTGCCACTGATATTGTGCGTGCCGTCTGCTCTCAGACTTTGCATCGGACCTTCCCATTTAATCCATTCTCTCAGACATTCAATGACATTCTTTTCTAAAGCTGATTTCATAGCCCATTGTTTATTGCTAGCAAAAAATAACAATTCCCTGCTTTTGTAGCAGGCCGAATTGGTCCTGCGAAATCTATGCTCACCTCTTGAGCACGGTAGTCCTTGGGCAACTCGCTCTCCTTGCACCCTCTGGTGGTCATAAACTTCCTGCAAACCTTGCAGTTCGTTCGAGTCTCCCTATAACGAGCACGCCAATTTGGTATTTTCAGGTTTCGTAACCTCAATTCCATCTGAATCATATTTACACTCGGATGGTTTAACTCATCGTGCATTTTTTGAAACAATTCTGTTATTTCTGGCATTTTTACCTGGCCTATCATCTTATCCACTTCTCTGTTTCCCAGGGCTGCCTCGCTTTCCTGTTTCGTGTGCGACACCTGGTGGTAACAGTGAACATTTACCTCCTGTAACAGTCTGGCAATATCTATCCACTGCTCTCTATGGGCCATTGGCTTATTTCTGGCATTATGAAAACCGTTTGCCTTCCAGGTTTACAACTCTTTGTTAATGCCCTCTGTCACATATTCAGAATCGCTAGTCAAAACAATCTCCTTGTGTCCTAATTCTACCGCTTTCTGTAATGCTCTCTGTACAGCTGTTACCTCAGCCCCCTGTGCTGTGCCTTTGACGTCGCCACTTTGTGACGTGATCAGCTGTCCATTATGCTTGACTAAATAACCCCACCTTACTTTCCCTGCTCTTTCACTTCCATCTGTGAAATACTTAGGGAGATGTTGGTGTTTGTCATGGAACTTAGTCATTTTATCCTCTCGTTTCACTTTGCTCATTCTCCAATCGAGTTGAATATCTCCTAATATTAAACTCCATTGATCCCACCTTTGCATATTTATGCGTGGTTGATTCATCACCAAATTTTTCTTTATTCGAGCAAGCTCCCCTGCCATCGAAAAAATTATTATTGGCTGTTCTTTGACTATAGCTTTGAGCTGTAATAGCCATCTGGTTACTGCTGCCAAAATCCGTTCAGCGCCATTTTGCTCATAGCGCTTCATTGTTGCCTCCTGCTGGTGGGTTAAGAACGCTATTGGCGCTCGCCCCCCCTCGTTTGACAACGTCATCATCACTTCGTCATCTTGTTCGCTCACGTGAACAAACAAAGGAAGAGAGTCATCTCTGCGCTGTAACTCTCCACTCTCAAGAGCCATCCTGATTAATTTTAATCTGGCTTACTCCATCTGCTCTGTCCATTTCCACACACCATTCTTCGTTCCACTGTACAAAATCTTTGCCTCCCTAGAATATCTAGGTATTAGCTCCCTGACATAGTTTAGAGTCCCTAGCAGCGACTGCAGCTGCTTCCTGTTTGTGGGCGGGTCTGACCGCTCCATCTGCTCTAGCTTAGCTCTTTTGCTAGTCGTGAGGGCTCTCGTGTCTTTCCCTAATTTGAATCCTAAAAAATCTACCTCATGTTTTCCGACCTCCATCTTCTTTAGACTAGGTTTTAACCCCGCTTTGGTTATCCTGTCTAAGGTCTCATTTAGCAACTTCAGATGCTCCTCCTCTGTGGAGGTCCCTATCAGGATATCATCAATATAAACGGTCACCGGTATTCCTGATAAAATTGATAATAGGGTGCTCTGGAATACGTTTCCCGCGTTTTTGTACCCTTGGGGGAGGACGTTAAATACAAATTGATCCCCTTTATACGTAAATGCAGTCTTTCCCTTACTTTCTTCTGCTAACGGGATGCTCCAATAGCCGTTTGCAAGGTCAATCTTCGACAGCCATTCCTTGCCTCTGCCTATCTCTCTGCTCGCCTCGCTGCAGTTGATCAGATATCTGGTGTCGGGAACAGTTAATTTGTTTAAAGCCTTATAATTTGTCACTAACCTCCAGGTTCCGTCGTTTTTTGGGACCGCTTGTATAGGCAAGTTCGTCGGCGCGCACTCATTAGATCTTAGCTTCCTAATAATTCCCTGTTCCGTTAACTCTTTAATAGTCTCCGAGATCTCCTTCTCTGCTGCGCTGTTAATTTTGTATTGTCTCTGTGGGGGAGGGATGCCTCCCTGAATCACGTGTTGGTAATTCATATCGACCTTACCGCAGTCGTTTTTGCTGCGAGAATAATAATCAGAGTATTTTCGCAAAAGTTTTTCCAGCTCCCCTTTGTTGCTTAATTCTGATTCTTTCACTATTCGTTCGATTTCTTTGTTCTGATCCACAACTCCTAGCTTTCCTATTTTTATAAGATCGCCTGCGCATAGCAAATTGTCACTTCCAAAAATCACATTTAATTTGTCTTTCCTCCAAACATTTTTATTCCTGGGGTTTCCCTCAAAATCCTCTACTGTTATCACACCTAATAATTCATCATGTTTCTCTGATGGTTTCAAAACGCTCAGATCAGCTCCTGTATCAAGACGAAAAGTGGTTTGATCATAAACTTTATACAATTTCTCATCAATTTCTTCTGTTTTCGATAAAGCGTCTTTCAGGGGAGCCACGCATCCCTATGTGCTTTGAGCTTCACTGTTTGTCTTTCGGTTTTTCTTTCTCTTAACTCTAAGTTCCTCTTGTCCTCGCGACTCTTTCCTATCATTTCCCTGCGGGCTTTCTATTCTCACTCGGCCTATTCTATTTTGGGATTTATTTCTTCCCCGCTCCGCTATTACTCGTGCCCATTCTTCTGCATTCATTTTCTCCCATTTGTCTGGGCTGATATAACCGCCTTTTCCTCTGTCACTTTCGTTTTGATGCGTCCTCGGCCTCGACTGATCTCTAAATTTTTTTCCTCTCTGGGCCTGATTTTTCGGATCAGTTTTCTCTTCTCCTCTCCTCCATTTCTGATCAACTTTACGGTCGGGGCGCGCCGCAGACCTGCTCTCCCTTTCATATCGATTATACGGCTTCTTTTCTCGCTCTGATCTCCTAAGCTGATCTTTGGGACGCTGCGGTTTATTATTTGATTTTTCCCTATCTGTCTGAATTATCTCAGTTTTTCGGTCATAACGGATTAACGCTTTCTCCAGTTCTTCTGGAGATGTTTCTGAGCCGTACAGAAGGAATTCTTTAGCTCCCATCAGAGCATTTCTTTTAACTCCCTGAAAAATATGTTTTAAAATACCTCCTACTCCTTTTTCTGCTACTTCTTGACAGGCTGATAATGCACCCACAGTGCGCCATCGCTCCTCAAAACCTTCCTGTTCTATTTCCTCCACATTAGTCGGGATTAATCCTTCTAGCGTTTTAGCTAATTTCCTTCCTCCTTGAATCCCGAATTCCGCTAAAATGTGAGAATCGACCGATTCCCCAGAAATTCTCATCTGTTCTCCGTAACGGACCAATTCTCACACTTTCCCTTTTACTGTTGTATTTTTAAGTTTAGCTTTCTTTAGGAGTTTCATTTCGTGATCTCTCCTCATTAATTCCTCTAAAGTCGCTTTCGTTCCTCCAACGCTAAACTCAGGTTGGCTCAGGGATTGCACCTGCCTAAGGAAAGCACTTGGTTTTCTTTGACCCAGCGTTCCTAAATGCAACGCATCTAAATGCTGGTTTATTACATCTACTTCGGCGGTCCGATTAATTTCTGCATCTGACGGATCGTCTCCGCCTGGGGTTAATTCTCTGAATCTTAACCTCCTAGGTACTGACACTGTTCTGTCCGGGACCGGTGTTGCGTTTCTAGGCGTTCGGTCCTCAGGACGTATTAACTCTTCGTATGCTGAGTCTTCCTCTTCTTCTTCACTAAATTCACTTTCCGAACTATCACTTTCTGGCCCTGAGTAAAATTCCTCAAATGTTTCATCCCCGACTCCTTTTCTAATTAACCTCTCTAGCGCGGCTTTGTTCGTTTAATCCTTCTGAGCTAATATTGCCCGTTTAGCCCTCTGGGTTAACGAAGTGTCTGCGAGGATTGCAGCCGCATCTCCTCCATTCAGCAGACTCCAGAGCTGACCGCATGTAATACCCGGGGCATACTCGAGGTTCCATTGATTTTCTCTATCTAAATTAGTTTCTGTCTTTTTAATTTTGGAGTGCGTAGGTCTGTATAATCCTTTCCCTATTTGGAATGTTTCGAAGCTATCACCCAGTTTTAGTTTGTAAAAAGGATTTTCTACCTGATCCTTCTTCCCTCTAGATGTCGTTGTTCGCTTTAATACGGGGTAATCAGGGATCGGCTCTTCCTCCACTGACCTGGTCTGTGGAGGTGCCTGTTCCCTCTGAGCGGTGGCTCCCTGGCCTGACCTCCCCTCGCCTGCTGTTTGGTCCCGGTTCACTCTTTCTGTGATCGCCCTTAGCACAACAGCATTGGGGTGACAGACCATCCACATTTTAGGCCACTCTGTCTGATCTGTTTTTCTCCTTAATGCATTCACCAGGGCTGTTCCCATAGCGATGTCATTAAATCCGAAAATTCCCCCCGATATTATTGATATTGCCACTGTGCGGTAATTATTTTCTCTAGATAATAAACATATTTTGTCTATTATACCGTCTAACGTGAGTATCGCTATTAATTCTTCTTCGATATCTCTCCTCTGACCTCTTTCATGCCCGACGGCATGTATTACTGGTTTTCCATTTGGCCCTCCTATTTTTTGTAAAATTACATCGCCTGTTCGAATACGATCCTGTCTATGTTGAGCTATTCTATAAGACTCATCCTGGAATCTCACTCCGGCTCGCTCCCTGAGAGCGCCGGCCACTCCCGCGCCGTGATATAGAAATCTGTTAGTGGGATTCACTATAACACAAGATTCCTGCTCATCTTCTAATCTCCCCTCTTTGAGAAGGATTAAGTTTTTTCCTCTCGCGAAATACTCTCGATATATTTCGTCATTGCCCGGTGTGGACTGCACATCGGGACTTTCTGGACTACACCATAGTGGAGCACTGGGATCTAGAGCACTTTCTTCTTCCTCTCTTTGAGGTACAATGCTAGGGGCTATCGATCCTCTCTCGGACCCCTCACCTGCAGCATCTTCGTCTAAAGAGTCCCAACTTCTCACGGGGATATTTTTAATTTCTCCCCCGGACTCATCAAAGACTCTCACTCGCGGAAACCCATCCTTTCCTCCTTTACTTGAGTATATAAAAGGTGGAATTTCCGCTCCGTTTAGGATTCTGATATTCACCACGGAAGCGACTAACTTAATCTCTTCCCATGGTAACTGGCCGGATCCGCATTTACCTTGCGTGGAACTAATCCATACCAGTCGTCCACCAAGATCCTCCGGTGTTAATGTCAGAGTGCACATCTGCGCCATTAACTCGCTCCGGATTCCCTTGGATTTAACTTCATACACTAGCACTACTCACACTCTGAGTTCTATGCTTTTACTTCAGGTCTTTTCAAGCCTGCGCGCGCGTTTACATAAACCCCTCTGGGTTATCACTGTTCAACTCTAGTATGTAAGGACTTGCTACTTTACTCGCTTGACAGTTATCCCTGAATTTTCTACCTTAGTTAATTGAGCCCCACACGTTTGGGCGCCATGTTTTGCTTGTACACCAGAATAAAGGCCTAAAACACATATAATTCACAATCTTAATATCCATAAACAGTTCACAATCAACCGCTGTATAGTTACCTCATGTCTGGATGGATATGATTGGAAGTTTCAGGTCCTGTTGCTTGGTGTCCGTCCCAGCTCAGTCAAGTTCAAACCACTTGAAGTTCGATGGGGTAGAATTCAGGTTCAGATAACTAGTTATTATTAATGAAGTACTCAGAGACTTGTTTTAAAAGTTTAACGAATCACCAATATAATGGTTTCGTTTTATTAAAAAACAATAACTCATAAGTACATAACACAAAATAACAACGAGTAAAGTCTTCACCACGAATTGTCGGCCCTGGACAATGGTCTCCCAGGCATTTTATAACCTTTGCATAATAAAACCCTCCTCCTGCCTGCGACTGCCTCCTCCTTGCAAACAGGATGCATGACCTTTGTCACAGAGTCTGAATCACACAAGTATCAAAAGTTCAAATGGAAAGAAAATTCAAATTAAAAAAACATCACTTCTGAATAGCAAGCATGTCTAATTCTATTTTCAGATATAGGGAAAATAGCGACACCTTCTATGAGCCCTGCTTAAGCACCTATACCATAAACCACAATGTAACACCTCTAGCAAGTGTTATCTGATTCTAAGTAACGGTTTAGCTAGAAGTTCCATCTCGCACACCTGTTGCGAAATGCATCCCCTTGCTCTTCACCGTTCTTTTACAAAATAAGCAAAGCAACTACATAGCAGATATAAACCACAAAGCACTCAACATCTGTGCTTCTAAAATAAAACATAACCTCAAACATTTTTTCTGACATTTACCCTTTTGAAGTTTGAAAATCCATTTTCTCTAGATCACTCATTAACATTTGTAATTCTTTTGAAAAACCCTGTAATTCCATTTCTTCTTTTATTAACTTTGCAACCCTTTTATTCATCGTTTCTTGCTTCCGTATCAGTTTCAACATTGCTTTCATCTTGAAGATGATCTTTGGGTCCCCCAGCTCTCTCCTGGGCACACCTGCAACGTTCCTTCTTCTGCTTCTTGGTCTCTTTACTTCAGTCTCGTTGCACTCCTTGAACTAAAAAATCGCTGAAATCAATTTCTATGTTATCTGACTGATTCGTATAGTTTCTGGTAGAGGATCGATCAGGGAATAACACATTAGGCGCGTAGGGATCTGATTCGACACCTTTTAAAGGAGACTTGTACTTAGTTTGTTTTATTTCAAAGCATATTCCAGCTTAAAAGGCTAAATAAAAAGTGTCCATATCTTAGAGTATTCCTATAGGGTGAGCCAACACTTAATATCCTGTGGCAGCCGATCTAGTTCTGTACTTATATCAGACTTTTCTGAACACTCTTTATCGGCAGGGTGAAACATAGCATTCACTGAAAATATTCTGATAGTTATCTACTCGGAAATATATGTAGAAAGTTACCATATGTGCTGTATCTGTTTTGTGTGCCGGTCTTTGAAGAGAGATTTTATGACTTTAGCAGACACCGACCCCTTTCCTCCATAACACTCATTTAAAATGTTTAAGTCAACTACAGACATGTGAAAAGACTTACCGAAAACATACCTGTCACCATGGTGCACATTCTTTGGAATTGTAAACTACGCTTGAATGAGAACGGTGGGTCTCCTGAGAATATTTAATTGCGCTTAAAAAAGCACAGAACAAGCGTACACCACACCAGACTCCGGCAGTAGAAAATACCTATGTTGTTAAAACCCATATACAATATGTATTAAACATATGCTTTTGTTGTTAAGTCTGCTTATTAATAGCGGTAATACTTTTAAGTTTTAAGGGTTCACAAGTCTCATAGATCTATATTATTTTCATTTATTTATTACTTTGCTTATTTATTTATTTATTTAGTTATTTATTTATTTTTTACAAAGATTTCAATTCAATTCCTAGTAAATACGAGGCCAAAACATGATATTACAAAAGAAATCATGTTGACAAACAGGGAATGCCAACTCCAAACAGATCCTCACACCCACCCACCCACCCACACACACACACACACACACACACACACACCCACCCACACCCACACACACACCCCCACGCACACACACACACACACACACACACCCACTCCCACACACACACACCATTCAGCAAGGTCAGCAGTTCAGATTGTCATATGCAAGCTAGTTTTCAATCTTTTATCCCCAAAATCAAGTATTGTACATTTGTATAACACCTGATCATTTGAAAGCGTAACCTTACTTTAAAGCATGAATAAAAAATTACCAAATGTAGTTTCATTCTGTATCTGGGGAAAGCATGGACAATAAGTTTATTCTACATCTATGGGAGTACATAATAATAATAATAATAATAATAATAATAATAATAATAATCTATGCAGGCCGTCCGCGTTGTCACCCGATACCTCATCCCCGGCGAAACAGCATCCCACTGGAAAATGTACCTGATTTTGACGCCAAAATTAAATTCTCTCCAAATTTGATTGTAGAAGTATGTCCAGTCTATGGCCGTCAAAAGCAGGTAGGCGCATTCGGATGAATAGTCCTCGTAAGAATCCAAAACGTAAAGTTTCACAGTCTGCAATGTCGTGTCAAACACAAATCTACCCACACGACCATCAGACACTGGGAAATCTTGTTTCACAAAATCTTCATCTTCATGGTCAATCTTCGTCAGACGGAGCGCGTCTTTGTCCGTTTCAACAGAACTTCTTGGCGGTGTTACCGACATCGCTCTTCTTTCAGGAGTGAATGGAGCAGAGGAGGCTGTTGTAACGATGTAGAAAACAATGTAGAAACCTTATTTAAATAACAAATTCTGAATGTAAGTGGGACAAACAACTGAGGAAAGTAACGCCTTCAACGGCGTGCGCTTTAACGCATGATATTATCTCTTAAATTATTAGATCATTTATAATAATACTAGTTCGTGAGAACCTCTGATAGTTTTTAATTTTTTTTTATCAATTTTCTAAAAAGAAAAGACGGAAATAATGATCGAGAAACGGTCTCGTATCTTATATAAACTAGAATAGTGTTAATAATATAACGTAAATGTCTCGAATGAAGAGGACGGGTTAAAGCCATATTTTATTAAATCAAGCAAATTCGCAGAAATATGGACGAAGAGCCTGCTAACGCGACATCAAAAACTAGCTTGCAAAGCGTAAGGCCTAACAATTACCATTAGATGGGAAAATACAACAAGAGTGGTGAAACTGCAGTAAACAAATTCAAACAGAAAGAATGCGCAAAGTCATGGAATTGTTCTGGTTTCAAAGCGTAACCCTATGAAAAACTTTGCGGTTTATATCTCACAACGGTGTGGCAAGGCCTAGCGCCGTTAAACACACGGATAAAGTCAAGATATCTATCAATTTTAGGCGTACTTACCAGGGACCAGTCTGGTGTGTGAAAGAGTTAGAACAAGCATTTGTGTTTGTGTTGTTAGACCGTATTGTTCTTATTGTAAGACAGAATTTGTCTTAGTGACATTCAATGGAATATTTTATTAAAAGATAACGCAGAGGACTGATTGAGTAACGCTCTGTCAAGCGTTCATCCGAGAAACCTGTAACTTTATCGTAATTATTTAAAAATACATATAAGCATCATGCTTGACACTTTTGTAACTGACTAAATACTAATATTTAAGCTAAACAAACATTTGCAATTGTGAAAAATTAAGAGATGTTAAAAACTGCCGACCGCGTGTTTTCTTAAAGAAGAAGAACAGACATGACAACGCGCAGCTGCGGTTGTAAAAAACTGAAAGTCGGACTCCTAAAACACAACGACTGAATAAAACGGCTGAATCATCCTTTCGCTTAAAACAACAGTGATTTATTTAAAGTCATGTTTAGAGACGCATACAAAGAATATAGTGTTTCCACGCCATCTTCAACTTGTAATGCGTAACTTTTTGTGCTCTAAATGAAGTAGATGTAACAGTGAAATAGTAAGATTGAGGCCTTGTGTCTCGCGACCGCTTTGTAGACGGACCAGAAAAAGCTCTAAAGTACAAAAAGTACAAGCGCAATTGTCTGTATTCATATGTCAATTTTCTTAGTGCTTTGGTCTCTTGAGTTACATAGGGTGAGCAAAAATTCCTTGATATTTTGTGTCTGTAGCCTTTTCAAGAGCGTGGAACTTTTAACAACCTCAGACTTTACTGAATGTGTGGCTTTCAGAGCCATGGTTAGCTATATTTCAGATGTAATAGTTGTATGTGTAAAACAGCAAGACTTATTTTTTGTGTTGATGGTTCATCTTATGTATATGGAAATGGATAATTGTCCTAAAAAGAAATACCGACTTAGTCAATCGCTCTCAAGTAGAGTGTAATTTTCTTAATTTTCATTTATTTCTATAAACGCTGACCGCTCTTAGAGAGAGAAGGCCTCACCTAATGACACATACAGTCCAGCAAACAAAATGTGTACAGCGTCATCCATAACACTAACCCTAAGGAAAATGACAGTCACAGTAGATCGGGAGGAGGTTTTCTGTATTCTGTATGCATTATGACCCTTTTCTTAAATGATGTGTACACTTTCTGAGAAAGTGGGGGTTGGGTGTGTGTGGGTGTGTGTGTGTGTGGGTGTGTGGGTGTGAGGATCTGTTTGGAGTTGGCATTCCCTATTTTTAAAAAACATTTGTCAACATGATTTCTTTTGTAATATCATGTTTTGGCCTCATTTACTAGGAATTGAATTGAAATCTTTGTAAAAAATAAATAAATAAATAAATAAATAAGCAAAGTAATAAATAAATGAAAATAATATAGATCTATGAGACTTGTGAACCCTTAAAACTTAAAAGTATTACTGCTATTAATAAGCAGACTTAACAACAAAAGCATATGTTTAATACATATTGTATATAGGTTTTAACAACATAGGTATTTTCTACCGCCGGAGTCTGGTGTGGTGTACACTTGTTCTGTGCTTTTTTAAGTGCAATTAAATATTCTCAGGACACCCATTGATCTCATTCAAGCGTAGTTTACAACTCCAAAGAATGTGCGCCATGGTGACAGGTACGTTTTCGGTAAGTCTTTTCACATGTCTGTAGTTGACTTAAACATTTTAAATGAGTGTTATGGAGGAAAGGGGTCGGTGTCTGCTAAAGTCATAAAATCTCTCTTCAAAGACCGACATACAAAACAGATACAGCACATATGGTAACTTTCTACATATATTTCCGAGTAGATAACTATCAGAATATTTTCAGTGAATGCTATGTTTCACCCTGCCGATAAAGAGTGTTCAGAAAAGTCTGATATAAGTACAGAACTAGATTGGCTGCCACAGGATATTAAGTGTTGGCTCACCCTATAGGAATACTCTAAGATATGGACACTTTTTATTTAGCCTTTTAAGCTGGAATATGCTTTGAAATAAAACAAACTAAGTACAAGTCTCCTTTAAAAGGATAAACTAAGTTTTGAACATGTACTTTTGAATAAAAATCATAATTTAGGTTAAATTTGCAATCAAAAATATAAGATGTTATTTTAAAACTTTTAATATTTCATTTAAACAGTCTTTTAAGTTTGCAAGATCTTATTTACACTCTTAAGATTATGCTTTAATAATAATAATAATAATAATATTTTTTTTAAGATGAAGACGCACCTGGAAAAAGGTTAACAGAATAACATCTCAGATCATCTGGTCTGTAACTCGACCCTCACCCTCCCTTGTCTGTGAGGGTCTGAAGCAGACCCTCAGTTTCACATTGGAGATTACCACAAAGAGGATCTGCGAGTTTTGTTTATATTTAATAATGTTTATACCTTAAATTTTTTTTATTTTATTTATTTATTTATTTATTATTTTGGAAATCTTTTAATTCACAGAATGGACATCATTGTTCACAGAAAAATGTAAAACATCATTTTCATATTTATTGCAACCAAAAACTATATTAAATGTTTATTTTATACAGCGTTTTATATATAATAACAGTTTTATATGCTGCCACCTTCTTGAAAAGAAGAGAATGATGTGTTTTATAAGTTCAATAAACTTTAATTGTTGAATACGTGTTTAAAATGTATGATAAATGGTTTGATTTAGTAACATGTTTGTTACTATGATATATAATTCTCTGGGTTCTTGGGAGTTTTGGGGTTGAATAAGTTTTGACATTTGTGTTTTTTCAGTATCTTAAAACATATTAATGGCCAAAGTCTGATTATACTGTATTCAGCATACACTGGGTTACAATAATATGCCAGCAGCATGAATGTGTATGTGTGTGATTGTTTATATAATTTAACAGAACACAAATTTTAATAATGACAGGGGTATTACACTGATATAACAGTGTCAATGTATTTATAATAAAATTTCCTGAGTCATCATAATCAAAATAACTTACAAACAATATTTTATTAAAAATGGTTGTATGCAGATTTTTTTATCTATTTATTTTTATTTATTTATTTATTTTTTTTTTTTTTTTGTGTGATGGTAGGTGTACGATTTGTACAGTACACAATCATTACGACTATGGTACACCCCCAGAAAACATAAAAACCAACGTGTGTATGTGTGTGTGTGTGTGTGTGTGTTTGTGAGCTGGCCCCCACCGCTCCTGCCATTTCTGTCCACTGTGGGTGAGAAGAGCTCAAAGCAGGACTTAATTTCCCAACTTAGCTACATTTTGTAAACATTTCATTCGAGGTATGAACATCATTGCCCCCAGAATAATGTAAAGTGTTTTATTTTTATACAGTATGTTATATATAATCAGTTTTTTTTACCACCTTCTTTGAAAGAAGAGTATTATGTGTTTTATAAGTTCAATAAACTTAAACAAATGTTGAATACTTTTTAAAAAATGTATGATAAATGTTTTGCTTTAGTAACATGTTTCTTACTATGACATATATAATTATATATTTAGCTTTTGAAATGTTTATGTGCGGGCTTGTTTATATGACTTATCATGATACAAAATTGTATAATGACATAGGTATTACAGTGATATGACAATGTGGTTTATGATTAAACTTCTTGAGTCCTCATAATTCAGATCGCTTAAAAACAATATTTTATTAAAAAATGGTAGTATGCAGAATTTTGGTAGGTGTACAGTAAAAAATCATTTTGTCTATGGAGTGTCATGGATCATCTAGAGTATACTAATACTCCAAATGATTCTACCCATGAGCATAACTTTTTTAAATTAAATTAAAAAATTCAAATAAATGAGCTTTTTTTAAATTAAAATTTTACTAAATGATGTTTATGAAAATAAAATCAATGAAAATAAAATCAATGTCAAAAGTTTACTGTGATGGGAAGGTTTAGGGGATGATACTGTTTAAAAATCATTAATATAATGTAAATATAAATATTAAAGGTTCTAAATATAATGGAGAAACTTTAATTTTAAGCCTCCATAAAACACAACCGGACATGTCAGGGCCCCAGCAGCCCTTATCGTTTGGCCTATTAAAATATATATTGTTTCCCCTTTTCTTATTTCGACGTCGCCGGCTCCTCATTACAAAATTTTTTGTTACCTAAAACTAGTGTACATGTTTTATATTGTGTGTAATCACATAATTTATTTATTTATTGTCATTTAATAGAAGAGAATACGACTTGGGACGATTGAATGCGCACGCATGCGTGTGAGAGAGAGAGAGAGAGAGAGAGAGAGAGAGAGAGAGAGAGAAACACACATAAATAAGTTTAAACATGACCATTTTTTGTATTCATTTTATTCAAGACCAACTGAAATACCATGAAGACATGTTTTCTCTATTCCCCTGAAGAATGTAAGACAATTTCTATTTTTTATTTATTGTTTTATTCGCATTTCATTATTAGGAGTGTTATTTAAATCCTTTTTATACAGCCAACAGAATATATGTGTGAGCGTGGCTGTGTGTCTTAAAACTGATCTCTTAATTTCCTTTACTTTGCAGTATTGCTTGTTCATTATTGTCTTTCTCACATCGCCCATAGTGACAGAGAGGGAGAGAGAGAGAGAGGCACCTTCAACCTGATGCTTCCCATGCGCACGTGGTCTACATATGGGTAAACCCCCCGGATGAGCATAAAATCTTCAAAAACATTCCTCAGGACTTCATTTTATCTCCTGTCACCGGACGGACACTTGTACAAACATCATATCTCATCCCCGGGTTACATCGGAATTTCACGCTTGACCGATTTCCGCATCTGGAACGCATTAACGCGTCACGGGGTCAACACGACGTGTGTGGTCGCAATGTGGGTGGGCCGTGTGGGGGAGGGGAGAGGTCAAAAGGTCAAAGCCATAAATCAAGGGTCATAAATCATTTTTGTCATAGTGTACTCCATATTTACTACTATTGTATAATATTAGGCTAAATCTTCTTCCAAATTTAAACTTCATATGAAGTTAATTTATACTGCTGTTTACATGGGAAGTTTGGTGTTTCATTAAAGAAGAAAAAGAAAGGCTGTATACAAACACGGTCCATACAGACATTCAAGTGCACCACACACAAGAGATCAGAACCAAAGTGAAAGAATAGAGCAAGTTTCAAAGAAACAAAAAGTGAACAAAACAGTGTATTGTTTCTTTCACTTTAAGTTTATAACAATATCAGTTTTATCTTCATTTAGAATAATAATCAAGCAGCAATCCTCCACCTAGACTCATCAAATGACACTCGATCAACAAAATGATGCATATATTCACCTCAGAACAAGATGCAAATGAGAAGTTTATGTACATTAAGGTGCTTTTTAAAAATATAGTTTAATATAATCTATATATATGACATTCGTATATTTCATCAGGACACACTCACTGCTGGTAGATGAATGCATTGCAACAGTTGCATTATATTCATGACAGGTGAGCAGACAAGCGTTTTTATAATTAAATATGGTTTGATTGGCAACATAGAAATTGTTCATAATAATTAAAAATAATACATTTTGGATTATTTATTATTTTGTAGTTTGGGCTTCATATCATTGTGATTTGGTGTGTTGAACGTGAAGGACTCCAACATTGATATCTGTAACTTTTTTGTTTCTAAAGCCCGATTCGGACGGTAATTGTTTCTCATATGGACGTCTGTAAAAATAAATTTACATATCACATCAGTGATAAAACTCATGGATTCGGATGGCGATTTATTCACGGTGGAGGAGTGTGAATAAATCGCACTCCTAAAATGAATTTGGTTCAATCTGTCTTTGTACTTCAAGCCACGTTAAGCATTTTTCACGTTAAACGTTTGTCCTGCGAGAACCGGGACGCTGAAGATCAAGCGGTTGCCGTGGTAACGAACAACGATGCTTTGTGCTTTTGAAATGAGATGGCTTACTGTATGAACATTGTATGCATGAAATGCATGAAAGGGACAGCTAAAAAAACTAATAAATCATCGAAATAAACATCTATAAATTAAGTTTATATGTGTAATGGCTTTCATTTCTTCATGAAATGCCTGGATTTCTTAACTGAAATATTAGTCTGGAATGTTTGAAGCCATAATTTTCTGGCAGAATAACTTGGTAAGTGCCGTCACTCTTGCGTTGCGCATGCGTAGATTAATTTTTTTTTTTTTTTTTTTTGCGTGGATTAAGTCATTATTTTGAGAAAGTTTCTCATTATTTCAAGAAAGTTTCTCATTATTACGAGAAAGTTTCTCATTATTACGAGAAACTAAGTCATTATTACGAGAAAGTTTCTCAATATAACGAGATACTAAGTCATAATTATGAGAAAGTATCTCATTATTATGACTTACAGAATTATATTTTTTCTTAAAGTGGCGGAAACGGGCTTCCATAAAAAACAGTAATTCGGCCGGGGATTTTTACGGGGGTGGTGAGAGAAAAACATCCTGGATTCTAACGGCAATTAAGTCACCAACTACCCCCTGTAAATGGTAAAATCACTTACGTCCCCCTGAGAAACAATTACCGTCCGAATCGGGCTTAAGAGTAACAAACAAAAACCAAATGGAGAGAAATGGACCGTTACTGCTGTCTGTGATGTGCGCTTGATCTTGTTTGTTGTGAACTCAAATGACTGTTGCACACTGGATTTAAATATCTAAGTTTGTGCTGCAGCTGAAATCGTTTTTCTCAGGTGCAGGATCAATTTACTTTCTTTTTCTCTGTTTCTCGGAATAGTAATTCAGAAAAGGAATCTCAAGATCTAAGGAATCTCATTCAACTAAATCAGGCACAGCTACTTTTCACCCAGTTTCCTGGTCTGCCCTACTCATCATGTGATGATAAAAACATGTTCCAGATCTTTAGAGAGTAGCCTATCACAAGTCTTTATTGAGTTGCTTACTTGTTGGTTCACACTATTAGAAAATTGCATGTGCAGAATATTAACAATAAATAGCTACAATGATCAAACAGATGTATACCATTATTTCACAGAAATCAATATAAAACAGAAACAGAGTTTTGAAATCTGCAACCAGAGTTATATAGTTCAGCAGCGAAGTCTAACAGACAGAGTAGTTTACTGGAGTTCAAATAAAGCTTGTGTCTTTTATGAGCACGATATTGTCAGTATTGTGTCTGTCTTGTCTTGTGTTTCCCCTGTCATGCCCTTATTTGGTCCTTCCTGTTCCTGTCCTAGTCAAGTCTGATTGTTTGTCATTTATTTCAGGTGTGTGTGTGTTAATTATTATGTGTATTTAGTTCTTGCCTGTTTAGTTCATTTTGGTCTGGTTTACTCGTTACCCCCGGTGTTCCTGTGTGTCATTCCTGCCTTGTCATTTGGATTTAATTAAAGACTGTATTGTGAGTTATTCCTCGTCTCCTCGCTTCCCTCGTGTGTGCACTGTGACAGAAGACCAGACCCAAGCCGAAAGTGAGTAACGTTTTTTTCACCGTTTTATTTTTTTCATTTTTGAAAGTCTTTTTTTTTGTTTGTTTGTTTTTTTGTTCTTGTGTTGTGTTTTCCCCACTGCGGCTTATGAAGTCGCCGCTCGACTCTCCCGCTCTAGACCGCGGATCATCGCGGGAGTTCAGCGGGACCGACACGAGCGCCATGAGTCCGCTGTCCACGGGGATATGATCGCCGCCGTCCGCGACTAACCCAAGTCTGTCGGCCGCCACTCACTCACCCCACGCCACCGTCCGTGGCTCACCCAAGCTGCCGTCCGTGCCGCCGCTGACTCATGCCCGCCGGCCACCGCTGACTCAAGCCCGCCGACCGCCGCTATCTCTTCAGTTCCCTCGTCACGGCCAGAAGTGCCGTTCCCAGCCTGACCGAAGTCAAGGCTTCTTAAGGTACTGTGTCCACAGGAACAGTTTTAACCCAGTTGTGTCTTGTACACAGAGACTCGTCGAGGGCAGGCGGCTCTAGTCATGGCCGCGGAGGCCATTCCCAGCCGCCAGCCCCCCTGTCGTTGAAGCGGAAGCAGTTGCTGAGGGACCCTGTGAGGGCCCCTGATCCCACGTCCAGCCCAGGGAGGGCTGTGGATCTCCCGTCATGCCCTAAGGTGGCCTCAGCTTCCAAGCCTAGCCCACAGAGGGCTTCCTGTTCCTGTGGATTGTCTTGTCCTGTGAATTGTCTTGTCCTGTGGATTATCTTGTCCTGTGTTTGTCTCGCCCACGGAGGGCACCTGTTCCCGAGTGTCGCCCACGGAGGGCTCCTGTTCCCGTGTTCAGCCACATGGGGGCTCCAGTTCCTGTATTAAGCCCGTATGTTCCCCCAAGGAATTTTGGGGGGGGTACAAAGGGGTCCCAGCTGTAGTGGACGGGCAGAGGGGACCGAGGCCTCAGCCACTAAGACCACCTGCCATGGCCTCCAGAGCTTCCAGCTCCGCCATGGCTTCCAGAGCCCCGCCTTGGCCTCTGGAGATCCCTGGACCACCATGGGCCCCTGTGCTCCCTGCACCGCCATGGCCTCCTGAGATCCCTGATCCGCCATGGTGCCCAGTTCCTGTCTGTTCCATCGTGGAGGCCCCCGTCCTGTTATCCTGTCTGTGTCTGTGTTGTGGGGCCTCCAGAGCGCCCACCCCCCCCTCCCTGGTGGTACGGTTACGGCGTGGGAGACGCCTTCCGAGAGGGGGGAGTAATGTCAGTATTGTGTCTGTCTTGTTTTGTGTTTCCCTTGTCATGCCCTTATTTGGTCCTTCCTGTTCCTGTCCTCGTCAAGTCTGATTGTTTGTCATTTATTTCAGGTGTGTGTTAATTGTGTATTTAGTTCTTGCCCGTTCAGTTCATTTTGGTCTGGTCTACTCGTTACCCCCGGTGTTCCTGTGTGTCATTCCTGCCTTGTCTTGCCTTGTCTGTCATTTGGATTTAAAGACTGTATTGTGAGTTATTCCTCCCTTCCCTTGTGTGTGCACAGTGACAGATATGAAAATTAAAAAAAAATAAATAAATAAAAATTGTTTGGTACTGCTGAGTCAATGCTACTCAATATGATATATATGATATATATCATATATATATCATATTTTCTGGATGATTGCTGTTGTCTTCATTATGTCTGAAAACCGGAAATGTCCTTTTCTGTTTGGTGTGTTTTTGTGTCATTCTGTAAATGATTGGCATTATGATGATGACGAGACAGCTTATAACAGCAGCAATGACTGCGATCTTAAATCCACGACCTTCTGCTTTCTTCTGTTCAGATGTTTCTGATATCTCACAGGCAGGTTCTTCTGGAAAGATGAGTTTAAAATGTTTTATGACCGTGTTTAAATAATAAACTCAACTTCAGCCTATTAAGAGAATCTGCTGCTGATTTCTTGACACAGTTTAGAAACCATAATCAAACATTTTCCTTTTTAAGACCTTAAAGACTAAAATGACATGATTTAAAATTATAAATGTGCTGACAAGAGATTAAAAGCTGTTTTCTGTGTTGCTCCAGTAACCTGGAGCTCAATAATCAATAATTATAATAGAATATACCTGTCTTTGCAGGAGTGACGACTTCAGTGAGGATTTCAGGTTTGATGGTCTCTGTTAAAAGATTTTAAACCACTGTTAGTAGACTGAAAATAAATGTACAGCTGCAAACATTCATGAAATTATAAACAACATTATTATATACCATACCTATTATGTCTACAGTGAATTCTGTTCTTTTCACTCCACACTGTGTTTGCACAAAGAATCTGAATTTTTCTATCATTGCTGTATTTGGAGTGTAGTGACATATGAAGCTGTTTCTTTGTTCACAAGAGTTCCCAGTAAACTCTTCTTTACGGATTGTTGAGTCTTTATAGCTCTCAGGGTATTGAAACTTATACATTACAATGCAGCATTCAGTGCACTTCTGAGAGACTCTGCAGGTGAAAGTTGCTTCTTTCCCCACAGATCCAGTCACATTTTGACAAGTTACACTGCAGAAATCTGAAAAATAACAGCAATACAGTTGAAGAATAATAAAAACTTATGTATTTTTTAACAAGAAAGAATTCAGATTCACTTCCACACAATATTGTGCATTTGTTGTTTACTTTATTTTTTATTTTTTTGTATATCTAATAAAATTTGACCAAATGTATTTTTCTCATTATCTTAGATTTAGTCCCTCGCCATTCTCACATACTTTCTATGAGAAAGTTTGTTCTCTTACCATCATCAGCTTGACAGACAGCGGTGAAGGTCCAAAGCAGAATGATCAATTGCACAGCATTTATGGCATTCATTGTTTTGATTCTGCAATAGGAAGAATTACAGATACCTCAGAAATGAAACTTAACAATGATTAATAAGGAAGTAGCCTACTAGAGATTACAATGCAGATACAGACTTTTAAGAGGACGAAGTAACTTTCAGAAAACTTTCAGTGTTTTACTTGGATTGAATACAGAAACAAAAAATCGGTCATCATTTCAACATAATGTTCAAGCCATATAGACTACTATGGTGGTTTACTTTGAAATGACATGAGGGTGATTAAGCAATTTTTATTTTTTTATTTTTTTTAAATAAACAATTACTTTATGCTTCAAGAAACACCATCTTCTAATGCATCTTTAGATTGCTTATATTTGATTTAATAGGCTACAGAATATAATTAATTACACAGTTTAAACGTTTCTTGACTTCAAGCCTGAGAATATAAGTCAATATGTGTCTCGTAATTCTGCGAGGTTTCACACACAACATAATAACTCATGCTTCAATTTGGATGTGTTGAAGGAAGTAATGGGTGCAAAAATATAGCCACAAAAAAAATCTTACAGTAAATCAATGAGAGCACACAACACATCCGTATATCAGCTGAATCTAAAGCGCTGCAACACAAATCAAACGCCACGAAGCACAAATCTTTCCACTGCATTACCTTTACTGGCTGAACCCAAAAAATAATACTTCTGTAGGAAACACTGCAACATCTATCAGTCAAAATGGGCACAAAAGCGTTTTCTATAGCTATTCGATATTCTTTTTAAAACATCTGTAAAATGCGTAATCACCATGCACACTGATGGTTTTCCAGCAGCGCGTTATGAATTAGTAAATATAAAAGGAATTATTTCCTATTCAGAAAGAGATACTGCTCACCCGCGGTCTGTGTGTCTTTACCGTCTGAGTTCATTCCACTCTGACTCTCTGCTGCTCACAAGAACATACACAGTAAATAAAGCTACTAAACTGTCACTTTAAGCATGGCACACTTGTTTGTGTTATTATAATATTTCTGACCAGCAGTTGGTGCTAACCTGCAACTTTCCCCTTCACGCCATAAAGATGACAGCTACCAAATGCCGTTTCAATGTCAATATACGGCTGTATATTGGCATAAATAATAACATAGTGATAATAAATTATCACTATGTCAAAAAGACTGAAGCCCTCTGGTGCACAGGGAAGAAAAAAAGAAGAAGAAGAAGAAGAAGAAGAAAAGAAGAAAAAAACGGTGCAAAGACAGGTAATGTGATGTAATGAATGATGATCATATAAATAAACTAGCCCTTAAATGCATGAATGTTTCGCCAATCGTGATTACATATTCCTGTCTTTACTGCTGCAATAGCAAAAAATAAATAAATAAAATAAATAAATAAATAAATAAAAAACCCTCTTGATATTTTAAGAACAATGACAGAATAAAATAAAGCATATTTCGTTACCTTTTGAAACTTGGAAAGGTTCAGTTTGAGCAGATGATTTTACCATCACTGTCATTGTCAGAGCACACTTCCCCACTTCCCTCATATTCGCGATCTCAACCCAAAACTATCGTTTTCAATGGCTTCAAAATCAATATTTTGACCACTGGCAGCTACCACATCCACCATCAATGACAGTGACATTTATATTTCACTGCGTACAGTAATTGCTCTGCAGTAAAGCCATTCAAATCAGTTCAGTTTTTGCTGATGATATTCTTTTGTTTTATGCCTGCGGAAATTATGAGTGAAACATCACGTCGTCATTGTGTATCTAACAGCGCCACCTTGAGGAATAAAGATGCATTGCACATTGAGTCATCAGATATGTAAATATTGTTGCGCAGGAAAAAATATACTTACACATTTACATACCTGTAGCAACCCTATAGCCTACACTTTTTACAAAAAAAAAAAAAAAGAAGAAAAAACAGAAAACAGGCATTCTTTGATTTTATGTTATTTTTTTTCTTGTTTTAACACATATATTGAGAAATAGCCTACTAAGAAAGTTGATGTCTAACTTTAAAAAATGAAGGAGGGAGAAAGTAGTGAATGATCTCCTGGTTCACTAAAGACACGATGTAGCCTATGCATTTAAGGGCATTTATGGAGGTAAAGGTTTGTGAACAATCTTTATGTTGGCCTAGTCTAGAAAGCCTATAGTCTAAACGTTTAAAATAGGGTAATAACAATGTCTGGAGTTCCAGAGATCCAAGATTTTGTAACACAAAACGACAACACGTTTTAATAATATTTTTACGCTATAGTAGTGTAGTTTTTGGGGATTTATTGTATTTTAAATTTTAATTGGCTAATTTAGTAATGTTTGTATATAACTGGGCTTATTAACTAGTAAAACTAATGTAAAATTCACTTTAAAGATGTACATTTTATAATTAATGGTGATAACATTAGAATGGGCTAGTACAACATTGCTGCCATCTACTGGAAACCGAACACTTTTCAAATTTATTTTGCAGATTAAACAGTAGCCTACTGTATGCTAGAGAAGTGTTCAAATGAATAGTTTTGTGCAGGAATACTAGATGTAATTATGCTTGATGTTTAATTGTGTTTAACTTATAAAGTGACTTAGGCAGCACCTATTTTTATAGTTTCACTGGAAACAATTTAAAATAAGGTTAATTGTCAATAACTAACACTAACAAAAATAATAAATACTGTTACAAATGTATTGTTCATTGTTAGTTCAAGTTAGTTAATATTCACTAATGTTAATGTGAGGCAAGGGGCACCAGGTAAATCTTGCCATCTGTGGCTGACAAAATGATCATTTCATGAGGCTAAAAAGGTGCTTATTTCAATGCAGAAAAAATATTTTGTCAGCCACAGATGGTAAATATGAGCTATCTTTTATTTTTCAATCTATCTGAAATATTATTAACTCATGTTGTTTTTCTTGAACTTTTGTTACTTTTTTCTCATTTAGGGTCATGAACATGCATACACAGTTTCAACACACTGATGTGAAGAATTTTTTTTATACGTTTGTGATATTCACAGGTCAATTTGACCCGCATAGGCAGCCATTGAAAAGCAAGACACAAAATAACAATAAATTCCTTTGCTGTATGTCAGAGCTCCTCAACTCTAGTCCTGAAGTGCCTCCTAGTGTCAGTGTATTGATGAGTTTAACAACTTTTTTGATGAGTTTAACAACTTTTTAATTTCAAAGTTTGTGAAAACAAAACTGTTTAGCCTTTTAACTGTAAGTCCCACTTTTTGAGCATAGACTTAAAAATGACTTTTCCAGCAAAAATTGTTATAAAACTTGAATACTTCAGAGCACAGACTTAAGATTGGTATCTTTTTAAAGGTGAAACATCACAGATTATTGTAGAAGAAAAAAAAAAACAGTTATAAAAGTAAATTTATAAAAAGTTATAGAAGTTTAAATTTATGAAAATGTAAAATATAAAAAATATATATTTTTTATATTTTATATAAAATAGCAATTTTACAAAACATGTTTACCACCAAATCTTCAAGAAAATCAACGCCAATCATCATGTCTGACAACCAGAAACATCTTGTTCTGGAATCCAGAAAGTTTGGTTTGGTTTTGTAAATGATTGTCCTGATGATGATGATGATGATGAAGATGATGATGAAGATGATTAAACCGCTCGCAATCACAGTGATGGTAGTATCCTTGAATCCAAGATCTGCTGCAGTCTCTGGTGGAGATGCTCCTGCTGGGTTTTTTTTGGGTTCATGCGTCAAGTAACCTAAAAAAAAAAAATAAATAAATAAATAAAAAAGTTATATTAAATATAAGCAATAACAACTTTCTTATCAAGAGTTTTACTATATTTTTTTCTGTAATTTAACTGTTAATCGTTTTTAAACCACTGTTAGTAGATTAAATGATATTAATTATAAACAAAAATACTACAGTATATGTGGCACCTGTTATGTCCACAGTGAATTCAGGTTTCTTCCATCCACAGGATGTTTACACAAAGAATCTCCAATAAAATGTTATAAATAATCAAAGTTTAGTTGTTAAAAATTTAATTGTGTACATACCAACCCTTCACCCTTCAACACTACTGTCACAGACCAAAATTAATAGAGGAAGGAAACGTCCTAGGGTGCAGAACAGAAAAACACAAAGGGAAAAGAAAAACAATGCATTAAAATGAGGACAGCAATATCCAAGTGAACAAACAGAGATTGGCAGGCTTACCCTATTATTATTATTATTATTATTATTATTATTATTATTATTACTTTTCATTATGTCACAAAGTCATTGAAAATTTAAGATTGTTGCTTAAGAGGACAATGTGATTAATGTAATATCAGTTCATTTCTGAGTATCTCTATTGCTCAAAAAAAAAAAAATTAAAAATTCACGATATGTTTGTGAATGGGTGATTTACATTAGAGAGAAACTGAGAAGATTGTTAACAAGGATGCAAACTAGTCAGTTTTCGCCAAAAATTGCTGTTTTGAATTCAGAGTAGGCCATTTGTGTAGATCCAGTGTGTAGATTTAAAAAACAAACAAACAAAAAAAACCTCTACTTGCTACTTCATTCTTCAGTAAAAAACAATACATATAAATCCAAAACAAAACATGTGAAATGGTAAATGAGACAATGAGAGAATATGATATTTTCATATTTAATAGTGTTTATTTTTCACCATTTGGCAGAAATCTTCCATTTAAGCATGTCAAATTTTACATTAATTATCTCTATAAGTAAACATGGAAAGATGCACATTCTTTATTGAATTTTACATCAGGGCTCTCAAGTCTCATGCATTCACCGTGAGACACGCATTTCAACCAGTTCACACGCTCTCACGCCACACCTTGTATTTCTCACGCTGACAAGGGATAACTTGCCCCGCTATATAAAATTAATAGACGAGGCGCAAGCATACGGAGGGAAGCGCTCTGCCAAGTCTCATAGCTGTCTCGAGTTAGAGTTAAATGAAACCTACCAGCCAATCAGAAACGAGAGTGTTGTTTCCGTGTCAATTACGCGATCCTGCTGCAAGCGCATTCGTTACTAAGCAACACGGATGCGCGCGCACATGGAGTGTAAAGTTGGAAGAGCAAGATCCGATGAATGCTGTGTAACCCCTTCATTTTTTTTTAGCATTTTGATTTTACGATTCCTGGACGAAATCACTTGCCTGTGAAAATATAGCCAAATTCGTGCTAAATTCAAAGTCAAAAACTCCCCCGAGTTACGTCTTCCACCATGTTAGAGAGTAACACAATGCATACGCACGCTTTCCCCTAAGTGTAAACAATGCTGATTATTCAGATTACGATCATTTTCTCACCTGCGTTCTGTCTTCACAGTCTGAGTTCATTCCACTCTGACTCTCTCTGCTGCTCACACGAGCGTTTAAATAGGTTGCTAACTTGCTAAACTTAGTTTCAACATGACCTGACTTGGAGAATCTTGCTGTTTATGTTGATATATCATTCTTGACCAGCAGTTGCTGCTGTTACTAACCTGCAAATTTCCCCTTCATTCCAATAGATAAAATATAGTGAAGATATTGGATCACTTCTTGTTTGATTATCTGAATCTGGATATTATGTTATATTTATTATTATGTTATATTATCTGGTTAATATGTCAAAAAACAACAACAACAAAAAAACAAAAACAAAAACAATTGAAACCATCACAAAATTTTTAATGGTTATAATGTTAATTGTATTGGTTTTAATGGAATATGTAATGGTTGGTCTTTACTGGTAATTTGTCGCCTTTTATTGGTGGCTTGTTAAAACCACTAAATTATAATGTAGCGCCTAATATGTCCAAAAAACACACTACAGGAAACCATTTTTTAAATGGTTTTAGTGAATAATAGTTGATGGTTTGTAATGTTTGTAATGGTATTTGTAGTGAAAACCATTAGAATTTCTGTGATGAATTCTATTGTTTCTTTTTTTCAGCAGGGAGGGGAACTTTTAATAACTGGATTTAATGGCTCTACTTCTCTGTGTTAAAGTTATACACATGACCTCCGTTCAAAAGGTGAAGGCAGTGTTGTTGCTTCAGTTTACTATTGCATGCCTGAACACATTAGGGAGAGTTTCCTCTTTGTACGGCACATTTTTTAGTAAAACTATTTTGAACAACATGCATTGTGAGAAGTGATATATAAACTAAACTGAATTCAGTGGAAACACTCATCCACCCATGAGAGAATCTGTCATTGCAAAATCTCTCCCTCGTCAAAGGAAAACTGTTTTTTAATGGATTGCATCACCAAGTCATAAACCATGTGTCAAAATATGAATGCTTTTTGTAATTTTCCATCATATCAAAAACACAAGCCTCCTCCGCTGAGCCTTGAGCAAGGTGTTTCCATGTTGCTTTAGGGTGAATTTCACTGTAATAAACGGATTTAAAATAGTTGTGTAATCAATGTTTTGTCATATATGGCAGTAGAAGTATAAAGTCAGAATTACGATTTATAAAGTCACAACAACTGCGAGATAAAACTCACAATTCTGACTTTTTTTCCTCACAATTGTAAGTTTATATCTCGCAATTCTGAGGAAAAAAAGTAAATCGTAAGACAAACTCAGAATTCTGACTCTATATCTTATAATTCTGTTTTCCCCCCACCATGGAATAACAAAAGCTAATTGAGACTTTTTTTCTTGCAATTGTGAGTTTATATCTCACGATTCTGACTTTCTCAGAATTGCAGTCGTGAGATTGAAAAGGGGAGGGAGGGAGAATTCAAGGCAGGGTACTGGAAAAGTGAGATGCTGCAAAGAAGAGAAACTAACCACATTTTATTTGCACAGTACAATCAAACTTAAAAGGCCCTTTTACTTTATTTGCAATCACCCTACTTTTACGTTGATACTTGTAAATATATCAGTATTACCTGACGCAAACTCAGAATTGCAAGATATAAACTCAGAATTCAGACTTTTCCTCACAATTCTAAACTTACATTTCACATTTCTGACACATTGACGTTCTCATTTCCAAATTCTTTTGTTTTGTTTCCTGCCACAAAATAAAAAGGTAATTGCAACTTATCTCACAATTCTTGCTTTTATTCCTCGCAATTGCAAGTTTTTTTGAGAATTAAGAATTATGAAATTATGAACAATCAGTACTTTGTGAGTTAACTCAGAATTCTCAAAACTGCGAGAATTTTTTTTCACCTTTTACATTTGTTGGTTGTCACCGTTCTTGAGGTTTGTGTGTCTAGTTTTGAGGCTATGTTCAACCTCTTATGTCCATTTTCTGGATATCTTAGTCTTGTAAGTTGTCTTACAAACAAAGACAGTGTTGTCTACTTATTAAACTAACTTATCCATTAATATTCATCATTCGTAAACAAACAAATTTGATAATGTGCTGATTTTTTAAGCATTCTTTTTTTTCTTCCAGGAACAGAAAAAAATAGATTACCTCAATGACAGTAATTGTTGTTTCAGTTGCTGTGACAAGAATTTTTCTATTAGTAAAACAAGACAAGCAGCACTGAATGAACAAACAAATTTACATTGGCTCAACAAAGTATATTTTAAAAAAAAACTATTGTTGAGAGAACTCAAAAGTCTTGCTGCATCAAGTTGCCTTATTTTTTTACATTTTCTCAACTATTTATTTTTACAGTGAATCAGATAACCAGCTCGTTAGAAGTGAGCTACGTGCATGAACTGTGGTCCGATTGACATGCTCCCTACACAGTGTTCTACGCTCCCTACTCCCTGAGCAGGGGAAATCCGTTGAAGTTTAGCGAGGACTGGAATTGGGAACCAATAAATTTATATAAATCCTGCCCCCGGGAACATGTAACAAAGGGGGCGGAGCCATATTGTATGGCTTTTCAACTGGAGCACATGCAAATATTGCCGTAATGGTAAGTGGTGTGACGTTTCTGGACAACGTGCAATATATGCCCATTGCGTATTTAGGAGGAAGTGGTATCATAGAAACAGGAAGTCAACCTGCCGTTCAAATGACAATGGAGACAGCGGCGAAGAATAAAGGTAAAATATATGAAAAATAAGGCATTTTTTTATAAACGAAGCATGAAGACATATTACACTGCACCCCATAAACACAATCAAGCCTAGAAAAAAGCAGTCAGTGACCCCTTTAAATGATAAAAAAATAATGCAAATAACAACCCAATTGACCTTTCGGTAAGCCCCTCCCCTTGAATGCAGATGAGCCCATAGCAGTTGAGTATCAGTTGCACGGGGACCGGAACTCGGACATCCCTAGGTTTCAACACCATAGAGAAACATTGGAAGATCCAAAGCTTTCATCAGTTTGATGGTGTTTATGCTACAAAAAAATGGAAAAACGATGTGCCTGGGCTACTTGTAACACTGATTCCATGTGTCCTGAAAGGATAGGCAATAGAATTTATTTTATTATATTTCCTAAATCCAACCAAAACAGAGCAAAATGTCCCTAAGCATTCAACCCCAATCCCAATGAAGACGAAAACATTCATTTTCTGGTTGCCATACTCTCATTAAATTACAATTTTCATCTGTTCAAGCAGAAAGTTAATGTCATCTTGTGCTTCAGCAAGGTATCTCTGGCTAAAACTAGCTAACGTTAAAGTTAGTGAGTCCATGATAACATACAAACATAAATAGCGTACTGTTCTCACATCATGTAGCCTACAGTGTAGGTCAAAAACACATAAACAAAGGTCTACATTTAAGTGCTTCTATATTAAACTGGTTAAATGTAAATCTTACACTGCGGTACATGAACAGTGTTGATCCGGGATGTTGTCATCGCGATCGTGATGACCCTAACATGAGGCTTCTCCCGTTTGCATTGTGATCTATATTTTTACATATCTATTTTAATAACTTTTATCTGTCCCTTTATGGCATATTTAAGTCTCACTTGAATTATGGTCCTTCTGTGTCCAAAATCTATCAAAAACATCTTGGGACAAGGTTTTCACACTGACAGCTGTCATTGTAAGACAGTTAGCAACTCTGCTTGTTTGTCCAACTGAGCGACAGTAACTAAGGGAGGTGGGGCTTACCGATAGGTCAATTATGCTCACCCCTGTTTAACCTTCCTTTTATTAGCCAATGGAATTTATTTTATAAATACTGCAAGGCAGCATTTTTCTTTTAGAAGAACAGTGCACCAAAAATAAACATGTCAGAATTTCCCCCCAATCTTTCTCATTCCAAACCTACATGACATTCTTCACAGTGGACCAAAAAAGGAGAAGTTCTGGAGAATGTTGCTTTTCCAGGCGACCAAGGACTTTCAGGTTTCTAAAATGACCAAAAAAATGCATAGCATATCAGCAGAAAAGTAGTCCATACAAGTCATACCAAGTCTTCCAAAGCAATGAGGCGTAGTGTTACTCATCTACCTTTAAAAGCCTAGCCTGCAGTCATGATCTCCATCCCTTTTGTTGTATACACAAGAGCAGTTTTGCTCTATAATTGATATAATATCTGTACTTTAATTCAAGCACAATATCTCAGTACTCAAAAAAGTAAACTGCAAGCTCTTCTATTCCCCACAGGAGTTTGCTCAATTCATACTGGTCAGTGTTTACATTCCACCGCAAGTCAACATTCAGGAGGCTCAGCGTACGTTTGCCGATCACAGCTGTTTGCTTGGACTGTGCTGAGTGGGTTGTGCTCCTTCCGCTTCCTTGGAACCATCATCACCCAGGACCTCAAGTGGGAGTTCAACTCTCTGACTGAAAAAGCAGAGGGTGTACTTTCTGAGGCTGCTTAAGAACCTACCAAAAGCAATGTTGGTGAACTTCTTAACCTCCATGATTGAGTCATACTCACCTCCTCCATCACCATCTGTTACACTGCTGCCACTGCCAAGGACAAAGGCAGACTGCAACGACTTTGAACATCTTACACTATTGTACACTAATATACAGTTAAATGTCTTCAACTGTGAATATCTACACTGCCCCACTTTTACACATCCCGCATAAACAGCTAATATATTTCTTATATTTTTCTGCTTCTTATTTAATATCTTTCTCTCCTGTTACCTATCTCACCTTACAACTTTTATCTTATTATTATTATTATTTATTTATTTATTTATTCTTGTATTTTATCATTTTTTGTTAGCACCAATAAACCAAGACAAATTCCTTGTACACCCACAGTACTTGGCAATAAAGATGATTCTGATTCTTTTTACACATCTGAAGACATGCATTCAGTTACAGGAGAGACTGGTACATTTGAAAAAATGGTTGCGGAACCAAGTGCATGTGATTTTAAATGAGTTATTTATTCAACAGTTCATATGGGTTAAAACATTAGAAGTCTGTTCTTATTCAGGACTTTCAACAGAACTTTTTTTAGTAGACCGTGTAAGTGGATCGCTGGTATCCGCTGCCATGTCACAAGATCTGCGTCACTGCTGTAGCTGTAGTGAAAAAACAACAGGAAAAACTCTAGCTGGCTCTTCACTTTGGATGTGAATAGCCAGCTGCTTTGGCCAAATCAGCCCTATTCAGCAAACCAGTCACAGCTGAACAGACTGCATTCCCTTCAGACTGCATTCACTTAGTGTTGTGCTAAACAACATCCATATTCACTAAATTCCTCTTGTACTGTATTGCTAAAATGGACACTTTCACACTTGAAAAAGACACAACCCTGAATCATTCAGAAAGTCACCTTGAATATGTCCACAAGTGTCTTTAGAGACATGTTTGGTAAAAAAAAACAAAAAAAAAAAACAAGATCATAACAGATAGCAACCCTCCACAAAAGGCTTTTTGTGATTCAATAAGATGTTATCCAGAAGGTATGAGGGTGTAAGTTTTAAGAATGTGTGTGGATTGTACCATGCTATACTGCTATACTTTATAAGTGAACACACACACACACACACACACACACACACAATAAATAAATATTCAAACTTTACTCTCAAAAATTGGTATATGATTTACTGTGAAATAATTTTTATTCAGGAGACGCTGGTAAATAATTACAAAGAAACTGCAAGTAACTTTAAAATCTAGCTTGACAGTCATGCTCTCCATTCACTTTTGTTGCATAAGACCAGTTTCATCAGAAAAATCAGAAAATGGTGGTTTTTGACAAATATGAACATCTCTACTGTCTCTTATTTGGTTCCAAAGGACAAATGAAAAAGTCAAAAAGACAACTTATGTATAATTAAATGTGGATACTTATTCACTTTCAATCAAGTAATCCTCCTGTAAGTAGAAGCAAACACATACAAAGTAATACACAGAGAATGGTGTAGGATTTAGCTACTTTAAAACAACTTTCCCACAGGAATTGCTATATTAAATAATTACAAAGAACTGCATTCACTTTTGTGGTATAAACAAGAGCAGGCAAGTCACAACTAGAGGAGTAAAGTTTGTGAACAAACTTTGAAGTTGGCTTGAGAAAGCCTAGCCTGAAAGTTTGAAACAGTTGTAAAAGTTCTAAGTTTGAAAGTCTAGATAGATTTGATGCTGACAGCATGTTGGTAGCATGATTTAGCACATTGCTAACATAATTTACAGGCTGCTGACATGTTTTACCATGATTATTATGTTGCTAGCATATTGGTAGCATGATTAACATGTTGTTAACATGTTTCTAGAATGACTAGCATATTTCTAGCATGTTGCTAGTATGTTTCTAACATAGATATGTATTGATTCCCTATTCGACCGCTCCGGATACATTGACGCGTCCGCCATCTTGGAACGGTCAACTTGAAGTCATTCACCATAATAATCAATGAATATTCAAAGATATACAAGCGTATAAGCTGCTGTTGTAGATGCATACAGTCAACGCGCTCAAAGGTTTGCAGACTGTTCCAAAGGCGGATGGCTTACTTATCACGACCCATAGAAACAGTCGCTAATGAGGCATTTACGTATATATATATCTATGGTTTCTAACATGATTAGCATGTTGCTAACATGTTTTATTACACTGCTAGCATGATTTAGCATGTTGTCCTAGGATAGTCATTAAGGTTTGCTACTGATATAGTTTACAGCTTAAACACTCTATGAGGCTTATTGTACAAAAGTTTTAGTTAAACATTAAATTTGGAAGCAGAAAAACTCTGAAGATGACTGAAGATGCTGAACTGGAAAATGAATGCAAACTTCCTTTTGGCAATGAATCAGTTGTGATAATCGATGCATAATTGAAGTTACTCACAAATCTTGACTAAAACTTCAGTGAAACTCTCAGTGCTTTCCTGTGGTAACAATACAAACAATGTGAGAAACCTCACAGGTTTCACCAGTATGGAGATGAGATAAAGGAATGCATTTCCATTTGCTGCTGGAAATTTTAAGATTTCAGACACAAATAAAGCATCCAAACCAAAATCTGCCTACAAGCTAAAAATCTGCCTTATTTGAACTAGTAATGCAACATTATTATTCTCTGACTTCTGTTCGAGAGTATCACAAATACCTGCATGAGTTCTTGTTCATCTTTAATTAGTACAGTATGTCAATCAAACAAAAGCAATTTAAACAATTGCATGAGACAGGCTGGAGACTGTGTCTAATGATTTCCCACAGTCTAATAGCCCAATTTAACTTACTTAAACAGAGACTGTAAATGTAACATGCATATGCAATGTGAGAAAATTATAATTTATGTTTGTACAGTATAGAAGTTGCAATAATATTTACAAATGCTGTACTTCATAAAATACTTTCACTTTCCAAATGAGGGCATTTTTTCCATCCTGAACATGTCTGCACCTGTTTTTCACCTTTAACTTGATCCTGGGATTTGTTCACCGTTGTTATTAGTCTTTTGAAGTGGACTTATCTGCTCAATTACAGATTTTATTTTTAAACGGATGTTAAATGCTTTATTAACGGTGTCTCCTGCAGTGAAACTCAATGCAAGCTCACTCACATACCAAACAAACAAGTATTTTAAGTATTTAAAAATATAAAATATAAATACATATATTATTTCTTATTTTTATTTTATATTTTAATTATCTATTAATTATAATTAATTCAATTACTTTTTTTTTTAATTGCGGAAACTCTTTCTGTGACTTGGAGATTTTGTAATTAAATATTTATTTTGACTTTGTTTGACCTATTATTTTGAACTATGCTGTATAGTTATTTTGTGCATAAAAAGCATAAAAATACCATACATTTGCTAATATTTAGTAAGCATGCCAATATCACATATTTATTTCTCAGAAAAACAATGTTACAGCCATTTATTTTAATTTGAAATGTGTGTTCGTGTCGGAATGCCTGTTTTTGTTTTGGTCTGTGTGACTCCACCTACTGCCAGTTTACCCAATAGTATTTCGACAACCTGGGTTGCCAGTTGGTATAAAGCACAGCGTATTACTGTTATTGAATCCAGCAAATGAACTATATAGGTCAGAGATCGCAGATTCTACTCGACTTAAAAAGCCTCAGCATCCATCTAAAACACTCTATAGCCAAAGGAATATTAAAACAGTGATAAATCAACTCATCAATTTACAGTACAAGACTCGTCGCATGTCCTCAATCTGGCAACCCCGCATGAGTATCAAATCTGAGGAGGAGGGATCGGGAGAAACGACTCTTTATATATGTACAGTATATATATATATATATATATATATAGTGCCCTTAAATCATGCTAAATCCACACTCCGCTCCGAAAGGCTATTCGACAAAGCCACTAGAAGGCAAGCTTGCAACCTTTAGCCAAAAAAGCGTAACGGCTAATGCTAACGGAAAGGAGAACAGAGGCTGTTTTGTTTGAATGGAAGTCAATGGAGGAGAGGCTTCACTACACCTCATCACTTAATAAATTGACGGCCTATTGGTTAATCTTCAACCTGTTTTACACTAAACAATACTTTTCGATTTAACTATTTTTAGTTTACAATGGAAAAAATGCTGTTTTATGAGAGAAGTCACTGACTTTTTGCGATAGGAGGGGTTCAGCTTACGGCACTTCCCATTCATTCCTATGGTATCTGTAAACGGCGACGTGCCCTGCGTTCCATTCGGAAGGGCTCATCCCTATGCCCTAATCCCTTCAAAGGGGTTTACCCTCTGGAGTGAGAGCTTCGAAGGGTTAAAGGGTGTAGGGGACCAAACAACTGTTTCTTGAACTGTTTCTGCGTCATCATACGGAAGCGCCGTCATCATGCAAAGGATCATGGGAGCCCGAAGTGTCCATCAGTTGTACCCTTCGAAATCCTTCATTCCGAAGGGCCCTTTGAAGTGGCTAGTTTTGAGCACTTCGGTTTAGAACGACCCTTCAATATGGCGGCCATGATTGTTTTCACTCCGAAGTGCCCTTCGGAGGGCGATATATCCTGTTTGGAACGCACCGAGAGTGTCACACAACTCTGACTGAAATTCAATGACGTCCCTGTTGCCGTTCACTTCTCCCTGCTCAGCCAAAAATCAGACCGTGTGTCAAACTCGTTAAAAAACCTGTCCAGCACTGGCACATTCAGGTTTATCCTGCAGTACAAGGGTCTGGTCTGATTTAGGGAATGAAAGAAAAGAGAAATTATTTAGAGCTATGACAAAGTAATTGGTAGAAGAAATATACTTATACCACATAAAATTATTAAAAAATAATATACTTATACCACATTGGGGAAAAACTACTAGTCATATTTAAAACCTTAGTTAAAGGGATTAAAGAATTAAAATTCTGTAATCATTTACTATTACAAACCTGGAAGAACTTGAAGGTGAGTAAATGATTAAAGAATTTTCATTTTTGGGTGAACTGTCCCTTTATGTAAAAGTATTATCTTGTATCCTCCAGTATACTGAAGGTATCAAGAGTAAAAGTAAAGGTATGTACAGTATTGTTCTGAATAAGAATTCATCAGGATGGTTTTGAATTAATATTACTGCTGCACTACTGTGTGTTGCATTTTACTTCTGAATATTCAGATTCAAGGTTGTTAAATTTAAAGTAGCCTACTTCATATACTGTTGGGTAGTTTAATCTACAACAATGCATCATGTTGTAAAAGACCATATTATTGTTGTGTTGCTGCCTTGTGAAAAAAACAAAACAAAAAAAAAACAACCCTTAGTGTTGGACAAGCTACCTCCAAAATGTAATAGTTACATTATATATTACTAGTTACTGTCTTTTGAAAGTAATTAGTTACATTATAATATTACTGTTTCTGAATTGTAATGCGTTACATTACATTTGAGTTACTTTCACCAAAATATCCACAGAAGTAAATGCTTAAATGAGTTTATTGCTGCTCATTATACATCCAGTGGAGGGTGATGTGGTAGGTCTACTAGGTCTACTACCGGTATGTAGGTCTACATTAATGTTACCTTGTATTTTAGGTTAAACTCAGATGAGCACAAACCACATTATTACATTCAGAAATAATATTGGTAAATAAAGCCAAATGTTATAATGTACTTAACCATAAACACAATAGCTACACTCTTAAGAATAAAGGTGCTTCATGATGCCATAGAAGAACCTTTTTGTCTAAATGGTTCCAGAAAGAACCTTTAACATCTGAAGAACCTTTCTGTTTCACAAAAGGTTCTTTGTGGTGAAAGAAGGTTCTTCAGATTATAAAAAGGTAAGGAAGAGATGGTTCTTTTGACTGAATGGTTCTTTGTGGAACGAAATATGGTTCTTCTATGGCATCGCTGTGAAGAACCTTTTAAGCACCTTTATTTTTAAGAGTGTAAACTATAGGCTATTTTGAATGGTATTCAGAACAAAACAAGAATGAAAAATATAAATTGCTAAATCAAAATGAATTAATTTAAAGGGAAACTGAAAGCAAATGCTGTGGTTCTTTGTTAAAAAGGCCCAGCAGAGGTTGTTCTTCCTTCGTCAGCTGAGGAAGTTCAACCTGCCACAGGACTTGCTGAAACAGTTCTACTCCGCCATCACTGAATCCGTCCTCTGCACTTCAATAACTGTCTGGTTCAGCTCAGCTACCAAATCTGACCTCAGAAGACTACGTCGGATAGCCCGGACTGCTGAGCGAATCATTTGTACAACCCTCCCTACTCTCCAAGAACTGTACTCATCCAGAGTGAGCAAAAGGGCTGGCAAAATCACTCTGGACCCCTCACATCCAGCACACTCCCTCTTTGAACTGTTGCCGTCTGGTCGACGCTACAGAGCTCTGAGCACCAGAACGACCAGACACAGGAACAGTTTCTTCCCTCAGGCAATCCATCTCATGAACACTTGACATTAAACGTGGAACACACAACACTATTTATTCACTTATACACTTATTTATCTAACTGGGTTAGGTTTGGGTTTGTCCATATTTTACCCAGTGCTGGGTTGTATTTAACCCAGCATTTTTTAGAGTGTATATTTAAACTAACGAATCCTTAACTTTGAAATCAGTATGATCAACATTTTGCCTTTTACAAAGAAAAATTGGATTCAAAATACAACAAATCTCATAAATTACACTTGAAACATTGATAAAAGCATAACTGTTATGGATTTACCTCTGAAAAAAAGTAATAAAATAGCAAAAATATATATTTAAAATGTAGATGTAAGAAAAGTCTTCAATAGTCATAGGTCAATATAAACTTTCTGAAAATACAATATGAGAATTAGCTGCACAACTACAAGAAATGTGTACCCTGGATATTATACAATTTGCGTACATACACATTTCTGGAAAAAGACACATTTTTATCAAGATGTTTCCAACTCTGGGAGGGGGGGGGGGGGGGGGGGGGGGGCTGTGGAATCTGAAGGGTCTGGGGTGATTCTGGATGAAGGAATGGTCTCTGATCTCTTGTCAGATGTTCTCCAAACTTATCAGGCATTATAGGTGAAGATTCAGAGCTGTTAGCTTGGCAAAAGGAGGTTGCAAAAAGTACTGAATAAAAGGGTATGATTAATTGTGACCAATGTGTATTAGAGAAAAAACATTTATTTCATAATGAGATTTCTCTCCCATTTTAAATTCTTATTCTCCAATGAAAGGTTAGATTTTTGTAAATTTTTAAAATAAAAGATCAAAAGGATTAATGATGCAGATTTATTTTCACAGCCGCCTTTGATCATATTTACCATGGGTATGAATAATTTTGAGCACAACTGTATATATACTTGTTTTATTTAAGGATATTTATATAAATATAAAGAAATATTTATCTAAATTAAATAGAAATTTATTTGCATTATATCATTTTTTCCCCCTTCAAGTCGTGGCCTAATGGATAGAGAGTCCGATTTGTAACCCGAAGGTTGCGGGTTCAAGTCTCATGTTTTGCAGAAATTGTAGGCGGGGGGAGTGAATAACCAGTGCACTCTCCACCTTCAATACCACGACTGAGCTGAGACCCTTGAGCAAGGCACCGAACCCCCAACTGCTTCCCAGGTGCCGCACTGCTCCGGATGTGTGTTCACAGTGTGTGTGTGCACTTGGATGGGTTAAATGCAGACCACAAATTCTGAGTATAGGTCACCATACTTGGCTGCACGTCACTTCATTTAAGTTAGCATTTAGTAAACTGCTGTTTGAGGTTTTTCCACAAGATGGTAATACAGTGATGTAAACCGTGTCTGTTTTACAGATGAACATCTGCTGCATGGTGAGCATTGAGCAAGAGTATCTTCACTGGCTAGTGTGAGTATGTTTGGTATCCTGTATCAATTTACATGAATATTCATAACATATGAATATCTTTTTCAGCAAAGCTCACATTCCAACAAGAACAAAATCCATAAATTTGATTTAAAAGAGTAACATCTGAGATAATAATGTCATAGAGACTCTTTTGACATGAGGCCAGGAAACAACCACATACAGTAAAAACCACCATGTTCACCTTAACCTCATGCACTGTCTGATCTCAGTCTCAACTTTGGAAAAGCCTGGCCTGAAAAAAAAAGAATTGTTTGACAAAGTACATGATGATATCAGTTTCTAATTTCTAATTCATTACAGTAGGAATATCCCTGGAAATTCTGTGTCGTCAGGGGAGGAGCTCTGCCCTTACATCAGTCCATTTCCACCCAGAGGAACAGGCTTTCACCGATACATCTACAACCTGTTTAAACAGGAACATCCAGTTGATTTCATCGCAAACCTCTGGTCCTCCCCATGGTGTCTCGACAGTAACAATAAGGTCATGATAATATGTAAGAGATAATGTACATCCAGCCGGTTGTTATCGCAGAATAAAGCCCGGCAGGATTATCAGCAGCATGACGTGAAGCGGTCTGTTGTATAAGACTGAAGGGCTTTATTTTGTGATAACAATTGCCTGGATGTACTTTATCCTGCTTATTACACGGCTGCTTGCCACAAAAGTAAATAATCAGACACTAACCATTGATCAGGGACAGCAGAGTGATACATTAAGCACATAATTACTAACGGTCAAGATGACTTGCAGTGGGTTACCCGCATGAGCCTGTGTTATTAGTTTTATCAGTTGTTATCAGGAAATAACATGTGACTGACCAATCAGAATCAAGCATTCCAGAGAGTTGTGTAATAAATTAAACTTTTCTGGGTGATTTCTCACCCCATTATTAAAAAAAGTTATATACAGTATTTATCAAAAGTTTTTCTTGAAAAAGAAAACTTTCTTTAAAATATTTTTAAATGTTTTTATTTAAGTCTCTTTTGTTCAAAAATGCTGCTATTATTTGATCAAAAATACAGAAAAATTAGTAATATTGTTAAATATTATTACAATTCAAAATAACTGTTTTCTATGTGAATGTGTGTTAAAATGTATTTAATTGCTGTGATCAAAGCTGATTTTTCAACATCATTACTCCAGCCTTCAGTGTCACATGATATATCTATCTATCTATCTATCTATCTATCTATCTATCTATCTATCTATCTATCTATCTATCTATCTATCTATTTTTTTAGAATTCTTTCAGCAGAAAGTTCAAAAGAACATTTATTTCAAACAGAATATTTTGTAACATTATAATTTTTTTTATTTTCACTATTAATCAATTTAATGCATATTTGCTAAAGCATTAATTTCCATGAAACCCATACACTCATACATTTTTATTTCTGCATAAATATTAAATAGCACAACTGTTTTCAATATTGATAAGCAGAAATGTTTCTTAAGCAGCAAATCAGCATATTAGAATGATTTCTGAAGGATCATGTGCTTTGCATTACAGGATTAAATTACATTTTTTACAGTATATTCAAATAGGAAACAGTTATTTTAATTTGCAATACAATTTAACAATATTACAGCTTATTTTTTGATCACATAAATGCAGCCTTGATGAGCAGAAGAGACTTTGTTAAAAACATTTAAAAATCGTAGATAACAAACTGACATTTTTGTTAGCATTGCAGAAATGAGAATAACTTTTTTTTTTTTTTTTTTTTTTTACATAGTAACGAGAATTGGGGGTAAATGTGATTAACTGTCATGAAAATAATATCACAATTAAATAAAAAGTCTAAAAACAGGCTTTTTCTTGAAGTTCAAGTCAAGTCAAGTCACCATTACTTATATAGCGCTTTTTACAATGCAAATTGTGTCAAAGCAGCTTTATTAAACAGGGAAATAGTGTGTCAAAATAGCGTGCTGTTCTCCTCTGGCCAGACGAGACCAGGAGTTTAAATCTAGGCTGCAACAGAGTCAGATTGTGCAGAGGACTGGTCTGGTTCCCGTGGTCTTGTCCTGATGGCCGTCTAGGTGACGAGGTCTTTGGAGGGGATCTATCTCTGAGGCTCATCTAGTTGTCCTGGTCTCCGCTGACATTTAGGGTGACGATGTAATTTATTTATTGCGATTTTGGGGGGTGGAATTTGACCTGCACTTGTTCCTGACAGATTTTGTGAGATCCTCAAAATACCTGCTGAATTTCCTTCAACAAATTAGTATTTGCATTTGGAATCTATTTATTTGTATTGTCTCATTTTGAAATCATTGCATTTTCAAGGTTGCATTTGTCAGATGCATATACATCAATGAGAACGTGTCATTTCGGAAAATAAACCATTAACATTACACATTTATAATTACAGTAATTTATGCCTCATAAAGGTCAGCTTTACAATGGATGCTTTTCTCTGAAATGAGACATTGTGTGTGGCCAGGAAATGCGCCAAAGCTTTTGAAATGCGACACTCCTTTTCCTTGTATTTTGTGTACTACTCAGAAAACCCCACAGAAAGACCCTTCAGCTTGCATAGCACTAAAAAAATCAGTATAAAGGAAAGGCATTGATAAAATTCTGAAGTCTCATTTTGAGTATTTGCAAAAATATGTATTCTTTCTCTCATATGTACAGCTACTATCTGAAGCAACGGACTTTCCGAACATTAGACTTCTACAGGAAGCACCAGGCTATAATTACTCCAGTCAGTCTTGCATCTTTCCAATGCCAATGGGATCAGTCTATCTCTCATACCTTTCACATGGTATTAGGTGAGTAACATGGTGTAGACAAGCAAGAACAACTTCCCTTCTTGTATGATGAACAAGAGATTTTCTCGTAGATCTAGTTACTACAGTTCTATTTATAGCCAGTTTCCGCTTCTTAAAATAGTGTTTATCACTTATGGTTTGCGACCCAGTTATATAACATCAGGTCCAAAACCAGTCATGAGTCATGAGAACTGGCTTATGTCTTTATATATATTCCACAGATATGAGAGAACCGGTGTTTGAACCTCCAGTCTATCACTCACTGCAGAAGAAATATCCTCACGGACAGCCTCTCAGATACCTGGACCGCTACAGAGACTGAGCCGATAAAACCTATGGCATTTATTAAACGCATGCATGTATTATATTCACTGTACAACTGAAACAGCAGGGCTTTTGTTTGTAATAAACAATGTTATCAGCTGTGTTGTGATCTGTCTTAAAAGGTGCGTTAGCAAAATTTTGTGGACAAAAAATGTCCATTTATAGTGAAGCACAGTTAATACAGCGTCCATTAAAAAAAAAAAAAAAAAAAAAAAAAAAAAAGCAGCTTTCTGTTGGTCAATTGTAAGATCTAAATCTTTTTTTTTTCCTTGAAATGCAGATGTTTTTCTCGGAATTCTGACTGTTTTTTAATAATTTTATAATCGTTACATTTTCTCACAGTTTGGATTTTTTTTTTTCTTGCAATTCTGTGAAAAAAAAAAAAAAAAAAAAAAAAAAAAGTTGAATTTTGAGACTTTTCTCACAGTTAATGTTGCAATTTCAGACTTTTTTTTTCTTCTCAGAATTTGGACTTTGCAACTTGCAAATGTTTTTTTTTTTCCACCACAGATTGTCTTTCTAATTGCAGCTTTTTAATAATTTTGAGAAAAAAAAAAACTGAATTGTAAGCTATAAACTCAGAATTTTTCTTGTAATTCTGAGTTTGTCTTGCAATTCAGATTTTTTTTTCCTCCTCAGAATTCTGACTTTACATGCATATTGCAATTTAAGATTTTTGTTTCCAAAATGGAATAAAAATTAAAAAGGCGAATGAGACTTTTTTTCTTGCAATTGTGAGTTTATATCTCACAATTCTGACTTTTCTCCTAAAAGTTGCAAGAAAAAAATAATTAAAAAGTGAGATTGAAAAGTCTTTAAAAAAGCCAATTATCTTTTTATAGAGATCAGGGGCAAATAAAGCAATAAGCCCCAAGAAGCCTTGGTTTACAGTGAATTTATAACAGCTAACAGGAGCGGAGGGCCTAAAACCCCCTTAGCTGTTTGGATTCACTGTAAACCACGGCTTTACGGGGCTTATTGCTTTTATAAAATGGTTATTACATATACGTAGCAAGGTTTCACAAAATAAAACAAAGCAAATAAAATGTAATGATATTAAAGGGATAGTTCACCCAAAAATGAAAATTCTGTCATTAATTACTCACCCTCATGTCATTCCAAACCCGTAAGACCTCCGTTCATCTTCAGAACACAAATTAAGATATTTTTGATGCATCCCGAAAGCTCTCTGACCCTCCCATAGACAGCAAGGATGCTAACACGATCAAGGCTCAGAAATGTAGCAAGGAGTTCGGTAAAATAATCCATGTGACATCAGGGGTTCAACCGTAATTTTACGTCTTTTTTTCCGTTTTTCTTTTGCGCACAAAAAGTATTCTCGTAGCTTCGTAAAATTACGGTTGTTCTTAATTTGTTCTTAATCCAAACAATGTAGTTCTTTAGAAACGGTTGTGGATGCAACAAAGTGGTTGCCCAGCAACATATAGACGCAGTGGGTGTAGTCAGCAAAACTGGGACACTTTTTGATAAACTGTGTATTTAATACAAATAAATCTATTCTACCAACACTATTTACAGTATCTCACAAAAGTGAGTACACCCCTCACATTTCAGCAACTACTTTATTATAACTTCTCAAGGGACAATACTAAAAAAATGAAACTTGGATGTATTTTAGAGTAGTCAATGTGGAACATGTATAGCAGTGCAGATTTACTGTCCTCTGAAAATAACACAGCCATTATTGTCAAAATAGCTGGCAACAAAAGTGAGTACACCCTAAGTGAACATTTCAAAACTGTGTCCAAAGCGTCAATATTTTATGTGAGCACCACTGTTATCTAGCATTGCCTTAATACTCCTGGGCTTGGAATTCACCACAGCTGCAGGTTGTTGCTGGGATCCTCTTCCACTCCTCCATAATGACATCACGGAGCTGCTGGATGTTAGACACATGGTGCTTCTCCACCTTCCACTTGAGGATGCTCCACATGTGCTCAATAGGGTTCAGGTTTGGAGACATACTTGGCCACTCCATCACCTTTAGCTTCATCAGCAAGGCAGTTGTCATCTTGGCCGTGTGTTCTTATTTTTTCTTTACCTGCCCACAGTTTGTGACATTTTCTTTTTTTTTTTTTTGTTTTGTTTTGTTTTGTTTTGTTTTGTTTTTTTGTAAAATAAAACAATTTGTCACATTAAGCAATGTATTATCTTTTAAATTATAGGATGTCCCACTTTAGCTGAATGCTACTGTCCCAACTTATCTAACATGTTCGGGTAAATTGGGACAGTAACAAAACTTGATTTAAAAAAACATAGAACAAAGAAACTTGCACAACTTTGCATGAAACTGAACGATCACATGAACATATGTACTACATTGTCAGTTGAAATACTGTTTATATTAAAATTTAAACCTTTTTTTTAAACAATTTTAATAGACTTAAACTATGTACGAGCACTTAACGTACTTTCTCAGACCTTCCAGTATTTGAGTGGTAATCACGCCCATATGATTTACATTTGATTTATCCAATAGTAATATTCAAATTAAGTACTGTTATTACAATATTTAAAGACCGCCCATTCTTAGCAATATATATATATATATATATATATATATATATATATATATATATATATATATATATATATCCCACTTTAGCTGATATACACTTTAGCCCATATATTATATATATATATATATATCCCACTTTAGCTGATGTCCCACTTTTGCTGACTTCACCCCTGTATATTTGTACAGTACTTTACAACAGCTTTGAACGCAGCTCAACCAATCAAAATCAACGACTGGAACTATCTGTTTTATACCATTTGTTTTACATGACTGGTACAGGATGCCTTCCAACAACAGCACACACAGCTGGGCTCAATCCTGAGTGTTTTAAATTTTCAGGTGTCTGGTCACTTTTGACCGTAACGAACATGAGTGTGGCTCACAAAGAAAGATTATAGAATACCCAATATGTGTCATTCGTAGTCAATCGCAGGAGGCCCCGCCTTCCGAATGAAAGAGCCAATCTCTAATCGGTAAAGTCAGCGCGTCACTGCAGCTGCCGTCAGAAGTCCCGGTTGCTATAGAAACAGTCAGGGTTCTGAGATGTGCGCTCAAGACTGCGCATGTGCACTGGCTGATCTACCCTGAATAATAAGCTTTTTATAATACTATTTGAGAAAAATAAACAACATTTATGACACATAGTTGATGTCAGATTTATTTGGTGATTTCAAATATGAAATGTAATCACGAGCTTAGTGAAAAGTTTGGGAAAATTTGATGTTTCCCCATTCAGAGAGATAGGAGTTGCACTTGCATGCCCGAGAGGCATTTCAAAGATGGCCGCCGGGTGACATAATGACTAGTCTTAAAAGAGACTTTGCTCACAAATAAGGACCGCATAAGGGTTAATTTCATGAGGGAACTCCAAACCACAACAATAATTCAGAAAAGCGGCAGATGACAAAATTGTAGCACACTTGTAATAAACAGAACATTATAGTGCGTTTGCATGGACGTTAATATAATTATTCCGAATATGTAATTAGCTAAGTACTTGTAATTAGATTAAATTACATTTAAAATACTCGCAATCAGACTGCAGTTACTCCTTTATGGATTACATATAATTTCCACAATAGCAATAAATTATAAAACAAATAATAAAAACTTTTTGGTCATCTGATCCTCTTTCACCTAATAAATTTACTTGAAGATTCTAAAATAAATATTTTAATAATTAAGTATCTCATTTGCATGTTCATTGGGTCTCTGTTTTTGTTATTATTATTGATTTATTTGAGAAGTAGCTTAATTTAACATTTTTATGATTTAATTAATTATTAGCTTTTCATTAAACTTATAAACCCCCAGTAGTTCCTTCACAAACCCGAGTTTGGGAAATCTTCACGTAATGTATTGTTTAATGCACTTCATGTTGTTAATAACAACAAACGGAATAGATTTTCTTACTCTTTATGTCAGTATGGTACAAGATTATCCTATTTAAATCAATGTGATAAACGGGTTAGACCAAAAGTAATCTAAAAGTAATCTGATTAGATTACCTAAAACGTGTAATGTGATGGATTATGTTAGTATATTTTTTGTCACGTAATTTGAAATCAGTAATGGATTACAATTTGTAAGTAATCTACCCAGCTCTGACTATAGTTATCTTCATAATTATTCATTCTTGTTTTTGTCTGATCTGAACTACTTGTGTGTTATAATCTAAATCATAAAACAACAGTCATAAATTACATCCGGAGTGCAAACAGAATTCTTGTGTATTATTTATTATGTAAAAATATTTTCAGTGTGGATTCAAGCTATTTCACAAAGACAAGTTTATTCTGGCAAGAACAACACGAATAACAATACTTCAACAGGTAGCGACTTACGTAAACTATTTGGATAACGACTGGTCCAACTTCATTGTTTGACATTACATCAGGAGCACTTAGGAGAAATGCTAGTGATTATTTTAAGTCCATGTCCTGACATAAAAGCTAAACAATTCATTAACAAGATTCTTTACTGATACAATCTGTACTCTGTAAACAAATGCACAAACCATAAAATCCAGTACAGCTTTCTTTTAAAAGAACATTTCTCAAATTACATGAAACGTGCGTCAGTCTACTCGTCATCATATCATTCCACTTGATTTATTCTCCGGAAATGAAAAGATGTTTAGAAGAATCACCCAGCTGCTCTTATTTTACACTGAATCTGAAGAACTACAACAATGCACAAGAAAACATCATAAATCTTATCCATATCATTTGTGCACTATTTCTAGATTTCATATGATAGTTTTGTGTGAATAACACATCCAAATTTTCAATAATTATTTGTAATTTTTCATTGTATCAAGAGCAGCAAGAACATTTTGCCAAACATTATCTTTTTATGTTCCACAGAGGAAAAAAAAAAAAAAAAAAAAGGTGGGCGAGATCATTTTTGGTTGTTTTTATGACATCAACAGATTTCCTGTTGTGACCGCACAGTTAATTTAGATACGCTCTTGGCAGCGCTTCTCAGGACCAGGCAATTTTCAGCATCTCATCCACATCCAGAAGTTTTTCCCTGGGTTTTCCCAGGGATTTGCCTCTTTTCTCCTCCTCTGCATTAATTTTCTCCCATTGTGAAAAAAGCACTGTTCTCACACCTGTTGACACACATGACCCAATGATAAACTTTTGTTTTCACTTCAAAATCTGATGTATTTATTTATTTTATTATTATTTTTATTTTTTTTATTTTAAGAATCAGCTTAGAATCTTGGAACAAAAAAAAACATTTTAAATGACAAAACCTGGCTTTTATTAATCAATCATAAGTTTTATTTCAAACTTCCTCTGACTGTGATTCAAACCTAGTAACGCAATAATCCCCCACTGAGCCATAAAAATAATGCAACAGCAGAGAAACATGCATGTGCAAAACGTGCAAAATCAGTAGAATGAATGCTTTTGGCCAAACCTAGTGAACGTTCAACGCAGACAGCATGATAATGAATCACAGATCCATGTCTCAACCCGAAAGTTATTCCAAGGTAGAGTAGCTAGTATAACGATGCTTCTTTCTAAGAACTTCTTTGGATCAAAATACACATTTCCTTCACATAAAAGACATTCCCAGAATGCATTGACGTGAGCTCAGAGAAAAAGATGCATACAAACTGGAGGATGAAATAAATATGAATAAACATCTGTGAGATTTTGCCTGGAGAGCAGCCTTGGTGTGTAATTATAATTTGTATAATTATAATCTACAGCTGAATAATAGCCTTGTTAATTTCATTTTAAGTTAATGTAAAAATGCCTTTACTCCACATTACGTGCCATTCTAAAATAATAAAAACATTAAAATTAAAATAATGTGAAAAAAATACAATTTGTATTAAAGCATAATGTATTATTTTATTTTAATTTTATTTTTATTAATTAAACTTAGTGCCATATTAAATAAAGATAAACATTAAAAATCTACAATTTCTGTTAATGCAATAATGTATTAAATTAATTATTATTAATTAATCATTATTAATAAAAAAATATTCATTTATTTATTAATGTAAACACTGGCCATTTTACTGCCATGTTAAAATAATAAAAACATTAACATTTAAATATGAACAATCTATAATTTGTATTTATACATTAATATATTCACTGTTTTTCGTGCGTAAAGTGCATAAATGCCTTTGCTCAGTATTTCAATGCCATGTTAAAAATAATAAAAATGTTGAAATTAAAATAAAAAAGCCTATGATATATATTAATGCCCTGTGATATTTTTCTTGCAATATTTCTCAGACCCTCACACAACATTATGCCTTTAATCTCCAATGTCAAAATGTCAGATCATGTCAGAGCATTTTCCTCACAAAACATTATGCTTTTTTCTTACAATGTTACCAACCTTCCTCCAAGGTTTCTGCAGGATTTTTAAGCTCAAATTTAAGACTTTAAGACTTTTTTTAAGACCTGCACAAATAAAATTAATACCATATGAGCGGGGTAGCACAATGTCTATAGTACCATATTAAACTGTAAAATGACTGTAAAAAGCATAATTTACAATTCAGATACAAGTTTTCACAAAAACAAAAAGTTTTGTAAAATGATAAACTTTACATTTCAGCCTTTACACCATTTTTAAGAAAATGGATAAGTCAAAAGTGTTAATAATATTGATTTCAACAATTATTATCAATAAATTATTATATAAATTAAATAACATGAATTAGGGGTGTGCGAAATTGGCAAAAAATGATATCTTGATATTTTCTGGGATTTTATCGATAACGATAATTAGACGATATTTTGCTGAGTGTGTTATTGTGCTGGTATCTTAAAGATTACCATGGACAGGTGACTCCTGAATTTTTTTTGATATTCTTCATATTCTGTGTGGTCAGTTCACAGCAGTGATAGAAATTAGTCTTTTCCAACAAGTTTTATGGGCATTTTTACCTTTAAGCCATTTTTTTTAAAAGTGTGCATAATCTTTTAAGTTAAATTCTTGCATTTGGGCTGTTACCAAACAAATGAAATCAGTATCAACAAAATTTATCTTTGCAATGCATCTGAAGTGGCATTTAGATGTATTTACACACTCTTTAATGCAGCTCAGAGGGACATAGAATGCTAACCTGCACAGTTATAAATGCATAAATGATGTTTTGATATTTGAAACATAAAACGTTGAAAACTGATGTTTGAAATTATTTTAAAAATATGAATATACTTTAAATGTGAAATTAAAACGGCCAATAGGTGGCAGTAAGTCAGCGTTAATAAGTGAGTCATTGCGACTGAACCGAATCATTTAAAGGTTTGATTCATTCAGGAACGAAACCCTGTCATGTTGCTCAGAGACGCAAAACAGTGCTGTGGCTGTGTTTGGAATTATTTTTGTTGTAGAAATAGAGCAAAAACAGCCAATATGGTGTCTAAAACGTAAGTCTCTTAAAATGAACTTCTTGTTTATTGAACTGTTGCATAAAATCAATATCACATTTGTAATCATGCTGATTTTTGGAGAAAAAAAATGGCACTCTTTGTGTGATATTAACTTTATGAAATGATATAAATATAGGCTATACATTTTCTGCCCCCATATCTTAAATTATGTGATCAGTCTAAATGTATTTTAATAGACTGAATCGCACGCACTCTAGTTTAATGTATGTTAACTGATTCATTCTCTGTCAGCAGGTGTAGCGTTTGGCTGAAATATAACAGTTTTCCTGGTAAAGACAGAACACAAAGCAGCGCGGCACCGGACTTTGAACTTGCAGCGCTCATGTTTATTTAATGAAATCATAGCCTTTTGAAGTTTAATCGTCACATTCAGCCATATCGCAATTTTTGTCTTTCCGTCTCCAAATTTAAGACCTTTTGAAATCATAATTAAGACTTTCTTGTACAATTTAAGACTTTTTAAGGCCTTTAATTTGATACAATTAAATTTAAGACTTTTTAAGACATTTTAAGGCCCCGCGGAAACCCTGTCCTCAAAATCTTGTATTTTTTGGTAATTGATTATTGAAATGTGGCACTACAATGCCATCATATATATCTTATACAATTTTTTGATACTTGATACTTAGGAACTTAATCCAATTAAAATTGACTATTGTATAGTATAATGAACAGATAAATAAACAGATAAAAAGATAAAATAGACAGATAAAAAGCATTAAACATGCTCTTAACTACACTCTATCAGCAGCGATGAGTCTTGTTAAGAGCCTCATTTATATGCTGATGTCGCCATTGACCAGTCACATTTTAGGTTGACTTTAGTGAGGACTCTGTAGTCTCTCGGTTTTGGTATCTAGTGTGTCTGACCTCGTGTCTGCAGAAGGGCAGTGATCGCTTGAGCGCCCGGTTTGTTGACTGACAGATCCAGCTTGCCCGCCTCCATATCCTGAATCAAAACCCGTGCCGTATCAAAACTGTCGTTCATAGTGGTTGCAATCACACCGGTAGGTCCACGTTTGACCCAGCCGCTGCAGTACAGACCTGCACAAACATCAACACAGACAATTACAATTATAAATGGGGGAGTGAATGAATGTTTTTGAAATGTAAACTCTCTTTCATCTTCAGTAATCAGAAAGCTCTGAACCTCCAACTGCTCCCCGGGTGCCGCAGCAAAAATGACTGCCTACTGCTCCGGGTGTGCGTTCATGGTATGTGTGTGTGTTTGTTCACTACTCACTGCTGTGTGTGCGCATTTGGATGAGATAAATGCAGAGCACAATTTCCAAGTATGGGTTACCATACTTGGCCAAAGGCCACATCATTTTATATAGATATATTTGTTAATAGGGTTGTCGCGATAAGCACAATATCGCAATACCGCGCTATTGACGAGCATAACCGCAGAGGAATGCAACAACCGCGATATTTGAGTGTTTTCTTTTTTCGTAAGGTTATGCGAATGAGAGAGAGAGCGACTGAGCGCGTGCGATTACCTGTGTCTGTCCTTCAGGCTGAGTCATGTATATTTGTGAAAATAGGTTGTCATGTCCAAGGAAAGCAAAATCTCTGTCTGAGCATCGACGCTCTGCTGGTCAGCTGAGCCTTTAAAAGTGGCACTCAAAGTTAAGATGATTTCAACAGCGTGTTTCATCTTTCTTTGAATGAATCAGCGTTTTTGAACGTTTATGTATATATACATACATACAGACAGTCTACACGTATTGAAAATACAATTTGCAATTCTATTTGAAAATAGCCCGGAAAATCCTTCCATATTAAACAGTTGACTAACATTAAATGATTTGCAGCTTCCATCTTACCTCGCTCTCTTTCAGTGTTTTCAAGCTTCGCGGCGCTCTCAGCATCTGTGAACGCTAAAACCCTCCTACTTTGATTTGATTGGCCAGTTCAATTATTTATTGTTAGCCCACTGAGGCAGAGCAGACTGAAAATGTTACTTTTAAAGCTTTTTTGTCATCCTAACAAGAACACTGCCTAATGGAGGACAAGAATTTCAAATATTGGTGGAAGCATTTGGCAATTTGTAATTATTGTCCCCTTCAATGTCTATGGTGGTTACGGCCCTGATATATATATATATATATATATAATAAATTCCTTCACCGCGACAGCCCTATTTGTTAATACAGCTAGGCCAAAAAATACAGGTGCATCTCAGTAAATTAGAATGTCGTGGAAAAGTTCATTTATTTCAGTAATTCAACTCAAATTGTGAAACTCGTATATTAAATAAATTCAATGCACACAGACTGAAGTAGTTTAAGTCTTTGGTTTTTTTAATTGTGATGATTTTGGCTCACATTTAACAAAAACCCACCAATTCACTATCTCAACAAATTAGAATACTTCATAAGACCAATAAAAAAAACATTTTTAGTGAATTGTTGGCCTTCTGGAAAGTATGTTCATTTACTGTATTTGTACTCAATACTTGATAGGGGGTCCTTTTGCTTTAATTACTGCCTCAATTCGGCGTGGCATGGAGGTGATCAGTTTGTGGCACTGCTGAGGTGGTATGGAAGCCCGGGTTTCTTTGACAGTGGCCTTCAGCTCATCTGCATTTTTTTGGTCTCTTGTTTCTCATTTTCCTCTTGACAATACCCCATAGATTCTCTATGAGGTTCAGGTCTGGTGAGTTTGCTGGCCAGTCAAGCACACCAACACCATGGTCATTTAACCAAGTTTTGGTGCTTTTGGCAGTGTGGGCAGGTGTCAAATCCAGCTGGAAAATGAAATCAGCATCTTTAAAAAGCTGGTTAGCAGAAGGAAGCATGAAGTGCTCCAAAATTTCTTGGTAAACGGGTGCAGTGACTTTGGTTTTCAAAAAACACAATGGACCAACACCAGCAGATGACATTGCACCCCAAATCATCACAGACTGTGGAAACTTAACACTGGACTTCAAGCAACTTGGGCTATGAGCTTCTCCACCCTTCCTCCAGACTCTAGGACCTTGGTTTCCAAATGAAATACAAAACTTGCTCTCATCTGAAAAGAGGACTTTGGACCACTGGGCAACAGTCCAGTTCTTCTTCTCCTTAGCCCAGGTAAGATGCCTCTGACGTTGTCTGTGGTTCAGGAGTGGCTTAACAAGAGGAATATGACAACTGTAGCCAAATTCCTTGACACGTCTGTGTGTGGTGGCTCTTGATGCCTTGACCCCAGCCTCAGTCCATTCCTTGTGAAGTTCACCCAAATTCTTGAATCGATTTTGCTTGACAATCCTCATAAGGCTGCGGTTCTCTCAGTTGGTTGTGCATCTTTTTCTTCCACACTTTTTCCTTCCACTCAACTTTCTGTTAACATGCTTGGATACAGCACTCTGTGAACAGCCAGCTTCTTTGGCAATGAATGTTTGTGTCTTACCCTCCTTGTGAAGGGTGTCAATGATTGGCTTCTGGACAACTGTCAGATCAGCAGTCTTCCCCATGATTGTGTAGCCTAGTGAACCAAACTGAGAGACCATTTTGAAGGCTCAGGAAACCTTTGCAGGTGTTTTGAGTTGATTAGCTGATTGGCATGTCACCATATTCTAATTTGTTGAGATAGTGAATTGATGGGTTTTTGTTAAATGTGAGCCAAAATCATCACAATTAAAAGAACCAAAGACTTAAACTACTTCAGTCTGTGTGCATTGAATTTATTTAATATACGAGTTTCACAATTTGAGGTGAATTACTGAAATAAACTTTTCCACGACATTCTAATTTATTGAGATGCACCTGTATATATCCAGATTATGAGATAGTGATGTGTGTTTTTCCCATGGCAGAGTCTCAACAACAGAAACACCAGGAGACATTCTTACAATGATGTTTTTGGACTAGTACAAAAGCTTTTCCATGAAAAGCCCACTAAATGTAGTTTCCCACTAACTGACAGACATCTGTTCTTATATTTAGCACTTTATTTTCCACTTATTAAAAGAAATTGAGTTTACAGATTTTATTTTATTTTGTTATTATTTTTATTTTAAATTGTTTATATTTTGAGCTGGGCAATACAATCATTTACATTTTTTACATATATGTGTGTGTGTGTGTATACACACACGTGCACACACACAAACACGCATAAATGACAAAATGCAGAGTAAATCTCTTCAAACACAAACACCTGATATTCGTGTAAAATCAATAAAATCATTCTATTTTAAATGTAAGGGGAAAATATAGTGCTAAATATAAGAACAGACAACAGGCTGTCAAATAAATGCACACTGCCTTTTCCTATAGTAATTAGATTTGTCAAAAAATGTTTTGTGGTCGGCTGATAACCATTTTGAACGTGAGGGACAAAACATCCTACCAAAAAACCATAAAATATGCAACTATCAGTTAGAACTATAAAAGCCTCCTGTCCTTGTAAGGCAATTAAATGAAACTCATCCATAAACATTCTTGTTTCTTCTCCTCTGGTTTCTGGCTTTGAGCCCCGCCGGTGGATGAAAACACATTTTCCACCCCTCTGACCTGCCGTGTCCTGCACTCTTCCCATCTCATTGGGCACGATGGCTCTTCGGGGGTCAAAGGGAACAGCGGGGTCGATGGGAATGCTTTTATAGCCGATACTGCTGATGATCAGGCCACAATCTACATCCTCCAGCTGACCGGTGGCCTCTGCACGTGCGCTCTCGCCCGAACCCTGATACACAACACAGAGACCACACAGACTTCACACCCGGCCCAAAACACCCCCACAAATACAGGACATTACATACAGACATGACAGAGAAAGGAAATATAGCTTAATTAATAAATATCAGAGGATGAGCAAAGCAATATTACTGTGGACTGGACAATATATTGATTATTTATAATATTAACACAAGAATATTGATGGTAATATAAAATTAAAAAACACTGTTAATATCAAAATTTGATTTAAATTTATAAGTTTCTAAAGCCCATTTCAGCTTGTTTGTTCTGCTTTCACTTCTTGTTTTGCAACACTTAAGTGATGTAAGATAACACAAATCATTGTTTTCAGTTGGTTTGTTTCAAAGAATCGGTTGAACAGGTTTGCAAAATGCTTTGAAGTTGGGCAAAAAATCTTGGCTAAGGAGAAGAAGAACTGGACTGTTGCCCAGTGGTCCAAAGTCCTCTTTTCAGATGAGAGCAAGTTTTGTATTTCATTTGGAAACCAAGGTCCTAGAGTCTGGAGGAAGGGTGGAGAAGCTCATAGCGCAAGTTGCTTGAAGTCCAGTGTTAAGTTTCCACAGTCTGTGATGATTTGGGGTGCAATGTCATCTGCTGGTGTTGGTCCATTGGGTTTTTTGAAAACCAAAGTCACTGCACCTGTTTACCAAGAAATTTTGGAGCACTTCATGCTTCCTTCTGCTGACCAGCTTTTCAAAGATGCTGATTTCATTTTCCAGCAGGATTTGGCACCTGCCCACACTGCCAAAAGCGCCAAAAGTTGGTTAAATGACCATGGTGTTGGTGTGCTTGACTGGCCAGCAAACTCACCAGACCTGAACCCCATAGAGAATCTATGGGGTATTGTCAAGAGGAAAATGAGAAACAAGAGACCAAAAAATGCAGATGAGCTGAAGGCCACTGTCAAAGAAACCTGGGCTTCCATACCACCTCAGCAGTGCCACAAACTGATCACCTCCATGCCACGCCGAATTGAGGCAGTAATTAAAGCAAAAGGAGCCCCTACCAAGTATTGAGTACATATACAGTAAATGAACATACTTTCCAGAAGGCCAACAATTCACTAAAAATGTTTTTTTTTTTTTTTTTTATTGGTCTTATGAAGTATTCTAATTTGTTGAGATAGTGAATTGGTGGGTTTTTGTTAAATGTGAGCCAAAATCATCACAATTAAAAGAACCAAAGACTTCAGTCTGTGTGCACTGAATTTATTTAATACACGAATTTCACAATTTGGGTTGAATTACTGAAATAAATGAACTTTTCCACGACATTCTAATTTATTGAGATGCACCTGTATATATATATATATATATATATATATATATATATATATATGTGGTGTTTCTGTTGTTGAGACTCTGCCATGGGAAAAACACACATCACTATCTCATAATCTGGATATATACAGGTGCATCTCAATAAATTAGAATGTCGTGGAAAAGTTTATTTCAGTATATATATATATATGATCTGAAACTATGGTGCCAATGATTTCATTTATCTGGAATATTTGTATTGTGATTGATGAAAGTGAATAATGTGGATGGATCGCTCACATTAAGACTACAAACTTGTATTAGTTGAAATCAGGAATAAATTAAATTGACGTGACCATGGACCACAAAACCAGTCATAAGTTTCAATTTTTCAAAATTGAGATTTATACATCATCTGAAAGCTGAATAAATAAGCTTTCCATCGATGTATGGTTTGTTAGGATAGGACACTATTTAGCTAAGATACAACTATTTGAAAATCTGGAATCTGAGGGTGCAAAAAAACTCAAAATATTGAGAAAATTGCCTTTAAATTTGTCCAAATTAAGTTCTTAGCAATGCATATTACTAATCAAAAATTAAGTTTTGATATATTTACAGGAAATTTACAAAATATCTTCATGGAACATGATCTTTACTTAATGTCCTAATGATTTTTGGCATAAAAGAAAAATCAATAATTTTGACCCACAATGTATTTTTGGCTATTGCTACAAATATACCCCAACGACTTAAGACTGGTTTTGTGGTCCAGGGTCACATATGAATCCAGTTAACGCTGTAGTAATCATTTCCATACAATTAGCAAAACACTTTCCTAAACCACAAACTTCCACACAAAAGAGAAAGCTGGTTTGTTATCAAGCAAGAGTGATCATGGTTCTGGCAGACTAAACATGATGATAACATCATCATTCTTCTCTTTCAGGACTTTCCAGATTTAAAATGGGGCCAAAAATGCAGTCTTGTTGTGTAATGATCTCTCAAAACAAAGAACTCCAAAAACATTAGAGCTCAGATTACTAAAACAACTCCTGCTGGTTCAACTCACTGTTTAATTCACATGCATTATGATCACATTTAATAATGTGTTTCAGAAATACAGTGGTGTGAAAAATTGTTGGCCCCTTCCTGATTTTTTTTTTTTATTTTTTTGCATGTTTGTCACACTTTAATGTTTCAGATCATCAAGCAAATTTAAATATTAATCAAAGATAACACAAGTAAACACAACATGCAGTCTTCATTTATTATGAAGGGAAAACAAAATCCAAACCCACATGGCCCTGTGTGAAAAAGTGCTTGCCCCCTAAACCTAATAACTGGTTGGGCCACCCTTAGCAGCAACAACTGCAATCAAGCGTTTGTGATAACTTGCAATGAGTCTGTTACAGCGCTGTGGAGGAATTTTGGCCCACTCATCTTTGCAGAATTGTTGTAATTCAGCCACATTGGAGGGTTTTCGAGCATGAACCGCCTTTTTAAGGTCATGCCACAGCATCTCAATAGGATTCAGGTCAGGACTTTGACTAGGCCACTCCAAAGTCTTCATTTTGTTTTTCTTCAGCCATTCAGAGGTGGACTTGCTGGTGTGTTTTGGATCATTGTCCTGCTGCAGAACCAAAGTTCGCTTCAGCTTGAGGTCACGAACAGATGGCCAGACATTGTCCTTCAGGATTTTTTGGTAGACAGCAGAATTCATGGTTCCATTTATCACAGCAAGTCTTCCAGGTCCTGAAGCAGCAAGACAGCCCCAGACCATTGCACTACCACCACCATATTTTACTGTTGGTATGATGTTCTTTTTCTGAAATGCTGTGTTACTTTTACGCCAGATGTAATGGGACACACACCTTCCAAAAAGTTCAACTTTTGTCTCGTCAGCCCACAGAGTATTTTCCCAAAAGTCTTGGGGATCATCAAGATGTTTTCTGGCAAAACTGAGACGAGCCTTTATGTTGTTTTTGCTCAGCAGCGGTTTTCGTCTTGGAACTCAGTCTCTTTTTGCCCAGTCTCTTTCTTATGGTGGAGTCATGAACACTGACCTTAACTGAGGCAAGTGAGGCCTGTAGTTCTTTGGATGTTGTTCTGGGGTCTTTTGTGACCTCTTGGATGAGTCGTCGCTGCGCTCTTGGGGTAATTTTGGTCGGCCGGCCACTTCTGGGAAGGTTCACCACTGTTCCATGTTTTCGCCATTTGTGGATAATGGCTCTCACTGTGGTTCGCTGGAGTCAAAAAGCTTTAGAAACGGCTTTATAACCTTTTCCAGACTGATAGATCTCATTTACTTTCTTTCTCATTTGTTCCTGAATTTCTTTGGTTCTCAACATGCTGTGTAGCTTTTGAGGATCTTTTGGTCTACTTCACTTTGTCAGGCAGGTCCTATTTAAGTGATTTAAATTTGTATTTAAATTTGTTTGATGATCTGAAACATTAAAGTGGGACAAACATGCAAAAAAATAAAAAATCAGGAAGGGGGCCAACAATTTTTCACACCACTGTATATACATCCAAACAGACAGAAAAAAAAGGTTTATTAGTTAGAGATTTTATCAGGATCTGAAATCAGGATTTAACAGGTCAAATCTGCTTGGAGTAAGAGTCCCAATTTGTTCCAAGTCCAAACCAGAGCAGTTGGTTTACATAAAACACTTTTCACAATTCAAATCAGAAGAAATATATGAAACCAATGATTTTGTCCATCTGGAATATTTGTTTTGATCTCTGAGGCCCTTAATAAATAATGTGGACGAATTGCTTGCATTAAGCTGACAAACTTTCATGACCCTTGATCTCTCTCTGTATAATCTTAACAAACGTTGACAGAGCTTCCTTATTCGTGGTCCTAATTCTGTCTTGCATGTTTACCCCTCTATCTTACAGTAATATTATGAAATATTTCATATATAATATAATGTTTAAGGTAAGTGTTTTCAGTGTGAATATATTGTAAAATGTAATTTATTCCTGTGATCAAAGCTGAATTTTTAGCATCATTACTCCAGTCTTCACTGTTATATGAGCCTTTATTAGAAATAATAATATTTTGTAACAGTATAAATGTTTTAATGTAATTGTTGGTTGATCAATTTAATGCATTTTTGCTGAATAAGACTAACAATGTACTGACCCTAAACGTTTGAATGGTAGTGTATACTGTGAAAATGTTAAGATATAATTATGAACCTGGACAACAAAACCAGTCATAAGGGTTATTTTTTAACCCTAACCCAATTTTATTTATTTTTATTTCAGTTTTTCATATTTAGACATGATCTGAAAGCTGAATAAATAAGCTTTCGATTGATGTATGGTTTGTTAGGATAGGACCAATATTTGGCTGAGATACAACTTTTGTATTTCAAAAATTTGAAAATCTGAAATCTGAGGGTGCAAAAAAAAATCTAAATATTGAGAAAATCGCCTTTAAATTTGTCCAAATGAAGTCCTTAGCAATGTATATTACTAATCAAAAATTAAGTTTTGATATATTTACAGTAGGAAATTTACTAAATATCTTCATGAAACATGATCTTTACTTAATATCCTAATGATTTTTGGCATAAAAGAAAAATCTTGACCCATACAATATATTGTTGACTATTGCTACAAATATACCTGTGCTACTTGTGTTATGACTGGTTTTGTGGTCCAGGGTCACATATAATTTTTGATCTTTAAAAAAAGATCAATCATTGTCAATTTCAGTTTAATTTTATGAATAAATAAACTTCACATATAAATCCAATTAACCATGTAATAATTTCCACACAGGTAACCTACCAAACCAACTGGAAATCATGGGCTGCGTCCAAATCACATGCTGTCTTGAGTAGGTACTTTTTTAAATAAGCAATCACTTCGTGACCGCAAAAAGAGTAGATTCTATATAGTATGAATGTAATCTGGACGTACTACATTCCCCATGTTGTCATTTTCACGTGACCAACCAGCATCAGTTGCATCACATCATTGCCATTCATAAATCATCTCCTGTGGCCTGATGGGATAGTAAAGTGTTCATCGCATGCACACTTCAGAAACACTCCAGAAGTAATATGTCATCCAGGTACTTTTTTCCCTACACTTTTATGAGTACTGTGAATTTTGACACTTCTTTTGTCACATGCTATTTTTTGCCTACCATAAAGTAGGGAAGTATTCGATTTCAGATGTAGCCATAGTTCTTATTCTGTTTTGCACGTTTACCTCAAGCTTATTAAGAGCCAATCGGATTCCAGTTGCTCTTTTCCCATCAGCCCCCGCGAGAACCTCCACAGGACTGCGAAAGAAGCGAAAGCCCCAGCATTTCTCAGCTTTATCATCTCCGCCTTCCTTTACGGCTTTCATCATTAACTCTGTCAGTCTTTTTCTTGGCCGGAGAAGGTCTAATGCACGGGCGCGCACACACACACACACACACACACACACACACACAGAAACACTGTAATGCTAAACCTCAAACATGCAAAGAATCTATTACTGCTTCTCAAGCCTTATTCAGTAGATGATTTGGAAACTTACAGAGGAACGCAATGGGAAAATGAAGTTACTCTATATACCAGAAGGAATGTTAAGACCTATTCAAAGGCTTAGATTGTGAATTCACCCAGAAAATCAAGTTAATAAATACAGAAATGCCTATATAATAGTAACGCATTGTATGGAGAAAGTTGTTATAGCTGGCTGCTGTTTATTGACAATGATTTGAAAAGGTTTGAAGTCAAAAGTAAGGAACTGTAAGAACAATTTTTAAGTTTATACTTTCACAAATGCACAAAGTTGGATAAAAGTGTGTAAAAGTTTGGGATCTTTTGGTCACCAAGGCTGGATTTATTTGATAAAACAGTAATATTGTGAAATAATGCAATTAATTATCTGTCTGAATATTTTTAAAATGTGACGCCAAAACAGGCTGCCAACTCTCACACCACAAGTTTATTTTCTCACGCAGGAGATAACATACAGCGAGGTATTCAGAACAATCGGGAAGACATAACACAAAGTTGTAATTTCCACACAAGCTAATCATCAGTCAGTCTCTCTATCTCTTCTCGCACCGTGTGAATTCAGGAGGGCAAGTGAGCTATGGTTAGGGACGCTCTGGCTGGTTTGATGATAAAATCACAGTACAAATGTCTGGACATGCTCAGTAGTTAATGTCAGTTATTGTTTTTTGAAGAAACAGACAAGGAATGTTTCTTCAGAAATAGCTCAGATAAAAGACCTCATTCATATTAACTCTGGTCATTATTTATGAGTGAATATTTAGAATGTTTAGAATCAAAAATCTGACTTTTGAGTGGTGCTGCACAATTCCAGATCAAACAATCTAGCGAGATACAATACCATTTAAAAGTTTTAGATTGATTTTTAAATGTTTTTGAAAGAAGTCTCTTTTGCGAACCAAGGCTGCATTTATTTGATCATAAATACAGTAAAAACAGTAATTCAGTAATATTCTGAAATATTAAAATTTAAAATAACTGCTTTCTATGTGAATATATTTTACAATGTAATTTATTCCTTTGATCAAATCTGAATTTTCAGCATCATTACTCCAGTCTTCAGTGTCACATGATCCTTCAGAAATCATTCTAATATGCTGATTTGCTGCTCAAGAAACATTTCTGATTATTAGCAATGTTGAAAACAGTAGTGTACCATTTTTATAGGATTCTTTGATGAACAGAAAGTTCAAAAGAACAGCATTGATCTAAAATAGAAAGCTTTTGCAATGATACTGAAAATTGCCAAGACCAACACAGGAATAAACTGCATTTTAAAATATATTCAAACAGAAAACAGTTATTTAAAGCAAAATTATTTCACAATATTTCTGCTTTTTGCTGTATTTTATAGGTTGTTTTCTAAAGTATGAGGGACAGAAAAGAAAAGGACATTTACACTATATTGCCAAAAGTATTGAGTCACCCCCTTCTAATGAACAGGTTTGACTACTTTAGTAATTTCCATGAGTACAAATCTTAATGTTTAAGCATATAATGATATTCTAGGGAATTGTGTGCTTCTAATTTTAAAGCAACAGTATGGACAGGACCCTTTTCTATTCTAACATGACAATGCCTCTGTGTATAAGGCAAGGGTCAAAAAGAAATGATTGATTCAGTCAGTGTGGAAGAACTTGACTGGTCTGCAGAAAGCCAAGTCCTAATCCAAGCTGAACACCTCTGGTGTGACTTTAAATGCAGACCTTGAGCCAAAAACTCATCACCAAACACCAGTGACTTGTACATATGGGTAGAGTCATTTTAGACACTTCCAAAACTGTTGCATAAGAAATTTATAAGCAATTTTTTGCAGCCGGTCATTTTTACACTTCAGGTGTAAGAAGGTGGAATAGGAATCGCAAAAAAAGCACAAAAATTATACAATTATTTGTGAAGTGAGCAATGACAGTAAGTTTTAGTCCAACGCGATAACATTAACTAGCATTTTTAGGGAGAAAACACAACACAATATTTTTGTGGAAACCATGATACACTGTTTGATCAATAAAAAGTTCAAAAGAATGTAATTTATTTGAAATACAAATCTTTTGTAACATTATAAATGTCTTTACTGTTGCTTTTGATCAATTTAATGCATCCTTGCTGCATAAAAATATTAATTTCTTCAAAAAAACAAAAATCAAACCTTCATTATAAACTAATTTACAGTAACCATTACAAAAAACAGCCACATAATTTCTAAATCTAGTGTAAAAGATTCACAGAAAGTATTTTGAATTATGTTTGAAACTAACAGGAAAAACAAAACTGTTGTATGACTCTTTGTGTTTGTATAACTTTTTGAAGTTTTGAGTAAAAGAGCCCAAACATGTGTTGATGTTTTCTTTGAAATGCCACACATTCATCTAGTCTGGATGCAGCTGATGAACAACAGACCTACATTTGTTCTTATATAGTTTATGAAAGGACAGAGGCCTCGAGTTGGTTTGAGTAAAGATGAAAGGAGTAGTAGAGAAGGAGAGTAAAGTTGCAAACATCAGCTCAAATGAAAAACAGAATTTAAAGATCATTTAATGAACTTATTTGAGTTCATTGCCATTTCAGCTTCAAAGGCATCTTAACACCAGATGCTGGAAATTTCCAAAAAAGAAGAGAATTAATTTGTCAGTATCTTTGATCTGGAAACCAAGAATTGCCAGACAGGAATTGTTTCACACTGTTCCCTTAAAATCAATGTGACTTATTAAATTTCATTATATTAAACATTGCAAGGCTTTTATAGTAGTTTTATGCATTTATTTCTGGAGCTCAATATCATTATTCCTTATATGTACAGAGCAGCATTAACCTCTTTGTCTCTTCTTAGGTTTAACTGATGAATGTCAGGGGTTTGGATTGACATGGGGGTTATTTTTATGCAAATAAACCCTTTGATTTTAATGCTTTTACCTTTCAAAGCTTCTGTGATGCCCTCAAAGTCAGCGGGCAGCATGTCAGCCCTGGTGTTCGGCAGATTGACCATCTCTCTGAGTTCCTGAAGAGATAAACAAAAATAAACACTCTTGTTCCCTCACACATTCATTTCGAAACCTTTCACTTCCAAAGTAAATAAACTCTATAATTATATATTAGCGTTCATGAGGGTTTTTCCATTATGCAATACATTGTTTTCTCCCATGCATTCGATCAACCGGTTCTTCCGCTTTATTTTCCAAATTCACAGCTGTCACTCAAATGGTTTTCATTCACTTTGAGGGAGTAAAGAAAGAGAGTCCTACCTTGATAGTACATGCGATTTGAAGAGGTCCTCGTCGGCCTATGATCAAAACCCTTCGCACTTTACTGCCTGCCAAGGCTTTTAGTGCATTGTGGGTAATATCGGTTTCCTGTAAGCAGGCAGTAGAGGGGATAGTAAACTAAAATGATCAAAATCAAGACAGGAAAGGGAGAATTACTGAAGAAAAGCACTTTCCTGAGTCATTACAGAATTTTAACTGACGTTATCAGCTCATGTCCAAGAAATAGTTTACCCAGAAACAATAGTTTACTGGGAATGTCCTTACCCTCAGGCCATCGCTTGTTTGTTCACTGGACAGATTTGGAGAAATGTAGCATTACATCTCTTGCTCACCAATGGATCCTCTGCAGTGAATGGGTGCCGTCAGAATGAGAGTCCAAACAGCTGATAAAAACATCATAATAATCCACATCACTCCTGTTCATCAATTAACGTCTTGTGAATTGAAAAGCTGAAAATCTATCAATGAGATGTTTTGAACTTCAAACCATCGCTTCTGGCTAAAATGTGAGTCTTCTATCCATAATATTACTTCCTCCAGAGAAAAGGTCATCTTGTTTGAATCAGGAGAGAAATCTGCACAGATTATCCAGTCCGATAATGGATGAAGTGTTATTATGAACTTGAATTTTGGCCAGAAGCAACAGTTTGAAGTTAAAAACGTCTTGATAGATGTTTCTTACAAACACAGAGTTTTTGGCTTTACAGGATGTTAACTGATGGACTGGAGTGGTGTGGAGTACTTGTGGATTATTGTGATGTTTTTATCAGCTGTTTGGCCTCTCATTCTGACGGCACCCATTCACTGCAGAGCATCCATTGCTGAGCAAGTGATGAATGCTACATTTCTCCAAATCTGATGAAGAAACAAACAAGATTGATTCATGAGTTAAATCATTCCCTAAACTTCAAACTGATTACAATCTGGTACTTTTGCATATATCATAAACACAGTGGGCTCAGACCTTCAGCATTTCTACAGGTGCCAGAAGTATTCGGGCAACATCCAGGGCCACATTTCCCTGTCCTAGAATCACAGCCGTCTCACAGCTGAGATCTGGATGCAGCTGCAGGTCAAAGGAAATAACAAAGGGGTTTATGGGTTATTAAACACCAAAACATCTGGTGGGATTTAAAAGAAATGGCACCTCCTTATTACTGGGCAGTCCATTGTACCATCCGACAAAGTCTTTAGCTGAGAAAACACCAGGTAAATCTTCACCTGGAATTCCCATTGACCGGTTTCCTTCGGCTCCGTAACTCTGGAAAAACAGATGGTGCAGAGAAAGATGATTCATGGTCATGGTCCAAAATTAAATTAAATGATATGGCATGCAGTGATTTAAAGAAAGACACCCACTAAAATATGGTTCAGTGTAAAAAGTGTGTAAAAAAGACATCTCGTCTTTGAACCATATATATCTTCATTGTGTACAAAAATAGATCTGAGACTGTTCTTTTGTGTTCTACTAAAGTAAGAAAGTTATATGACTTTGGAGTAACACGAGCATGATTAAATTTTTATTAATTTTATTTTTGTGTGAAATAATTCAAAGAAATAATGCAATATACACTTTCACATCAGTTAACATATATTCACGATCAGTAAACTTCGTCAGTTTACTTTTAACTGCTGTAGCAACAAGATGTGCATCAAACCATGTGGGTCATCATGTGAGCATCACTATCAGATTATGTTTAAGTTGGGTGCATAAAATGATCAAATGTAAACCTTGAATGCAACATAAGCCACTTTGGATAAAAGCACCTGCTCAGTGGATAAAAGTAAATATTAGTTTAATGCTCTGACTAGTACAAATGCCACCTCTGACAAAAAACACATATAGCCTACCCTACATCGTCTTCAGTTGCATTTTTATTCAGAAATATTATGAGTAAAAGAAATGTTTTCACTGAAGATGAAAGAGATTTACCATAAACTTATCTTGCTTTTAGAAGATTGTTATCTTCTGGGATTTTTTTACTGACGTCATGCAAAAAACAACAGTCTTACACTGGAAATATATATACACACACACACATATACATACACACACAGGTGCATCTCAATAAATTAGAATGTCATGGAAAAGTTCATTTATTTCAGTAATTCAACTCAAATTGTGAAACTCGTGTATTAAACAAATTCAATGCACACAGACTGAAGTAGTTTAAGTCTTTGGTTCTTTTAATTGTGATGATTTTGGCATCATACGCTGCGATTCCTATTCCACACAGAGCGCGTGCAGACGAGGACTGACGCACGTTTGTTAATAGATGATCGAGCCTCATTTATTTGTTGCGTTTCAAAATTATATATATATATATATATATATATATATATATATATATATATATATATATATATATATATATGTGTGTGTGTGTGTGTGTGTGTGTGTGTGTATGTATGTATAATTTTTATGTGTAAATATAGGCTAATTAATATCATGCCACCGGCGGTAGTTGGTCCATTACCACCGCGGTGGTAAAAATCTGCCACCGTCACAACCCTAGTCCTAGAGTCTGGAGGAAGGGTGGAGAAGCTCATAGCCCAAGTTGCTTGAAGTCCAGTGTTAAGTTTCCACAGTCTGTGATGATTTGGGGTGCAATGTCATCTGCTGGTGTTGGTCCATTGTGTTTTTTGAAAACCAAAGTCACTGCACCCGTTTACCAAGAAATTTTGGAGCACTTCATGCTTCCTTCTTCTGACCAGCTTTTTAAAGATGCTGATTTCATTTTCCAGCAGGATTTGGCACCTGCCCACACTGCCAAAAGCACCAAAAGTTGGTTAAATGACCATGGTGTTGGTGTGCTTGACTGGCCAGCAAACTCACCAGACCTGAACCCCATAGAGAATCTATGGGGTATTGTCGTGACGTATTGTCAAGCATGGTGACACATACTCGAAATTGGTGCTCTGCATTTAACCCATCCAAGTGCACACACACAGCAGTGAATAGTGAACAAACGCACACACACACCGTGAACACACACCCGGAGCAGTGGGCAGCCATTGCTCCAGCGCCCGGGGAGCAACTGGGGGTTCGGTGCCTTGCTCAAGGGCACCTCAGTCATGGTATCGAAGGCAGAGAGAGTGCTGTCAAGAGGAAAATGAGAAACAAGAGACCAAAAAAATGCAGATGAGCTGAAGGCCACTGTCAAAGAAACCTGGGCTTCCATACCACCTCAGCAGTGCCACAAACTGATCACCTCCATGCCACGCCGAATTGAGGCAGTAATTAAAGCAAAAGGAGCCCCTACCAAGTATTGAGTACATATACAGTAAATGAACATACTTTCCAGAAGGCCAACAATTCACTAAAAATGTTTTTTTATTGGTCTTATGAAGTATTCTAATTTGTTGAGATAGTGAATTGGTGGGTTTTTGTTAAATGTGAGCCAAAATCATCACAATTAAAAGAACCAAAGACTTAAACTACTTCAGTCTGTGTGCACTGAATTTATTTAATACACGAGTTTCACAATTTGAGTTGAATTACTGAAATAAATGAACTTTTCCACGACATTCTAATTTATTGAGATGCACCTGTATACACACACACACACACACACATGTGTATAGAACACTAGTATTTTCACCAGCTAAAAATGGTTTTAAGTCAGCTATTTCTATCTTTTGCTGTAATATATATATATATATATATATATATATATATATATATATATACACACACACACACATTTTTGCCACTGTCAATTTTTATTATGCAAAACTGGCACTAGGTGAGTGATTAATCTGGATTCTCTACTGTCGTGTTGTGGTTTGTATCCTCACCAGCACTACAGCGTGGTAAGCTTGTCGTAACTCGTCAATCGTCACATCTTTACCCACGTTCACATTGCCATGGAAGCTGCATCGTTCATGCTGGGCCGTTTGAGTGAAAGTGTTAATGACATTCTGGAAAATTAAAATGAGGAATAAAAAAAATGTTTTATTTTACTAGCACATATTTACAACGAGTCATGTATAGGAAAAATAAAGCTAATACAAAAACATGCTTAAATTTAAGGAATTCTAACAGTGGAATGGCTTGTTTGTTATCAAGACAGTGACTCATCATGTTTATAGCATGCATGCAGGAACATCTGAAGGATCTAAATTGACACAGTCACAACATATTGTAAATCAGACATAAAGAAACATTCATGTTGTCCTGGCAGTAATCAAGCACTGTACATCATTCACTTTCAAGTCTCATTTTTACTGATGTTTGTTTTTCCTGTTTCCTAAAGGAGGTGATCACTGATTAAATTACTCAAGTGCTGTTGTACTACAAATAGAGGAAATGAGTGCATACTATCATTTCCGCTAATGGTTTTTAAAGTCATATCTGTGCACTGTCACCATAAGTCAAATAGATAGATAGTCCTTATCTTAATAATGAGTGAACAGTGTTGGGTGTAACGCGTAATGTCTTACTGTAATTAAATTGCTTATCCACTGAAAAAGTAAAGTAAGCGATTACTGTTCATTTTTAGGTAATTCAATTACAGTTACTTATAAAGTACTTGCGTTACATACAGTAAATAATTTCAAAAGTTCTAAAATCAATATTGAATTTGACATCTAAATTTACAGTTTAAAGATAAAATTGAATGCAGCGTGTTCACTTTCAGATTTTCCTGATTTACAGAGAAACCTTAAATACTCAGATACAGATAAGACTAAAATCCATCGAATCTAAAAAGGGCCTACTTTTATTTGTGTACACTGACAATAAGAACAAAACATTTTGTAAAACGCACCTGACATTACATTACAAAACACTTTTGTAAAATAAACAAAACAAACAGGGTGTGCTTTCTGCCGTCTAGGTCTCCGTGAGCAACTTTCTACGCATCACAAACTCAGCGAATACTTGACACAGAGACATGAGAAATATGTCTATAGAAAGCTTGAAGTGTCTACTTTTAAATGAACGAATTTAAATCGAAAATTAATATTCTCAGATTATGTAATCCGTATGAACGCGAGGTACAGTCTTTCCCGTATCTGAAAGCTTAGTGTTTACTTTTAAATGAACGAATTCAAATTGAAAACGGATATTCTCTGATTATGTAATCCTTATGAAACTAAAGTGAGGTACAGTCTTTCCCATATCTGAGCTCATTATATGCTGTCACCTGCGTGCCCTCACCTAGATACAAAAAATAGATAAAAAAAAAAGAGCCTGGTCTCATGAAAATGCGTATAAATAGTACGCCAAATAAAACGAAAACTTGTGGTATTGATACGCAAAAATGGACTTTGGCGTATATATGATATGAACGTGTTTGGCATGCATACAAAACGCAGTTTTCGTGTGCATATGATACGCATCTACCCCACAACCCTAATCCAACCCATCGCGTAGCATATACATTCCAAAGTTCATTTTTGCGTATCAAAACCATGAGTTTTCATTTTTATTTGGTGTACTATTTATACGTACTTTCTTGAGATCGGGTTGAAAAAAAATCAAGTTTCATCTAATTTTCATCGTTTTTGAAAGAAGACCTGCTATGAGGAATAAGCCGGAATTTACCTCAGAAGAACAGCGCGATCTGACGTGGCTTTATTCATCTGAGGAGATCATTTTTGTATTCTGTATTCTATTCTTACCAATAACGTGTTATTTTTCCTGAACATCTTACTGAAACTGAAATTTATTGTTTAACTTTTCTTAAGCTTTTTTGTTATCCAGATATTTTGCAGAGTATTTCTATTTGTTAACCAAAGGTGGTTACATTTTTTTTATAAAAAATGTTTAAGTATTACAGTTGTTTTAAAGCTAAAAGGCTAAACTATTCTATGGTTGACTCAAATTGAAAGAATAAAGAGTTTAATTTCTATTGGTTTATAGAGATTTTAAGATGTAGCCTAATTAGCGATTTGAATAATTACGTTACTTACTGAATTACTAAATTGCTTTTCAGACAGAGTAATTAGTAAAGTAATTTAAATACAATATTGATCTTGATGATGTAATTAGTAATAGTAATTAATTATTTTTTGAAAGTAACTTACCCAACACTGTGAGTGAATATACACATGTAAGGGTGACAAGAAGGTATTATAACATCAAATCAGCTTGAGTCATCAGTATACGATACAATACATTACAATATTGCGTTACTCCCTAAAAAAACATAATTACTTTTTGTGTAAAGTAATGTGTTATGTTACTTTTTTCTCATCTGGCCTTTAATTCTTGTAAATTAAAAAATATTGTGTCACTTTACTAGTAACTTGGAAAAAAAAAGAAATCTGATTATGTAGCTCACATGACTTGTAATGCGTTACCCCCAACACTGTTCACTATTTATTTTTTTATTAATATACAAATGTTCTGACATAGGCATGCATGCATAAATTTTGGGGTTTTATTCTTTATTTAAGGTATATTTATGCTTTTATATTCTCTGGTTACTTTATTTTATTGTTCTATAGTGTTGATATTTCTAAAACCAATTAATTGGTTTATAGACAAAGGAGATCCGCACTCATCCAAAGAGTCCAAAAACTTTTATATCATTTATTATTCAGAGGTCACTAAATTGTGTAAAAAAGTGAAAAGGTGCAGGAGTGATATTAAGTGTATTATGGTAATACATGGTTTAATGAGCGCAGGTGTGTGCCTGGTAGCACATGGCACTGAGGAAGGGTTAATACCTGAAAATGTTTTGCACTCCTGCACCTTTGCACTTTTTTTGCACAATTTAGTGACCTCTGAGTAATAAATTATATAAACCTTTTTGGATTGTTTGGATGAGTGCGGATCTCCTTTGTCTATAAACCTTTGTATTTTTTGGATCTACGCACCTTATATTATTGGTCTACTCGACTTTTGGACGAGTGTTTGGCGCTACGACCTTTTCTATTTGTTGATTAAAACCAATTAATAGAACGAATATTTGTAAATAAACAAACAGATAATGCAAATAATAAATAAACAGAAAATCATAACAGATAAATTGTGAATAATCAATATACTGATCCGCATTATTCTCGAATCCAATTTACTTCCATAATCTGATATGCTGTTTAGTAATACAGGATATTCGTTTAGAAAAAAAAAAAACAGACCATGACTTGACTTTTGGGGATTTGATTAATAAAGTGGTCTCTGCATGACAGACATGAAATATAAGAGAGACTTGTACTGATGTAAAACTAAGTAAATAGGGTTCATTTTTATTTCATAGTGACTAAACGAAGGCCTGACCTTGACCTCAGGATGATCAGGTGCGACTCCAAACCGCACCAGTCCAAACGGCACCGGCAGTCGCTCGTAAATGTCTACAGCTGCATCCTGCCGAGCCTGAAAGGGATACAATGAAATGAACAATCTAAAACAAACAATGGGTGATTTGTGTAAAAATGCTACTAAACACTGAAAATGATGAGTCTGTCTATATCCCACAGACACAGAACTAAAGATCAGCATTCAAACCCTCAGACAGCCTGCCATTTCTGCAAAGCACTTGTGATTCAACCTGCTATTCCTCTTTCATACTTCAGTGGTTTGATTGAAAGTCTTCAAGTGCCACAACATTGTGTCTATCTCAAAACCAGCAGCATTGTTAAAGACTGTACTGTGGGATTCAAAGTGAATCTGTAGATGTGGGGTAAAAGTAAACCTCAAGGACAGCAGCATTGTAATTTACCTGGACGGCTTTCAAAGAAACTAACTTTCAAGCTCACTGTCACGTAGGGGTGGGCGTTATACCGGTATTAATGTGACTACCGGTGTTATGCTGTGCCATGAAATGGATTTTGCTATACTGTGGATACCATTACATATTCATGGATTTTATTGGATGGACAGACAAAGATTTTTTTCCCTGCGGTCGATACTGCGTCATCAGAGCGCTTGATCGAACATAAATCAGAATGGATAGTTTTTGCTCCAAACACACGATCAGCTTTTCGGAACGGTACACAAACTTGGATTACAATAATTTCCCAAAATGTAATTTGTGTGGTAATATTACTAAGTCTGTAAACGGCCGTTAACACAGGACAGAGACGTAGAACACGGACGTAAAAAGAGAAAATACTGGAGCAGGCAGCGCAAGACCACTGTTCACAATGCTCGAAATATAGGAAGAAAAATTTAAATATTGAATTGGGGCAGGGGGTTAATATGCATGAGTATCTGAAGGGAACTCTCTTCAGAAGACTTTAGATGGGATTTTCTTTTTCTCTTACCTCCGTGTTCATAAACGCAGCACAGAGCAGCTTTATTTACAGCGGTAACCAAAGGAACGCTAAATTGAGGCCATAAGCACCATCTGCTGTCAGAGTGAATTTGCATGTTCTTTCAGTCCATTTGCTGTTTTTCTTTTGCGCAGGTCTCTTATGTAGCATAATTTCACACATCTAAAGTCAGACCATTCTATTTTTGCCTTAGATTTCTTGAAATCATGTTTTTTTTTTCTTCTAGTTATATAAGGTTAAAATACATATTTTGCCTGTAATTTAACTAAAGTCTACTAAAATGTGATTCCAATTTTTTTTCTTATATCGCGATACAATATCGATATCGTCTGGACAGTGGAACATACCATGAATATGAATTTTAGCTCATATCGCCCACCCCTACCGTCACGCAAAGACTCGGGAAAACTAATAGGTTCATATGCAATCAGCAAAGTTTGTCAACCTAAAATAATCAAATCAGCTAAAGCTACAGGTGCATCTCAATGAATTAGAATGTCGTGGAAAAGTTCATTTATTTCACTAACTCAACTCAAATTGTGAAACTTGTATATTAAATAAATTCAATGCACACAGACTGAAGTAGTTTAAGTCTTTGGTTCTTTTAATTGTGATGATTTTGGCTCACATTTAACAAAACCCACCAATTCACTATCTCAACAAATTAGAATATGGTGACATGCCAATCAGCTAAACTCAAAACACCTGCAAAGGTTTCCTGAACCTTCAGAATGGTTAAACAATAGCCTATACAATCATGGGGAAGACTGCTGATCTGACAGTTGTCCAGAAGACAATCACTGACACCCTCCACAAAGAAGGTAAGTCACAGAAGGTCATTACTGAATGGTTGGCTGTTCACAGAGTGCTGTATCAAAGCATATTAAGTGAAAAGTTGACTGGAAGGAAGAAATGGGGTAGGAAAAGGTGCACGAGCAACAGGGATGACCACAAGCTTGAGAATACTGTCAAACAAAGCTGATTCAAACACTTGGGAGAGCTTCACAAGGAGTGGACTGAAGCTGGAGTCAGTGATCAAGAGTCACCACGCTCAGACGTATTCAGGAAAAGGGCTACCAAGCCACTTCTGAAACAGAAACAATGTCAGAAGCATCTTACCTGGGCTAAGGAGAAAAAAACTGGACTGTTGCTCAGTGGTCCAAAGTCCTCTTTTCAGATAAAAGTAAATTTTGCATTTCATTTGGAAATCAAGGTCCCAGAGTCTGGAGGAAGACTGGAGAGGCACAGAATCCAAGCTGCTTGAAGCCCAGTGTGAAGTTTCCACAGTCAGTGATGAATTGGGCTGCCATTTCATCTGCTGGTGTTGGTCCATTGTGTTTTCTGAAGTCCACAGTCAACGCAGCCATCTACCAGGACATTTTAGAGCACTTCATGCTTCCTTCTGCTGACAAGCTTTATGGAGATGCTGATTTTCCAGCAGGATTTGGCACCTGCCCACACTGCCAAAAACACCAAAAGTTGGTTAAATGACCATGGTGTTGGTGTGCTTGACTGGCCAGCAAACTCACCAGACCTGAACCTCATAGAGAATCTATGGGGTATTGTCAAGAGGAAGATGAGAGACACCAGACCCAACGATGCAGATAAGCTGAAGGTCACTGTCAAAGAAACCTGGGCTTCCATACCACCTCAGCAGTGCCACAGACTGATCACCTCCATGCCACTCCGAATTGAGGAAGTAATTAAAGCAAAACGAGCCCCTATCAAGCATTGAGTACATATACAGTAAATGAACATACTTTCCAGAAGGCCAACAATTCACTAAAAATGTTTTTTATTGGTCTAATGAAGTATTCTAATTTGTTGAGATAGTGAATTGGTGGGTTTTTGTTAAATGTGAGCCAAAATCATCACAATTAAAAGAACCAAAGACTTAAACTACTTCAGTCTGTGTCCACTGAATTTATTTAATACACGAGTTTCACAATTTGAGTTGAATTACTGAAAAAAATGAACTTTTCCACGACATTCTAATTCATTGAGATGCACCTGTAGATTAAATCTTTCCTGAGAACATGTTTATGAGGACTGGCGTGCATACCTTCAGGAGCTGTTGTGCTGTGTAAAAACCTGCAGGACCTCCGCCTACGATACACACTCTTGGGCCGGATGAGGAGGACAACCCATGCACACCTGGCAACATGACAGAAACACAAGATGTTTTTTATTATATGACATTATACAACAGAGACTGATTGAGCAATCGCTTTAAACCACACACAGTACTTTAAACACACTGTGAGCGTGATTTTTATGAGACGAAGACGAATCTATGAAACTAGGGCACAATGCATCAAAATTTGATTGATGACCCCTCATAAAATGTCCATAAAAATTCCATACCCCCAAAAAGAATAAAACAACTTAAAATAAAAATTAATAAAAATAAAAAAGTTATTTTACCAAAGAGGGCTATGTGTTACAGAAATGTCATTTCATTTTAATTTTAGTTAATATGAATTAATTTAGTAATTTCTTTACTCACACTTTTTCAAGCCTAAAAACTTTGAAATGAGCATGAACAAGCACACACACACACACACACACACAAAAGATGTCTGGCGAGAACTCTGCCACAGTGTCAGACAAAGTTCAGCAGATGGAAAAAAGTATGTTCCCTTAGGATATTCCAGAGTCTTTTGCAATGTACGCCAACGTAGGATTTGCTGTCAACTTTATACCAATGTTCAAGATGAGAATAAAGTAAATTGTTGTCTCCCCACATAGGTTTTTACTAGTGCTGTCAAACGATTAATCGCATCAAAAATAAAAGTTATTGTTTACATAGTATATGTGTATGTACTGTGTATATTTATTATGTATATATAAATACAAACACATGCATGTATATATTTAAGAAAAATATTTTATGTTTATATATTAAATATATTTATATATAATATCAATTTTATGAATATAAATACATGTAAATATATGCTGTGTGTGTGTATTTATATATACATAAATATACACAGTACACTCATATATTATGTACACAAAAACTTTTGGATGCGATTAATAGTGATTAATCGTTTGACAGTTCTAGTTTTTACTAGCTGGACATAACATACTAAAATAAACAGACCCAAGAGTTGTTTTAAAAAACAAAAGTGTAGTACTTCTAAATCAAACCACTGAAAATGATGTATGCAAGAATGGTGTAAAACTACTGTTTTATAGTAAAGGTAACAAATGACCTAACCACACTGTGTGAATGTGAATGGAAAACCGCTCACAGACGCAGTAGTGTGTTTAGGCACCACGCAAACCACACAACTGAACTGGAATTCTAGCGAGGGGGAAAAGTACATACACAGTAACTCATTTATTCCTTTCAAAAATGACTTTAAATCTTACCACACGTGAGAAAGGATTTTTTTCTTTACTAATTCAACCCGCTGGAAATTGCAAATTACATCGGCCCTTACTCATCTCAAAAATATTATGGCTGTGATCAAGCAAGATTTAAAATATCATATCACCAACTTTAAGACTTTTTTCTTAACCTATGGAAGCTAGTTTCCGTCACTGAACAAAAATAAAAAAGGTAATTGCGACTTTTTATATCTCACAATTCTGACTTTTTTAAACTTGCAGTTGTGTGTTATGAACTCAGAATTGCAAGATATAAACTCTTTCGCTTGTGGTAGAGCTTAAAGAGCTTAACACAGATGTAGTTTTTGACAGCCTCATAATTGTGTGATATAAACTCGCAATTCTGACTCTTTTTTTTTTTTAACTCAGAATTGCAAAATATAGTTAAAATACCTCACAATTCTGAGAAAAAAAATCTGAACTGTGAGAAAAAAAGTCAGAATCGGGAGATATAAATTTGCAATTGCAAGAAACAAGTCAGAATTGTGAGGAAAAAGTCAGAATTGCAAGAAAAAAAGAATAGTTAGTATATATTTAGCAATTTTGACTTTATTTCTCGCAATTCTGAGTTTAACCTGTGATTCAGAGAAAAAAGTCAGAAACAACTCTAACAAACTGCATATTCCAGACAAATCTTGCCTGGTTATTTCAATACTTAAAAAAAGAAAGAAAGAAAGAAAAAAAAGGCTTAGTCTTTATATATATATATATATATATATATATATATATATATATATAATACTACACAGCCTTTAATATAACACAGCCAACACTTATTTGAATATGCCAAGAAAACAAACACGTAAATTTTATTACTTGGCATTTAATATGTTCATTTAAAGCTGTACTGGTAAAATCAAAGTCAAGACCATTACAATGAACGACAATTTTGCTGTTTGGAACATTATTTCAACCATATTTTGACATTTAATTTTCACTAAAAGTTATTTGAAACAAACACACAGACACACACACACACACACATATAGAGAGAGAGAGAGTGAGATATTATATATATATATATATATATATATATATATATATATATATATATATATATATATATATATATATATATATAAAATCAATTTTGTAAATTTTATTTAATGCCGACACCAAAATCTATTCTTATCAGACCTCTATACACTTCAAAATTTTATTATTTTTACACTTTCACACAAGTCACACAAGGATGTGTGAAGTTAAGTTTATCTTGGTAAACCTACCTTCTGATACTGATCTTTTAGGTTTAATATGAACATGCATTATGATAAAAAGATTATGTACTGCGGTTGGATTGAGCCACATACTTTAAATGTTTTTTTTTCAATGCTTTATTTATTCAGTGCCACAAGAACAAGAGGTATTACATATTCACATGATCAAATAAACATTAGCTGCCAGAGAAAAAAGGAGAGAAAAAAAAAAAAAAACTTTAAATATGTTTACATGAAACCGCAGATTCCCTTATGACGTCATTAAGACAAACGAATAGTGTTAAGTGTCACATCATAAACTCACCGCCTTCGGCTGGAAGACATCGCGATGCGCGCGACAGGACCTTCATGACAGACCCTCTCACGAGGTTTATCAGCGTCATCATCTTCATCAGATGAAATGCAGTATAAAAACAACAGTCCAAGTCCAACAATGACTCTGTTATGAAGCCAAAAGCTGCTTATGGAGCTTTGATCCCTCAGCGCGTGCTCTTGGTTCACATTCGTGGGCTTGCATTCATGTATGTGTTCATCTGGACTTCATGAAATAAAACTGAAATAGATCTGTATTAAAGATTTGCATTATGCATTTCTACTGTCTGCTTCAGATTGCACCAATTCTGCTGCAATGGGTACATTTGGAGTAAAATAAAAGTGCCCGGTTTTGAGATGTCGAGTGAACAAATAAAGAAGAAAATGAAGTGTGCATGATAACTATATGAACAAGTAGCACAGCTGATCTTATAAATACAATAACACGCTGTTAAATAAAGTATCTCAAATACAGAGCATATAACAAAATCAGTCGTTTAAAAAAAAGCACACGGATCATAAAAACGCAAAAGTGGCCATTTAAAAGGAAAATAAAATACGTTTTAAGGCTATAAATGAATTCTCCTTACTTCTGTTCAAGTGTGCATCACTTAAAGTTGTCCGTGATAAACGAATGCTCCGATTCAGCGTTCCTCCTCGGTGAACGTGCCACTTTTCGCCGTCTTTTGTTGATCCTTTCATGCATAACCGCACTTTATTCCTCGAGGTTTGCGGTTTCACTGCTCATCTGAGTGATTTTATCAGTCTAGCCTTGACTGAAGGTCTCAGACTGTGTGCAGATATATTACACACAGCGACAAGGCCATGGACTCATTCACATCAGTAGCCTTTCTGATCGTGATTTATGGGTTTTTGTCTGCTTAGTACAATTATTCTCGTTTTATGTCCTAAAAAAGATATTTAAAATGTTACAATATGTGCCAATCAGACTGTCTCTGTCTCGTTAAAAAAAAAAAAAAAAAAAAGTGCAGTGAATGTGAATGAGCTGTTGCGCAATTGACTACTATTGCTCAAATATGGATCAATGTCCAAATTCATTAGACTACTTTGGCTATTTATGGTATGGTGTTGTCGGCATTTTCTTATCGCTATTCCAGTACAACCAACAAAGTGCATTGTTGTAATTGAAATGTCAGTAACATGCTGCATATTCGTTCATGTGTGTGAAAGTGGGTGAATGCAGATAAAGTGGTCCACCATCCACTTTTTATTAAACATTTAATTTAGATAGATGTTTTCTTTTCTTTATTACTTTTGTTGATTTTAAAGTCCAGCTATAGTATTTCACTTTGACTACAGTTCATTTAATGTGTTTGTAAGGTGTAGCCTACCATTAAACATTTTGATACCATGCACCCAGACAAATTTATTTTCAGGTAAAGTGGGCCATGATCCCTGATTTATCAAAAAAAAGATAATGTATTTTATATATATATCACATGATTTAGTAACACATTATCAAACAAGCATAGGCCTATATATATTTAACAATCCCAAAAACAAATAGCCTAGGGCTATGAATAAAATTCATCAGTTAACTGAAATTCAAAACAACAGATAGTACGTGTTGATATGATGAAATCTGAATATCAGAAAAATATTCAGAAATCAGAACATTGATGAAAATTAACTCATTCAACTCATACAATATATTCAACTTATGACTATAACTCATGCAACAACAAACAGGCTTTTCTCTGATCCTTTCCCCACTCCACAGATTCAACTAGTGGAGCTAGTTGTTCAGTCAAAGGGTATTCAAACCTCAGTTATACTGAATGGCTGGTATAGTGTCCCATTTAGAGTCTTTAACATCCTTTTAAAGTAAATTTCATGGCTGAATGATAAATACGTGTATCAGTGTAATACATTATGTGAAATGTTAATAAATCAAATGTTTTAGATCCAGTCTTCACTATCTCTCTCCTTCAGGATGTGCCAGATTTTGGTTTGATATTCAAATCAGTTAACACCTTGGCATGTTAACCACTAGCGTAGCCAGAAATGTTTAAGTGGGTGGGCCTACATAAAACTGGGTGGGCCAGGTGTGTAGCATATGAAAACTGCATGTCAAATTGCCAACAAAAAATACAGCACCACCAAGGTTCATTACACAGTACTTCTAAAGCATGAATTAACATTAGTAATTTGTTATGTTAATGTTCATTTCAAAATTTACTAATAGGACATTATTAAAATTAAAAGTTGTATCTGTTAACATTTGCCTGAGCTGGTTAACAAAGATGAATAATAACAAATGTATTGCTAATGTTAGTTAATGCATCAACTAACGTTAACTAAAGGAAGTTTATTAAAAAGCATTACCTCAGTATGAAACAACGGGGTTTCGCTGATGATTTCATAATCAAGCATCTCTGTCAGTTCACGCACATCGAGGACCGCAGAAATGTGCGCTCTGCAAATTATGCAGTTTGTTGTGGCGACCAGGATCTAGCACAATGTTTATGTGTTTCCTTCCACAAAGGACGCATATAGCGGATCAAACACTGTACCTATGCTAATATGATGTTTCAAACACGCTTGGTTCAGAAGTTTCCGATCGATAAATCCAGCACCCTCAGGTGGTCTGTCGGGTTTCATTTGTAGACGGTCCGGATTTATTGCTAAGACTTTTACTTTTAAAAAGAATTGATTTGACAGCTTGAAAAAAAAATAATTGACTTTATATTTAACATATATTTAGGAGTAAAGTTATTTTACAAAATTTGTTTTCTACATCTGACCTTTAACCTTTTTTTAGGGTTGCATCATTTACAACTGACTTTGTCCCATTAGGGTAAATTATTTTTGCCAAATTGTTTGAAACTTCACACACAATCAAAAGCTTTTTCACTATCTGAAAAGAAGTTCAAAAAACAGTAAAGGGGTCATATAACATTGCTAAAAAGAACATTATTTTGTGTATTTGGTGTAATGCAATGTGTTTATATGGTTTAAGGTTCAAAAAACATTATTTTCCACATACTGTACATTATTGTTGCTTCTCTATGCTCCACCTTTCTGAAACGCGTTAATTTTTACAAAACTCATCATTCTGAGAAGCGAGGTGTGCTCTGATTGGCCAGTTATCAAGTGTGTTGTGATTGGCCGAATACCTCAAGCGTGAGACGGAAATGTTACGCCCCTCACTGTATTGTGATGCCGTGTCCCGGCGAGACGACACAAAAACAATAAAACCCATCATAAACGAGGCATTTGTTGCATCCAGTGGGGACATAATTACTGATTATAATGACTTATACTGTCTTTTTACACGTCGTGTTGCAGAAAACATACTTACAGGCTGTGAGTCAGAAGCGTCAGACTGTCCTTGCAAAGTTGGAATTGCCCCACTTTATAGAAACAGTCTTTGAGCAGCTGGCAGCTACTCCCAGCTTCAGGAAATAGTCCTCTGTAAAACGCGCTGCACACATTCGAATATTTGGGTTGAACTGTTCTGGAACAGTGTTGTAAATACAACTTAACCACTGATTTCTAGTTGTGTCCTCTTTTGGAAGCCCAAACAAAGTAGTTTAGCTTTCACAACGAAACACAGCATCTCCAGGACATGGTGCTGGCGGTAGCAACAATACTACAGCGAGAATAAAAGTTACGCCCTCTTTCATTGCGTATACATTGGGGCGGTGTTTTGCAAATATTCCCACACAGTGACGTAGACATGTGGGGGCGTTTGAATGAGCCGTTTTAGGGGGGCGTGTCGAGTCTTTTATAAAGAATATCTCTTTGATTTTGAGACTTTAGTCTTTGCAACTTCAGGGATCTTATCTATGCACAAACAGCTTGTAACACTCCAAAGAGAAAGGAAAACTTGAAATGGCATCATATGACTCCTTTAAAAATCTTTATGAACATTCAGTTTTTTTCTTGTGCTGCTATGTTTGATTTGGAACTCACATGTGAAAATGTCTAAAACTTGACACAAATTCGGATGCAATTTCACTGCCTGAAAACAATGTCTTAGTGTTTCAAAAGCATTAAAACAACTTTAACATTGTGTTTCATCTTTGAATTAAAAATTTGTTATCTTGGCCCAAGTGAAAGTCAACAAGACTCTTCTTTTTCAGTGTACCCCACACATCCTACACGTAAGTAGATGCTAACTTGTGCAGTCATCTTTGAAGCATCGCTGCCTGTCAGTTTAGTATTGCCAATAGACATTGGCATCTTTCCTGACCTCTGGTTGTTGTGTGGATCATATCTTTCAAACTAGTATACAATAATGTACCCAAATGCCAGACTTCCACAACAACCTATTCTTCATCACTGCCCTCACTCTCATTGTTTCTATCCTCCTTGGTCCTCAACAACTTCTTTTATTACTACAACCTGATTTTCTGATGCACTCCTATCACTATCACAAAAAAAGTACAGATTTGTCTCTCCATCTTCCAAAAATCTTCTAAAAATGAACCTAAGGCACATGCATAAAGGCTATTATACTGCTTGCCAATGCTGGTCAATAGTACCAGTTACACCAAATATGCATCCTATAATAGGACTTTGTCAGTAATGCATGACGCTCAGATTTTTTGGTCTCTGAGTTATTGTTTTTATAAAAGTGCATTAAAAATGACAAAAAAAACTTTAAACACATTTGGATGTACAATTATGTTTTTTATAACTTGAATTTATATGTATTTTCTAGTCTAAAATGAGCTCACTATGGAGCCTTGAGCGCATGTGACCTAACGTGCTAATGCCTTCTTTACTACTTTGTTACCAAAAATGTGAAGCACATGGTAAATAAATTTTAATTTTACTTGTTGAAGGGGATGTCATTTGACATCACTAAAATAAAAAATTGTTGGCTGAACATTAATATTGTATTTTAAATGCAATTTTCTAAGCGTCATTTATAAATGATGATACCCCATAGAGGGTCAAAATCTAGCCTACAGCCATGGTCTCCATCACTTTTGTTGTATACACAAGAGCAATTTTGTCAGAACAATATGGAGAATACCCAGACTCTTTTGTTATCATCTTTGGGGACTTTAACAATCATGCCGTCCCTCGAGCTTCACTGGGTCACTCTGACCATGTCATATTTGATCCCTGCATGCAGCAACGTCTCCAAGGCCTGTTAGGACAACAGCAAAGCAGTGGACTATCCAATCTGCAGCTGCCCTCATCAACAATTCCAGTGACCCATCACGGTTTCTTATCTGCCCCCATGGACATTAATTCAACCTGTGAGCATTTGCACTGGCACATTTTGCACATCTTGCACTAACGTACACTAATGTACAGTTAAACGTCTTAAACGGTGAACATCTACACTGCCCCACATTTACACATCCAGCACAAATGCACAGCTAATATATTTATTATATTTCTGCTTCTTGTATAATAATAATAATAATAATAATAATAATTGTATTCTTGTATTCTTATTGTCTTTGTTAGCAGCAATACATCAAGACATTTCTCGTATGTACACCCAGACAGTACTTGGCAAAAAAGACGATTTTGATTCTGCATTATAGGAGAGACTGGTACATTTCCTGTTCTTGATTACTGTCTGGTTTATATGGAAACTGTGAACTCACTGTCTACAAAGCAGTTGTAGAACCATGTGCATGAGATTTTAAAGTAATTTTTCAAAGGTTTATATTGCAGCTTGGGGTTAAACCAGTAGAAGTCTTATTCAGGCAGTTGTGTGTGTGTCACATGCACGGAACATTAAAGTAACCACATTAATGAATTGCTGGGATCTGCTGCCAAGTCTCAAGAACTGCATCACTGCTGAGATAAAAGAAGACGACGAAAAAAAACAACAGGAAAAAGTCTAGCTGGCTCTTCACTTTGGATGTGAATAGCCAGCTGCTTTGTCCAAATCAGCCCTATTCAGCAAACCAGTCACAGCCGAACAGACTGCATTCCCTTCACTTAGTGTTGTGCTAAACAACATCCACATATTCATGGCCTCTTGTGCTATAAGGACACTTTTACCCTTGAAAAAGACACTTAACCCTGAATCGTTCAGTGAGTCACCTTGAATATGTCCACAAGTGTCCTTGTAGAGACACGTTTGATAAGAAAACAATATTATAATAGATAGCAGTCCTCCACAGGAGGCTTTTTTATGGTTCAGCAACAAGATTTAGCTGGTAGATCTGTTATTCAGAAACTGAGGGTTTATGTTTTCAGAATGTGTGATTTTTACCATGCAATACTGCTATGCCATACTTTAGAAGAGAACACACACACACACACCCACCCACACGCACACATACGTACATACATACACATACATACACACATTCGTTTGTTTTTGTGAAAACTGGAGACATCCCATAGGCGTAATGGTTTTTATACTGTACAAACTGTATGTGCTATCACCCTACACCAACCCTACACTTAACCCTACCCCTTACAGGAAACTTTCTGCATTTTTACTTTCTCAAAATAAACTCACTCTGTATGATTTATAAGCGTTTTGAAAAATGGGGACATGGGGCAATGTCCTCATAAGTCACCGTCTCCTTGTAATACCCATGTCATTATACAAATTTATGTCCTCATTTGTCACAAAAACGCACGCACACACACACACACACACTAAATAGATATACAAACTTTACTGATAAAAATTAGAGTTGGATTCAGCCTTGAAACAATTTTCACTCAGGAATCTATAGTAAATAATTTCAAAGAAAGTAAAAGTAACTTTAAAATCTAGCTTGACAGTCATGCTCTCCACTCACTATTGTTGCATAAACAAGAGCAGTTTGTCAAAGAAAATGGTGATTTTTTTTTTTTTTTTTTTTTTTTTTTACAGGTTTCTACAAAGTTTTTGCATCAAAAATACTAAACTGGGAAAATCTCTACTGTCTCTTATTTGGTTTCAAATTGTTACGGAAGCAGGCTCACACAACAGGTTAGATGCAAATACCAGTATATTTTATTGAACAGTAGAGTAAATGAGGCTGATAGCAGGTGAGTAGAAACTTCAATGGTTATTGTCATAGAGGATGAGAACTGAAGAAATGTCTTTTGCCTTGCCAGGAACTCGTGGAAGCTGGGGAAACACACACCTCACTGGAAGAGTGGATATACAGGTCAGGTATCGCTGGAGGAGGCAGACGCTGGAGAGAGGGAGACAGGACGCTGGAGAGTACACAGGAGGTAAGTAAACAAGCAGGTAAGTAGTAGGTAAGTCACTGGGATAGCTTAAGGAGTCCACTTCGTAGAAACGAGACCGGACGTTTGAGTGCAGTGAGGTGTGTGGTTTTATGGTGCTTGGTGATGATACAGTCTGGCTCTGTATGCTCACAGTCTCTCCACGACTATGCCCGGGTTGTACGTCCAGGTCTTCGACCACTAAAACAGGAGACACATCTGCTATTTTTGCATTCCGTCTCAGAGTGACCGGTTTATTGGATGGGTTGATTACTTTGACTGGCACCAATCTGTCACCGGGTAATGTGACTATAGCACGCCCAACAAGAACAGCTTTCTTATGAGTTTGTGCTTTAGACGGCTCCACCAACACAGTACTTCCCACAGAAATAGTAGAACCGGTCAGGAGTCTGCCCCACACAAGGTGCTCTTCTGAGGCAATAGCGTGACTGCTTGAGTAAGCTTAACAGTTACGACAAAAGTTGGGATACTACCACCTTCCCATCTATCGCGCCCAGACAGCATACTCAAGAACCGCTGAATCTCTGGTTCTCTGGTAGAATTTGGCTGGTTCATCACACGCCAATTGCACTGGGACTGTTTAAGTTGACTGAGAATGTACTTGATGACGTTAGTACCAACAATTAACTGATCTTTTTGCCCTGGTACGACCAAGGTAGGCACGATAACCGAATGTCCATACACACACATCTTTAGCTGGTAGATACACTTGGGGTTGACCTGAACACCACCACAACCAACAAGCAAAACATCGCCATGGGGCTGGTCAGGCTCAAGGGTCCCGCATGCATCTAGCAGCTTGTGCTCTGTCTCCTCATTAATTGTGCATGCCATAGAACCAGTGTCTAGAAGGCCTTGGCAAGTGACCACATTATTCACCAGTACATCTGTATAAAACAAACTGTCAGCTTTTTCCAGCTTTGTAATGTCCTGAAACAAAATGATACTGCCACTTGATTCAGCCTGACAATGATTGCTATAGATGACCATGGGATCTTCTTTACTGGTGAGGGGCTGACTAGCTCTACTCACATCGCCCCCTCCTCGACGTGAGTGAACTAGTTTCAATGATCATATATGTCAGGAGACTGGGCCACAGTTTGGCCAACAACCTTGTGACAGGCTTTGCACTGATGCCCAATCTCTAGGCATGCAAGACATCTTTTTTCCTTCATTTAGTGGGAGCGAGTCGAATGAGATCGATCTCCACAGACTCCACAGCTTTCTCGGTAACAACAGCCTGATTTGCTACAACCTTAGGCACAGGTGGGACTGATTTCCAGGACTTACAGTCCCTCTCATGCTCATCAATGGCCTCTTGGACTTCCTTAGCTGACCATTTGCTTATGGGCTTACACCTAAAGACACTGGAAAGGTCAGAATTAGGGCAGTTTCTGATAAATATCATTGCAACCTCTGAGCTCATGTTTTTCATCTTGCCACCATATCTTTTCAGGTGAGCGTCTGCTAGCTCGGCCGCCTCATTCAACCTGACCCAATAATCAACAGGGCGCTGGCTTTTCTTTGGCTGCATCACATGAAAGTCGGCCAGTGGCTGGCACGAGCCAGGGCTCTCGCTAAAATTGTCCTTCATAGACAACTTCAGGACAGAGTACAGCAACTGGGCTAATTTTCAGCTTAACCTTGACAATGCTCTTTTGCCCGGCCACAGAGATGGTTCAATATCTCTTCCACACTGTTGGCTTTGTTGCAACCTTTTTTAGACAAATACACCTCCATCTGTTCAATCCATTCCAGGATGGAACATTTGTCGCTACCATCCCCTCTGAACATTTGCGGTTCTCTAATGTCAGCTTTGACTATCAGATTTAACTTGGACAGATCGAGGCTTGTAGACAGGGGTATGGCCCCAGAAGGTTTCTGCTCAAACGATGAAGCAGAATCAGGTAATGCAGAATTCTGATTGGTTAACAACTGTGAAACAATTGAATCACCTATCTGGTTTCCAAGCTTGCCAATGAGGTTGCGCAGCTGCTGTGTAACGGTTTCACTTCCAGCATTGGCAGTAGTAGAGGAAGATGGCTTATTAATTCCATCAGTGTGCGGTCTAACTGGAGCAGCCACAGAATCATAATTCAATACACGTGGTACACCAACTACGGGCTCACCTACCCCCAATAGCCCTCGACCTCTGCCAATGTGTGGTGTCATCAAGTCTTCATTCCACCCCCCTTCCGCCATGTTACAAATGGTAGATGATAACAATAAGAAACATACAAAAAAAAATTCAACTTCACAGTTACTGTATGCTTCTACAAGCAAAGACAAAAGAAAACGAAAAATGTAAGAGTTCAGTCCAATGTGCGCATAGTGTGTGAAGTGAGAGTTCAGTTCAGTTACTGTCAATGTCCAGACACTGCCACCAGAACATCAACAATGAAGATTCTTCGGTCGCCGACTTCAGAAGCATCGTGATCCCGGGTTGTCAAACCCCAGCGATCAGCTGCAGCAGATCTGGTGTATCCGGGTCATGGCACCAAAATGATGTAGCGTGTCTGGACCGGGACGCCGTCACACAAAGACCACACACAGGATGAGATAGCTTTGGTTTTAATCTGCAACAGGAGAATTAATCAGTGGATGACAGGCGACTGCATCTCCCTCTCTGGTACACACAGAGTTGTTTGCAGGGAAAGCAACGGTACATGTGTTCATTAGCCTCGTAACAGGTAGACTTTTGAAATTCTGGTAGAATTATTTATATATATATATATATATATATATATATATATATATATATAAATAATAATTCAATATAGGAAAGAAAAAAAAGCAAATTAAATTAAGTCAATTAATTATTCAGTTACACTAGCAATGTACTAAAACGTGTTAACAACATGGTAGAAACATGCTACTCATGCTAACAACATGATACTTATGCTAACAACATGCTAATCATGTTAGCATGATTAGCATGTTGTTAGCATGAGTAGCATGTTTCTAGCATGTTGTTAACATGTTATAGTACATTTCTAGCATGCTTTATGTTGTCCTAGAATAGCTTGAACCCTCTATAAGTCTTATTGTACAAACGTTTTGACCCACTTAATGAAAGTCTACGGGACTTTTCGTAGCTTTAATCATTCATTTAACAAAAAAAGCACAGGTCAATCAGTTAGAAAAGATATAGCAATGAGAAAACAATGAAAAATGAGAAAATGGTGATCTTGAACAGGTTTCTACAAAGTTTGAGAAAATCTCTATTGTCTTACAGATGTCAAATAGAAAAAGCTTTAGAAAAAGCTAAGAACCATTGAAAAAAAATTGACTGAAGGTGCTTGTCCTGGAAAAATTCCTTTTGGCATAGAATCAGCCAAGATGATCTCTGCATAACTGAAGTTTCACACAAAACGTGAGTGAAACTTCAGTGAAACTGCAAACAATGCAAACAATAACAGCCTTACAGGCTTCACTAACATGGAGATGAGATAAAGGAATGTGCATTTCCATTCGCTGGTGGTAATTTTGGCATTTCAGAAACAAATAAAGCATCCAAACAGCTGAAAATCTACCTTATTTGAACTAGAAATGAACTAGAAACATCATTATGCTTTGACTTCTGCTGGAGAGTGACACAAATTCCTGCATAATTGTTGGTTTAACTTTAAGTAGTGTATCAATCAAACTAAAGCAATTTAAACGATGCGACAGGCTGGAGTCTGTCTAATGATTTCCCACAGTTTTACAGCCCAATTTACTTGTTTTATAAAAAAATTGAGACACTAAATGCCAGTGTGTTCTTGTGATATTTCAAAGCTATCAAATATGCTTCAGTAAAAACACTAGTGAACTCACATAAACAGAGCAGCTCTGTGCATTCTCAACTGGTTTTACCTGCATCGTTTGTCTTTATTTTGTGCACTGCAAACACATATGCGATGCGAGAATGTGATCATTTTTTAGTTTGTACAGAGAAGTTGCACTAATATTTACAAATTCTTTACTTCATGAAATACTTTCACTTTCCAAATGAGGGCATTTTCCATCACCTGAACATGCTTGCACCTGTTCAGATAACAGCCTGCTGCACCTTTAACCTGATCCTGGTATTTGTTCACCATTGTTATTAATCTTTTGAAGTAGACTTAACTACTCAATTACAGATTTTATTTTTAAACGGACGATAAATGTTTTATTTAGGGTGTCTCATTCAAAGGAACTCAATGCAAACTCACTCACGTGGCAGACAAACAAAGCAGACACATGTCAACATGGATAACGTGTCCTCAAAAGACATGAGGTTAGATAAACAAATTGCCCTATTCAGTCTAGGTCATGTTTTTTATTTTTCTATAATGTTGAACCTATGCAGTTCATGGTCATTTTAATACATAGGTTGGCACTTCATTTCACTTCAATGTAAAACTGGGTTCAGAAACAAGATGCTTATATCAATTACTTCAACTTATATCAACAAGACAAAGCAAACACTTAAAGATTTGCTGCTGATTTACAAGCAATGAAACATGTCTACATAAAGACTGTCTGTTTATGTATATTGTAGGCTATATGTTGAGAAATTATTCGCACAATCATTTAAATATATCTCTCACTATGACTCCTTAGGGGGTGTTTACATAAAAACACAGTAACAATAATTTATTTTGAAATATGACAAAAATGCACTATAAACCGAATTACATTCAAGTCCTTTGAAGTTTTTTTTAAAAATATGACAGATTATAGATTATATTATATTTTAAAATTAGGCTATATTTTAAATATATTAGGCATATATTATGCTTTGAAATGTGCATTCATTGTCAGAATGCTTGTTTTTGTTTTGGTCTGTGTGCCTCTGCCCACTGCCAGTTTACCCAATAGTATTTCTATTTCGACACCCCAGGTTGCCAGTTGGTAAAAAAACACTGCGCATTTCAGTTATGGAATCCAGCAAATGAACTGGGTCAGAGATCGCAGATTCTACCCGACCTAAAAAACCTCGGCATCCAAATAAAAAAATCATTATGACCAGAGGAATATTAAAACGCAGTTAAATCAGCTCATCAACTTAAAGGTGCAAGGCTCATTGCGTGTCCTCAATCTGGCATCCCCGAGTGAGCATTGAGTTTAAGAACGAGGGAGCTCTGTCCAATATTTTGAATTTGGACTGCAGTAGACTATTTCAACCTCTAGCTGTCAAGATTACATAACTGCACCTTTAAATGAACTAAATATTTCAATATTCTGCAAATGCTAGCATCTCACTTTAATTCAGTGTGATAATATGGTATACAAAACAATCAAGCCAGATGATAAAAAGTTGTCAAACATTCATCTTTACAGAGTATCAAAAGTCTTTAATATTTTGTATTTAAAAAAAAAAAAAAAAAAAAAAAAAAAAAAACTCAACAGAGAAAGAGTAATATCATGTGTACAAAAACAGTTTGAAGATACAGAAAATTAAAAAAGATTTTTTTTTTTTTTTTTTCACACAACAAATCAAGAAAATTCCTGAGGTCTGTCAATATAGGAGCTTGATTATACACTTAGAAAAACGGTACAACAGCTGTCACTGGTCTAGTGCCCTTTCAAAAGGTACTAATATGTACACTTTAGGTATTAATTTGTAACTTTAAGATACTAATATGCATCGTTTAGGTGTAAAGAAGGTACAAAGGTGTACCTTTTGAAAAGGTACCGCACAGTGTTTGGGAGTAACTAGTTACATGTAACAAAATGTACATCTGTACTAAGATCTGCAGAATTTTCTCAGCTTCATTGTCACTGAAAATAAAGTCTAATTCAGGCATCAAAACCTCAATACTTTGAGAGTGATTCTTCACAGCAACGGCGGAAGACACCACATTACTTATGATGTTAACAATTACAAAGGGGGTTTCATCTGAATATTTTCACACACATACAGATTGCATTGACTGCTCAAAAATATGAGACACCAATGTTTCAGGAGTTTAGGACACTTGCTTGTTCGATAACTGTTTTATTTCCTATTTGGGTTTATGTATATGCTTTATTTTTTAAGATTAACAGATTTTTTCCCAATGCATTGTTAGATGCAAGTGTTTTCTGTCATAGCTATGCAAAGATTTGATTTCAAAAACAGTATCATTAAACTATATCTTATGATTTTAAACCTGTATTTAACCTCAGAACAATCTCAAAGTAAAAAGCAGTGCTAAAGTTTGATTTTGTGTTGGCTGTGCTTTAATATTAAATTATTATAATCTTAAATCAAGTGATGAGGGATTTAGAAAGTCTGACAGTAATCAGTGTCGAGTACTACTGTATGGTTAACCCAACCTGCTTTACATGTTTGAAAATGATTTCAAGTTGAAAACATTCATTAGAAATTTAGAAAAGTTATCAAAAAGTAATCAAATGTAATCAGTTACTATAATAAAGTAATTGAATTAGTTACACTACTTATTACATTTTAAATAGGGTAACTTGTATTTTGTAAACTATTACATTTCCAAAGTAACCTTCCCAACACTGGTACCGCCCCAGTGACAGATTTTGTACCTTTTTTTCTGAGAGTGTACGGACTTGAGATCATTTAATGTAATTACTGCATACAGTAGTCTGATCAAACAGATCAACGACATTCTGTTGTTTCACAGAAATCAATATAAAACAGAACATACAGCTTAGGATAAGAGTACACTCAGTAGACCAAATAACAGATAGTTATTATTCCTCAGTACACACTTTTAACCACACTGGTGCAATACTGGTATCAATAATAAACGTTTAAAGGCTCATGACCTACACTGGATGTGAAACACAACTGCTACACAGTCCTGCTGTGTTGTTGAGATGCTCTTTCTCTTTCTGGAGTCGACATGGGGTTGTGGGATTGTACTTCCTATAAATGATTAACATTATGTTGATGAAGCCGATTATGGCGCCAACAGTGACAGTGAATTAAAAACAACATCAGACTCGTATATTCATTTTATTCTGTATATTTCTTCTAGAGATTAGAAAGAATGTGTCTATTAATTTCAAGATCTATGTAATTTGACTCCTGAAATCACTATGATTCATGATTTGGAGTTACAAATGTGCTGATAAGAGGTTGAAGAGCAACTTCTTATGTTCCTGTAAGTCATTTGGACAAGTAAATAATAGTAAAATGATATGTATAGTAATAGTAATATGAATATGATAAGCAATACCTTTCTTAACGGTGTCTGTAGTGATGGGTTTATCTCCAGACTCTTAAAGATCATAAGGTCAACAAAATAAAACAAATTGATGTTTAATAAATACCAGCACCATGTAGCCTGTTACGTTAACAATTAATTCTGTTGCCTTTGTTCCACAACTTGTTTGGAAAAGAAAATAAATTTTGCAGTCATATTTGCACTTGCTTTGTAATCACATGTGACGAATGTCTCTTGCTCACAGGTCTAGTTAAAAACGTTTTTGTAGATTACTGTGTCATTTTCTCTGCCATCCTTAAATATATACAATTTAATGCAGCATTGATTAGCTTCTTTAGTGCAGTTCAGTGAGATTTAATTCTTCATGCACAGTTCTTGTCACATCAGCACAGCTTGAACTGAAGGGACATGAATCTGAAAAGTTAGTTTATCCATTTACCAGATGAGCTACAGAGCAAGTTTACTGCACCAGTACATAGTAAACATAAAAATGTATTACTTTATAAATCATGGACTATGGTAAATGTGTAGCATAGAATAGTAACATTTTTATAGTAGTTGAAAGATTACAATCCATTCTCATTTTGGATTTTTCATGTCTCAGTTGTGGGAATTTTAGGAGAAACATATAGGACACTGCTGACACTAAAATGAGAGATTTATGAGAATCACTAAGTTCTCATCTTAGGAGTAAACCCCACATTTTTCCTCTGGCACTGGGAAAAAGAGGTCCTGCCAAAATACATGGATGACATGTCATTATCAGCAAAACAAACCAGAGAGACAAAAGGTAAGTGCTCAAACAACAGGTTTATTAACAAGTAGGGGCAGAAGGTAATGTGGCAACAATCCAGAGGTGAGTAGTTAGTGCATGGAAAGGTTTCAAGTCTCTTAGCTGTAATGGAACAGATGGTTGTCTCTTGCAGGTGATCCAGAGGAACGAAGGAGCAGTGGAGAACAGGAACTGTAGAGCAATGGAGCATCTAATGGGTAAGTAAACACAGGTCAGTAAACAGACAGGTAAAGCCAACAGTGTTCATCTTGCATTGCAAACAGTAGACCAGACAGTCAGGCTGTGGGGAGAGTACAGTGATATAGGACGCTTGATTAGTGGCTGCAGGTGTGAGTGATCATGACTGATGACTGTAATGACTGACTGGAACCAGGTGTGAGCCGGGGAGGATTCTGGGACATGGAGTCCAGAGCTGGTGACAGGTGACAGAGACGCCCTGACAGTCATGCTCTCGTGCCAGCTCTATCTGGGTCACTCTGAGAAAGTGCTGCTGATCTAAACCTTTCCGAAAACATTTTCTTACCATCATTGGCCTCACAGACAGACGCGAAAGTCCAAACCAGTACGATCATTTTCACAGAATTTACAATGTCCATGATTTTGGTTATGCAATAAAAGAATGACATTGAATCTTAAACATCTTAATTTCATTTGAAAAGCATTAAGACACTAATGCACTCACCACAAGAACAACACTTATTGGAGTATATCTTGTTTGCTTAGCTTCCTTGCTAAAATCAAATGGTACATGAAGTTTCTGCCTGTGCACATTATTCTAAATCGGTCACTTATGACATGTCCTTTTTGGAAGCTACTAAATTCTAGGTTTGGGAACAGTGCTAGCACTATTTGTAGCATTGCACTAGTTGCTTTTTATTCACAGCTTACAGAGACTGATGACTAGTGATGTCCGGTTCACGAACAAATCGTTCTGTTTAACCAGATCTTCTTAGTGAACCAGTCGAACCAGTTCACCAAATCGAACTGAATCGTTTAAAACGGTTCGCGTCTCAAGTACGCACTAATTCACAAATTACCTAAGTTACTCGGTTTTAAAACGTGCCTGACACTCCCTCTCAGTCAAAATACACCAATATCCCGAGTTATTCAGTTACTCCAACAGTGCATTGACTGAACTGCTGTGAAGAGAACTGACAACACGAGCAGAGCAGCTGATAGACTGAGCATGAGTGCAGTGAACGTACACGTCCACTGCTGGAGCGGTTCTCTTTCTCGAGTCAAGAATCGGGTGCAACAGTTTTCGGATCATCGGTGCACTCAACCGAGAACCGGTTTCTTTCTGACGCGTCCAATTTGAGAACCAATGGGCTGATGATACTGCGCATGCATGTAACTTTTCAAGCGGATGAAAAGCTTGTTATTCAAGTATTTTGCTGAACATCAGAAGTGTGATTAAATAAAACATTGAAAATTATGACTATGACTTACTGTCACTGTAGAGTGTGTTTGGCTCAGCTGAATTATAGTTTTTGAAACAACTGATGGATCAAATTAAAGTATTAGGTTACTCATTTATTTTTAAAAGATAAATGTACAGGTGCATCTTGATAAATTAGAATGTCGTGGAAAAGTTCATTTATTTCAGTAATTCAACTCAAATTGTGAAACTCATGTATTAAATAAATTCAATGCACACAGACTGAAGTAGTTTAAATCTTTGGTTCTTTTAATTGTGATGAGTTTGGCTCACATTTAACAAAAACCCACCAATTCACTATCTCAACAAATTAGAATATGGTGACATGCCAATCAGCTAATCAACTCAAAACACCTGCAAAGGTTTCCTGAGCCTTCAAAATGGTCTCTCAGTTTGGTTCACTAGGCTACACAATCATGGGGAAGACTGCTGATCTGACAGTTGTCCAGAAGACAATCACTGACACCCTTCACAAGGAGGGTAAGCCACAAACATTCATTGCCAAAGAAGCTGGCTGTTCACAGAGTGCTGTATCCAAGCATGTTAACAGAAAGTTGAGTGGAAGGAAAAAGTGTGGAAGAAAAAGATGCACAACCAACCGAGAGAACCGCAGCCTTTTGAGGATTGTCAAGAAAAATCGATTCAAGAATTTGGGTGAACTTCACAAGGAATGGACTGAGGCTGGGGTCAAGGCATCAAGAGCCACCACACACAGACGTGTCAAGGAATTTGGCTACAGTTGTCGTATCCCTCTTGTTAAGCCACTCCTGAACCACAGACAACGTCAGAGGCGTCTTATCTGGGCTAAGGAGAAGAAGAACTGGACTGTTGCCCAGTGGTCCAAAGTCCTCTTTTCAGATGAGAGCAAGTTTTGTATTTCATTTGGAAACCAAGGTCCTAGAGTCTGGAGGAAGGGTGGAGAAGCTCATAGCCCAAGTTGCTTGAAGTCCAGTGTTAAGTTTCCACAGTTTATGATGATTTGGGGTGCAATGTCATCTGCTGGTGTTGGTCCATTGTGCTTTTTTGAAAACCAAAGTCACTGCACCCGTTTACCAAGAAATTTTGGAGCACTTCATGCTTCCTTCTGCTGACCAGCTTTTTAAAGATGCTGATTTCATTTTCCAGCTGGATTTGGCACCTGCCCACACTGCCAAAAGCAGTGTTTCTTTTAATTGTGATGATTTTGGCTCACATTTAACAAAACCCACCAATTCACTATCTCAACAAATTAGAATATGGTGACATGCCAATCAGCTAATCAACTCAAAACACCTGCAAAGGTTTCCTGAGCCTTCAAAATGGTTACACAATAGCCTATACAATCATGGGGAAGACTGCTGATCTGACAGTTGTCCAGAAGACAATCATTGACACCCTCCACAAAGAGGGTAAGTCACAGAAGGTCATTACTGAATGGTTGGCTGTTCACAGAGTGCTGTATCAAAGCATATTAAGTGAAAAGTTGACTGGAAGGAAGAAATGGCGTAGGAAAAGGTGCACGAGCAATAGGGATGACCACAAGCTTGAGAATACTGTCAAACAAAGCTGATTCAAGCACTTGGGAGAGCTTCACAAGGAGTGGACTGAAGCTGGAGTCAGTGATCAAGAGTCACCACGCTCAGACATCTTCAGGAAAAGGGCTACCAAGCCACTTCTGAAACAGAAACAATGTCAGAAGCATCTTACCTGGGCTAAGGAGAAAAAAAACTGGACTGTTACTCAGTGGTCCAAAGTCCTCTTTTCAGATAAAAGTAAATTTTGCATTTCATTTGGAAATCAAGGTCCCAGAGTCTGGAGGAAGACTGGAGAGGCACAGAATCCAAGCTGCTTGAAGCCCAGTGTGAAGTTTCCACAGTCAGTGATGAATTGGGCTGCCATTTCATCCGCTGGTGTTGGTCCATTGTGTTTTCTGAAGTCCACAGTCAACGCAGCCATCTACCAGGACATTTTAGAGCACTTCATGCTTCCTTCTGCTGACAAGCTTTATGGAGATGCTGATTTCATTTTCCAGCAGGACTTGGCACCTGCCCACACTGCCAAAAACACCAAAAGTTGGTTAAATGACCATGGTGTTGGTGTGCTTGACTGGCCAGCAAACTCACCAGACCTGAACCTCATAGAGAATCTATGGGGTATTGTCAAGAGGAAAATGAGGGACACCAGACCCAACAATGCAGATGAGCTGAAGGCCACTGTCAAAGAAACCTGGGCTTCCATACCACCTCAGCAGTGCCACAAACTGATCACCTCCATGCCACGCCGAATTGAGGCAGTAATTAAAGCAAAAGGAGCCCCTACCAAGTATTGAGTACATATACAGTAAATGAACATACTTTCCAGAAGGCCGACAATTCACTAAAAATGTTTTTATTTATTTATTTATTTATTTATTATTGGTCTTATGGGAGTATTTTTTGAGATAGTGAATTGGTGGGTTTTTGTTAAATGTGAGCCAAAATCATCACAATTAAAAGAACCAAAGACTTAAACTACTTCAGTCTGTGTGCATTGAATTTATTTAATACACGACTTTCACAATTTTAGTTGAATTACTGAAATAAATGAACTTTTCCACAACATTCTAATTTATTTAGATGCACCTGTATGTGTGTTAAGGACCATAATCAGATTTGTGAAATACAGTAATTATAGTTAATGATGACACATTCACAAACTGAGTTTGTATTAAATAGAACTGATAATGATATACTGAACGCGCGTGGAGTGTGCCGGTTAGAGCGGTTCTCGTTTTCGAGTCAAAAACCGGTTGGCGGTTGCAATGGTTTTCGGATCAGCGGTTCACTGAACCGAGAACTGTTCCTTTCGGAGTCGGACACGTCCGATTTGAGAACCGATGAGCTGATGATACTGCGCATGCGTGATTCAGCGTGAAGCTGCTGAACATGACAGCCTACTGTGACACCAGTCTGAACCGAACTAGTTCTTTTGAACAACTGATCGCTATGAGCGCGGGTAAACCGCGAGGACTTGAATGAGGGGACCTATCTGGCGAAACGTAAGTTTATTTAATAACAAATAAATCGTAATGGATTATGCATAGTATGTGGATCACGCTTCTGCGCTGAAGTAATTTATTCACTTTATACCTTTAATACTTGTAAAACATATCGTTTGCACTTCGCTGCTTTTACTGTATTTGTGTGCTTAGTTGTAAAACTTGACTTTAAGAAACTTGTCAGATAATGGTGATGTTTTAACTGACTGAAGTAATGATTAGGCTACTGACTACTATATTTGAATATGTTTTTATATATATATATATATATATATATATATATATATATATATATATATTATTCAGCAAGTGCTACAAAACTCTTATTGATTTTGAGTAAATGCACAATAAACATTTGCAATAAAATGAAATTAAGTTGTCATTATTTCTGTTTTGAAATCAGTCAGTGGTTCATCTGCCATGTTTACACCTGTTGCCATACAACACACTGGTGCTTTTTGTGGTCTCAACTGGCTGCTGTTGATAGAATGAGTGATTTTCTTAACTCTGAATGCTCGTCACGTGACAGCAGTTTGCTTAGCTAGGATCATGTTGCTCTCTTTGCCGGAACAGTTAGTATTTCTCAGACAGTTACTCCTGCATCTCACACTCAAACAGTAAACATTGGCGTTAGCAACAGGTTATGGGTTTGATTCCCATGGAGTGCATGAACTGATCAAATATAAATCTTAAATAGATTTCCTACAGAATAAATTTATGAAACTTGTCTTAAAGAGGATACAGATATTCATCTTTAGAGATTATCACAATTCTTTATTCGTTTCAATGTTCTTTTAAAAATAAAAATAAAAAATAAGATACTGTACAAAACCACACTGTTCACACTATAGAAAAATGCATGTGCATTTTACATAAACTTCAGCTATATTAACATTTACTGTACCAAAAATTCGATTTTTAAACCAGCAACCAGAGTTATATTCAGTAGTTTGAGATATAACAGATAGTAGAGTATATAGTTTAGTGGAGTTTAAATAAAGCTTGTGTGTTTCATGAGCACCACATGAAAACTCTGCAGAGTCAATGCTATTATATCACATCTTCTGCATGATCGCTGTTGTCCTCATCATGTTTGATACACAGAAACATCCTCCTCTGGAATCCACAGGATCTGTTCATGTTTGATTTCTTGTTGCGAATGACTGTCATTGTGATGATAATGATGATGATGAAACAGCCCACAACTGCAGCGATGGCAGAAACTTTAGATCCAAGACCCGCTTCTGTGTCTGGTGCAGATACTTCTAATGGGTTTATACCTTCCTCTGTAAAGGTACATTTAAAATGTTTTATAACATTGCTTAAATCATAAACACAAATGAAGCCTATCAGACCACAGACAGTCAGTTTCTGCACACAGACCTAACAATGTGATTTTGCTGCTGAGAATCTGATAAAACTGATTTTCTGACCACAGTCCACAGATGTAATGCCTCTAAAATCAGTCTGATTTAAATATCATGAGAGATGTGTTACTATTTAGAAATCTTACAACTTAAACACTGGAAATTTTATTTCCATTTAAAGTTATGAATATGCTGACAAGAGACTAAGGAGAGATTTTATGAACTCCTGCATTCTAACTAACTTGAAACAGTAATTGACAGTTACAATAAAACTTTCTTACCGGGAGTTTTAAGGCCATTTTTAAGCCCTGTTAACAGATTTTAAACCACTGTAAGTAGATTGCATATAAATGTACAAGTGCAAATAATTACTGCATTATAAATAACAGTATGGTACCTGTTATGTTCACAGTGAATTCTGTTGTTTTCGGAGCAGATTTTGTTTGCAAGAAGAATTTGAATTTTGCTGTCATTGCTGTAGTTGGAGTGTAGGGGCATGTGAGGCTTCTCCTCTGTTCACAGGAGCCCTCGGGAACCACTTTTTTACAAATGTTTGAGTCATTTTTGATTTCAGTGAATTTAAACATTTTAATGCAGCATTCAATGCCCTGCTGAGAGACACTGCAGGTGAGATTTACTTCTTTCCCCACAGATCCAGTCACATCATCACAGGTTACACTGCAGGTACCTAAAAAAATATTATAATTCAGCTATGGAAGAATACAAAAAAAAAAAAAACCAATGTCGTGGAAAAGTTCATTTATTTCACTAACTCAACTCAAATTGTGAAACTTGTGTATTAAATAAATTCAGTGCACACAGACTGAAGTAGTTTAAGTCTTTGGTTCTTTTAATTGTGATGATTTTGGCTCACATTTAACAAAAACCCACCAATTCACTATCTCAACCAATTAGAATACTTCATAAGACCAATAAAAAAAAAACATTTTTAGTGAATTGTTGGCCTTCTGGAAAGTATGTTCATTTACTGTATATGTACTCAATACTTGGTAGGGGCTCCTTTTGCTTTAATTACTGCCTCAATTCGGCGTGGCATGGAGGTGATCAGTTTGTGGCACTGCTGAGGTGGTATGGAAGCCCAGGTTTCTTTGACAGTGGCCTTCAGCTCATCTGCATTGTTGGGTCTGGTGTCCCTCATTTTCCTCTTGACAATACCCCATAGATTCTCTATGAGGTTCAGGTCTGGTGAGTTTGCTGGCCAGTCAAGCACACCAACACCATGGTCATTTAACCAACTTTTGGTGTTTTTGGCAGTGTGGGCAGGTGCCAAGTCCTGCTGGAAAATGAAATCAGCATCTCCATAAAGCTTGTCAGCAGAAGGAAGCATGAAGTGCTCTAAAATGTACTGGTAGATGGCTGCGTTGACTGTGGACTTCAGAAAACACAATGGACCAACACCAGCAGATGAAATGGCAGCCCAATTCATCACTGACTGTGGAAACTTCACACTGGGCTTCAAGCAGCTTGGATTCTGTGCCTCTCCAGTCTTCCTCCAGACTCTGGGACCTTGATTTCCAAATGAAATGCAAAATTTACTTTTATCTGAAAAGAGGACTTTGGACCACTGAGTAACAGTCCAGTTTTTTTTCTCCTTAGCCCAGGTAAGATGCTTCTGACATTGTTTCTGTTTCAGAAGTGGCTTGGTAGCCCTTTTCCTGAAGACGTCTGAGCATGGTGACTCTTGATCACTGACTCTAGCTTCAGGCCACTCCTTGTGAAGCTCTCCCAAGTGTTTGAATCAGCTTTGTTTGACAGTATTCTCAAGCTTGTGGTCATCCCTATTGCTCGTGCACCTTTTCCTACGCCATTTCTTCCTTCCAGTCAACTTTTCACTTAATATGCTTTGATACAGCACTCTGTGAACAGCCAACCATTCAGTAATGACCTTCTGTGACTTACCCTCTTTGTGGAGGGTGTCAGTGATTGTCTTCTGGACAACTGTCAGATCAGCAGTCTTCCCCATGATTGTATAGGCTATTGTGTAACCATTTTGAAGGCTCAGGAAACCTTTGCAGGTGTTTTGAGTTGATTAGCTGATTGGCATGTCACCATATTCTAATTTGTTGAGATAGTGAATTGGTGGGTTTTGTTAAATGTGAGCCAAAATCATCACAATTAAAAGAACCAAAGACTTAAACTACTTCAGTCTGTGTGCATTGAATTTATGTAATACACAAGTTTCACAATTTGAGTTGAGTTAGTGAAATAAATTAACTTTTCCACGACATTCTAATTCATTGAGATGCACCTGTGTATATATATATATATATATATATATATATATATATATATATATGCCTATTTATTTATTTATATTTGAATGTGATTGAGTATATATTGGGCTTTTGACGCCCAATGCATTGTGTCTTTTATATGTTAGATTTTCAATAGATTTGACTTCTATGGGTGAGCCACATATTTACATTCATCATTTATTATGAGTTGTAGCTTTAATATATACACTATTTATTTACTAAAAGCGGAATAATACAGCAGTCTGTGCATGCAGCCTCATCCTGTTTCTTTCTTTTAATCAGGTATAGTAGGTGGAGAAAACACAAGATGATTGAAAATGTGATATTGTATACTTAGCTGTATTTAAAAAAAAAAAATAAAAAAAAAAAATAAAAAAAAACTGCAAATATTCACCTTTGGGTGAACCATCCCTTTAAAACTACATTTTCCTTGTACGGAACAGAAAAGTGTGAACAGTCTTCATAACTTTTGAAAAGTGTGAACAGTCTTCAGTTTTCGCCACAGCTATATCACCCTGCAGCCCAAGACTGGTTGCCCACTGAAGCTAAGCAGGGTTGAGCCTGGTCAGTACCTGGATGGGAGACCTCCTGGGAAAACTAGGTTGCTGCTGGAAGGGGTGTTAGTGAGGCCAGCAGGGGGTGCTCACCCTGCAGTCTGTGTGGGTCCTAACGCCCCAGTATAGTGACGGGGACACTATACTGTCAAAAAGCACTGTCTTTCGGATGAGACTTTAAACTGAGGTCCTGACTCTCTGTGGTCATTAAAAATCCCATGGCACTCGTAAAGAGTAGGGGTGTAATCTGGCCTAATTCCCTCCACTGGCCCTTGTCAATCTTGGCCTCCTAATAATCTCCATCCACTGAACTGGCTCTGTGACTCTCTCTCCTCTCCACCTGTAGCTGGTGTGTGGTGAGCACACTGGCGCCGTTGTCCTGCGGCTGCTGTCGCATCATCTAAGTAGATGCTACACACTGGCAACCCCCCCCACATGATTGTAAAGCGCTTTGGGTGTACGACAATACACAATAAAGCGCTTTATAAATGCCTCATTCATTCATATTTAGGTAAAAGAGCTTGAGTGCAAAAACATAAATATAGCACAAAAAACTATATTGCTTACTGACCTTAATGTATTTCATTCCCTATTGTGGAAACTGTTTAAACAGTGAATCTGTGTTTTGAATCAGACTAAGAGCCGTTTATACTGGGGTTTTTTAAAGAGCCACATATTTTGTATATCTATGAATCTGATTTGAACAGTGCATAAACTGCTTAGACTAATCATAAAAAGTTAGCCATCTAATATGCTTTCTTGAAGACTGATCATAGCTGTTTAAACTGAGTCACTAAAAGGTAGACTGACCCAGTCTGAATCAGAAAAGTAATCTGATTATATCTTGGTTAACTGCTAGGTGGTCTAACTAGTTCTTATGTTCCGATGTTTATGCAACTGGCATTTTTATTATCTTAGATTTAGTTCCTCTTCTAAATTCTCACACACATTCAAGGTGAAGATTATTGTCTTACCATCATCAGCTTGACAGACAGCAGTAAAGGTCCAAACCAGAATGAACAACAGCACAGCATTTACAGCATTCATGGTTTGATTCTGCAATAGAAAAAATAAAAATGACAGAAATGTTGCATCAGAAATAAAACTTAGGACTAATAAGGAAGTAGATAGAGAGTACATAGAGACTTTAAAGAGGACGATTTACTGAAAGTGCAGCAGAAATGTCAGCATTTAAAAGCAAAGATTTACCTCGATTAAGTTAGTTCTGAATGTTTTTAAAAAAAAAAAAAAAAAACAGAATGCATGTATTCAAGACTTTCCAGTAGCTGGTTATTGATTAGTAAAAATAATGGGAATTTTTCATGCTCAGAGAGAGTCTCACCTGCAGTCTATGTGTCTTCACAGCATGAGTTCATTCCACTCTGACTCTCTCTACTGCTCACGCGAGCATATAAATACTTTGCTACTATAATCTTTCACTTTCAGCTATCGAGGGACACACAGCTGTACTAAACTGGTAATTTCCCTTCCATAACGATGCAGACAGCTACCAAACCATGTCTGTCAACATTCCCATTTTTTCCGGGAGTCCCCTGACTTTCACACCCATCTCCTGCTCCCCTCCCATTTTGTTATTTCTCCCAGAAAACTCCTTGAGACCCAGCTATGGAGTTTTTGCCTCTGTAGTGGACATTCTATTTTAGTGAATTTCTCTGAGACCTCACATGTCACAGTTGTAAGTCTGGATGTCCTGTACAGAGCACATTCAGGGCTTTTTAGAGATACCAAATGTTTGGAAGTTTCACCATGACCACTCCCTCTCCTAGGTCTTTAAAGATGGCTAAATTTAATTTAGTGAAAAATTTAACATCCTTATGGAAATATGATTGTATTTTGTAATTGTCATTTAAATCTGAATAATTTTCAAATTGTTTGTCATAAAGCAACATCTCAGGAAAATGTTATGGGTTTTCAAATTCAAATATGACTTCCTGTTATGAAACAGGACATCATTTCATTCATGTCCACTGTAGAGGACACCAGGACTAAAAGCGTGGTTATTATAACATTTTGGGAGACATAACAATTGAATAGGAAAATAAATTATATATAAATTTTCTTATGAAATATTAGATATTATTATGAAAATCTGGCCAATTATTACTCCCATTATGACAATTCTTTTTTCAACATGCTGTCCTAACAGCAACACATTAATATGCAAATTAGATACAGTGTATAGATACACTGTGTATATATTTTATAACATAGTTGAGAATCATCCTTAAACAAAGTTTAGTATAAACAAATCCTGAAACCTAAAAATTGATTGGTGATTTTAAAAAAAATCCCATTGTTTTTGTCTTTTTGATGTCTATTCATGCCATTTTATTTTTAGAAAAACTTAGTCCTAGACGCCGGAAGTTGAATCAAGCATCACTGGTAGAATTTGGAGAAGACAACTCAGGTGCTCCATAATGAAACTAACAAAATATACATGTAAATTTAACAAAAGCTGAACTGAAGCATTTAATTTATATCTCGAAGCCATATCGACAATGCCCACGTCTTTTGCAAAGCGTGTCGCACTGATTTTAATATCGGACACGGTGGGGAAAATGACGTTACTCAGCACAATAAATCACAAAACCTCACAGCAGAGGCTGCTGGGCAATGTTTCTATTTATGTAATAAAATTTGTAATAATAATAAAATGAAATAAAAATAAATATTATAACCTGACTTATTCATGCTTATTTTTATTCATATTTATTTATTATTTATAATACAGCCTGCCTCTGTCATCCAGCAGGAGCACCACCAACTTTGTCTTTAAAAAGGCTTAATCTATAAACATAATTTATGCTATAGCCTATTACACTATAAATGTATACATTATATTTATATTATTTTATTCCTGAATGGTACTGTTAGACCCTGAAAAATGTGAAGCATTGTGTTTCATTTGTGCTATTGCTTGTAATTTATTGATTAATGATTGTTTACTTGTCTTTATGTAACATTACTTATTAAAATGCAAAGTTAAAACAATGAAGAGCTTTTTCTTTTTCAAAATTGTGTTAATACTAGTGATTTCCTGAAATAAAAATTCTGCTCTTTGTGTTGTGTTTATTTTGATAATCCATTTCATATTAATATGAAATGTTGTAACTGAAATGAAAATTGACCATTACTCAACACTCAGGTTTGGTCCCTGCACCTGTCAGACCAGCACACTTTACAACATCAAAGCAGTTCACTCAAAAGTGAAAGTCCTGCTATTCATTTTGCCATGAAACAAAAGGAATTTTTTTGAGAAATCTTCATGCAACTGTACAAGATCTCCACAGTTCATAGCGAGACAAAACAAGCAGCATGAAATCACCATAAAGACTCATTTACTACACATGCGGTAGATCAAGGGTTTCCAAACTCGGTCCTGGAGGGCAGGTGTCCTGCAGTTTATCTCCAGCTTGCCTGCTAGACCCCTGTCGTTAAAGCAGTCGCCTCAGTTGCTTAAATTAAAAATGCAAATGTAATAAATCTGTATTTCATTTGATGCCAGCTGGCACTTTAAAACTGTATAAATATGATTTACTTCCTTCACGATATATGATCATGGTTTCTCCAGCCCACGCACCGCACCTCTCTGTCACTAGTCTGTCATTAGTTTTATTCTTGTTGCGTGAATGGTTGATAAGGAAATTATGAAACATACCTAGAAAGTGGAAAGAGAAGCTCTGCGGCAGTTCAGAGAAATGAAAGAAATGAAGCGAGATCTGAGAAATTAAGCTCATCACAAAGTTACTGAATTAAACTGAAGCAATGAACTGATTTTAACTGAATAATGAGAGTTTACTATCTTCTTAGAGCTGCTTTACAGCAGAATTGATCTCTGTTTGCATCACTGAATCATTATTTTCCTGTTTATCACTGTAAATCTGCTTTGAAACAATCTGTATTGTACACTATAGAAATAAAGATAACTTGACTGAACTCAAACAAACGTCTGACCATCATCACTTTGACTCAAATTGCACAGCAGTGATCATGATCTTAATGATGACTTTACTGCATGGAAATGCCATTTTTATAAATATTTTATTTTAATATATTATCTTATTTATTATTCATTTAAATATATACTTTGTGTTCAATGTTTTCATTTTCATTTCTAATATTAATATGTATTTTTTTTTAAATGGTAGGCCTATATTTTTTTGGTAAATATAATAATTATTATTTTTTTTTTTTTGTCATGATGTAATTGTTTTATTTATATTTGCATTGTATCAGCTATCAGCTACCTTGCAGTACAGATATTAATCAGCATACGCTGAAAACTGATATCAGTAAATGCATAATAATTATTTAAATTATGAAATTAATCTGTCATTAACTCTGTTGTGAAATCAGTCAGTGGTTCATCTGCCATGTTTACACCTGTTGCCATACAATACACTCGATGGTGCTTTTTTTTGTGGTCTTAACTGGCTGCTGTTGATGGAATGAGTTATTTTCATGTTTCTGAATGCTCGTCATGTGAGAACAATTTGCTTATCTAGGATCATGTTGTTCTCTTTCCCGGAAAAGTTAGTATTTCTCAGACAGTTACTCCTGTATCTCAAACAGTAGACAGTGGCATTAGCAACAGGTTTGATTCCCATGGAGTGCATGAACTGATCAAATATAAACCTTGAATAGATTTCCTGCAGAATAAGATTATGAAACTTGTCTTACACAAAAAAATTAAAATAAATAAATAATGCATACATACAGATCAGCTCTTTGTACTCTTCACCCACTTTACTAATTTAACTGGTTTAACTTATGTACAAACAGAGAATACAGATATTCATCTTTAGAGAATATCACAAGTCTTTATTCATTTCAATGTTCTTTAAAAAAAAAATGAAATAAGAAACTGTACAAAACCACACCATTCACACTATTAGAAAAATGCATGTAAAATATTAAGAAATCATTTCCAAACTTAAGCTTTAATAACATTTACTGCACCAAATACAAAACTGATATTCATTACAGACATTCCTTGAAAGTCTGGGGAAAAAAAACATCAAAACCAAACACAGTTTGTGTTTCGCTGTGTTTCCTCTTAAAGTTCACAAAGGCTTGAGTTCATTACAGTCACATATACACTGATCAAAGAGATCAATAATCTACTGTTATTTCACAGAAATCAATATAAAACAGAAAAAGAGTTTTAAATCAACAGCCAAAGTTATATATTCAGTAGTCTGAGATATAACAGATAGTAGAGTATGTAGTTTAGTGGAGTTTGAATAAAGCTTTGAGCACCACATGAAAAATCAAACAAAACTCGACTCATTTTCCGGACGATTGTTGTCATCATCATGTCTGACACCCAGAAACATCTTGTTCTGGAATCTACAAAGTTTAGTGAAGTTTGGCTTTGTTTTGTAAATGATTATCATCATAATGATGATGAAACCACTCACAACTGCAGCGATGACAATAGCGTTGGATCCAAGACCTGCTGCTGTGTCTGGTGGAGATGTTCTTGATGGGATTTCTGGGTCCATATGTTTTAAGTAAACTAAAGAAATAATCAGTAGTTGTATTAAAATATATTAACATTGTTACCAAGAATTTTACTAACGATTTCAGATTTAATGGTCTTTGTTTACAGTTTTTAAACCACTATTTAAAATTATTGGTTATTACATCGAACAAAAATTTACATTTGCAAAGATTTACTAAATTATAAGCAAAAACATTACAGTATATGCAGTACCTTTTGTGTCCACGGTGAATTTTGCTTTTCCCATTCCATACTTTGTTTGCACAAAGAATCTGAATTGTTCTGTCATTGCTGTAGTTGGAGTGTAGCGACATGTGAAACTACTCTGTTCACAGGAGACTTTAGGAAGCTCTTGTGCACAGATTGCTGAATCATTAAAGCTCTCAGGGTATTGAAACTTATACATTGTAATGGAGCATTCAGCACAATTCCAAGAGACACTACAGGTGAAATTTACTTCTTTCCCCACAGTTCCCGTCACATCATCACAGCTTATATCTGAAAAATAACAATGTATATCATACAATACAGCAACTGAACAAAAAGAAAAATGTTATTTTTGACATCTCGTGAAACTCTGATTTTAACATGTGTCTGTGAAAATATTTTCTAAAAGCAGAATAATGCAGTCTCTGCATGCAGCCTCATCCTGACTGTTTCTTTTAAGCATATGTGTCAGACATAATTGTCCAGAAAACATAAGATTTTGTAGGCATGATTGAAAATGTGATTTTACACTTATCTGTATGAACATATTGTTTTACATAAAATAGCACATTGCTGGGCAGAAAAAAAAGGGTCCTGCTCCTTGACCATAATGGATTTCACTTCCTATTGTGTAAACTGTTTAAACAGTAAATCTGTATTTTTAATAACACTTACACTGGGTATTTCTTAAAGAGCCACATGTTTTGTATATCTATATATGAATCAGATTTGACCATTTTTTCATGATTGATATTTTATTATTTCAGATTTAGTTCCTCTAAATTCTCACACACATTCTAGGTGAAGTTTATTCTCTTACTTTTATCAGCTTGACAGACAGCAGTAAAGGTCCAAACCAGAATGAACAGTTGCACAGCATTTGCAGCATTCATGGTTGTGATTCTGCAATAGAAAAAATTGACAGACATTTGCATCAGAAATGAAACTTAGGACTAATAAAGAAGTAATAGAGATAGAGATAAGATAGAGACTTTACAGAGGACAGTTTACTGAAAGCACAAATATCAGCATTTATCAGCAAAAGTTTACTTGGATTAAATCAGCTCTGAATATATACAAGCCATATAGACTAATTTTATGGCGTTAAAGTATTTAAAAATTACACAAGGGTGATTAAATTATGACAGAAATTTATTTTGTTTCATGAATTAGGCTATTCCTTTTAGCTTCCAAGAAACACCACCATCTTCTAATGCATCTTTAGATGACATCCTATGTGATCTAATACACAGGCCTAATATAAAACGGTTAAAAAATAAAAAAAACTTGAAAAAAAAAAATCTTTAAGTCTGAGAATATGCTTTACTTATTCAGTAGGCTATAATTTGAAAGGTTTCACCCAACATAATAAATCATGCTTTAACTGGAAGGCGCTGAAGAAACTCATGAGTGCAAAATACAACAGCGAAACCGCAAGATTTATTACAATAAAACACTGAGAGCACACAATGAAACTAAACGCCATGAAATTATTGTTCTTTTTTTCTATTGCATTATCTTTACAGGCAGAACGCAAAAACAAATAACTCTGTAGAAAACACTGCAACACTGATCAGGCAAAATCATTAAAAAAATATATTCATCGGAATTTTGAAATATCTGCAAAATGTGTAATAAATGTAGGCCTAAGAAATTTCCCGTAGTTGGTTATGGATTAGTAAAGGAAATGATTTCGTGTTCAGAGAGAGTTATTTCTCACCTGCGGTCTGTGTGTCCTCACGGGCTGAGTTCATTCCACTCTGACTCTCTCTTCTGCGCACACGAGCTTTCAAATGGTTCACAGTTGTTTATGTTGTTGTAACATTTTTGACCAGCAGTTGGTGCTGTCACCAACCTGCAAATTTCTCATATATGCCATGATGATGTCAGCTGCCATAAAGGCTACATCAAATCCAGGTCTAATAAAGAAACTGACAGGGCCACAACCTCCACAGACATTGAGGTGGACATGTTTGATATTCTTTATGCTGCTCTGTTTGTTGTCATGAAGACAAAAGGTATTAAAACGGTCTAACAGTGCTCTTAAAAGCGCTCGAATGACCAGTCAAATCAAAGAAGGCAGGGCTTTACTGTTCACAGACACCGAACATGAATTTCAGTGAAGATTCAGTTTCAGCAGTAAAGAAGTGCAAGGCCGTGGCGCAATAGGCTACTTCAGCTTAATGCTTGCTTGTCACTAAAGTTAATCATATGCATGTGTTTTTAACTCAATCATTCAATCAATTTTAAACCATTCAAGAACAAGAAGAGAACTAAATTCGGATATATATTTGCATAATATCAGCTATCAGCCACCTTGCAGTAGGTCTATAGATATTAATCAGCAGACACTAAAAAACTGATATCAGTAAATGCACACAAACATTTACAATAAAATGACATTGTTTTCATTATTTCTGAAATCAGTCAGTGGTTCATCTGCCATGTTTAAACCTGTTGCCATACAACACACACAAGTCCAAAAAGAAAAGAGAAAAGCAAAACCAAACAGTTTGAGTTTCGCTGTGTTTCCTCTTAAAGTTCACAAAGGCTTGAGTTCAATAAAGTCACATACACTCTTAAAAATAAAGGTGCTTCAAAAGGTTCTTCAAGCGATGCCGTTCCACAAAGATCCATTCAGTCAAAGGTTATTTAAAGAACCATCTCTTGCTTACCTTTTTATAATCTGAAGAACCTTATTTGCCACAAAGAACCTTTTGTGAAACAGAAAGGTTCTTCAGATGTTAAAGGTTCTTTAAGGAACCATTTAGACAAAAAGGTTTATAGATTGTTATTTGATCTATAATGGGCGATGGGCAAAGTAGCCTAATACTGTAATCTATTAACTACACATAAAAGCCTGTCTCTTTACTTAAGTACCAGATATGAGTGTCATCCATAAAATACTTTTAATACGACTGACTTTGTATTTACTGTGAATTTAATAAAAACATTGTAAGTTACTAATTAGCCTATAACACTTTCAAGAAAAGAGCAAAGAACGTTTACAATATCAAAGAACATTTTCACTTCAGTCCAGCAAGTTCAAGCACTCTCAAAAACTGTCATGATCTCTAAAGCTGTTTACACTGTGAAATTAATATCTTACTTACATTCGTACATCTTCACTTTGTTGTTTCTGATGAGAGAATTAGAATTCAGTCAGCCAGCGTGCGCACAGCAATGACTCAAATGGCACAGCAATGATTGTATGGAGACCTTAATGATGACTTTATGGCAAGTTTCTTTTTTACAATTATTTTAATTTTTTATTTGTATACAGTATAGTTTGTGTTTAATATTTGGATTTTTTTGTATGTAATATATTTTTTAAATTTGTTTATATGGTATGCCTGTTTTCAATAAATATGGAGTAAAATAGCTTTTTTTATGTTTGCATTTTGTGTTTAAATCCTGTTTGTCATTATGAAATGGTCTCATTTATATTTGCATAATATCAGCCACCCTATAAGTAAACACTAAAAAAACTCATATTGATCTGTAAATGCACAATAAACATTTACAATAAAATAAAATTAAGTTATTATTATTATTTCCATTTTTTTCTATTATTTGTATGATTATTATTTCTGTTGTGAAATCAGTCATCTGCCATTTTCACACCTGTTGCCATACAACACACTTTATGGTGCTTTTTGTGGACTCAACTGAATGCTGTTGATGAAATGAGGGATTTTCTTGACTATGATTGTTTGCTTAGATGGGATTATTTTTAACTAGATTTTAACTAGACTTTAACTATATTAATACTGGACTTAATTGTCTGTATTCATTATGTTATAGTTATACACACAACCCTCTTCCAAAGGGTCAAGATGTTTTTGTATCTTCCGTTTACCTGAACACATTCTTTGTACAGCACATTTTTAGTAAAGCTTCTTTTGAACAAAAGTGTTAAAAGTGCCATATATATAGAAAACTGAATTCACTTGATAAACACTTATCCACCCATGAGAGAACCTGTCATTGCAAAATCTCTCCCTCATTAAAGGTAAACAGGTTTTTAATGGATTGCATCGCCTCTAAATGCACACTAAGTCGTTAAACCACGTGTTAAAGTATGAATGCAGGTTGTAAAAATTTTTCCATCATATCAAACAATACAAGCCTCCACCGTTGAGCCTCGAGTGAGGTGTTTCCATGTTGCTTTAGGGTGACTTTTGCTGTGATAAACATGCGTTTAAATAGTTTTGGAAACATTGTTTTGTAATGCAGTAGCAGAAGTACCACTGTGTCTTGCCAACATTTTTTCCATTCCTTCACCCCAGTGGCCTCCAGCTCTCTGCGTCACATGATAGAGAAACAGTTCAAGTATAAAAGCTTGGTTGAGCCTAAAATAATCAGTGTCACTGTGACTTGTTATAGTTTGAGGCAAACGGGCAAATGACTGTTTCTTTAACTTGCTTAAACTCCCCAAAAGATGTCAAAACAAAAAAACAAAACGGGTGCAAGTTTGCAGTAAATATGTATCTTATACATATATTATAGACAGTCTTGTAAATCACTGTCTGTGTACAATACAATACAATACAAAAATATAATGTATAACATTTTTATGGCCTAATTTTCTCATGATAAATGCAAAATATTTTTGCCTATAGGTTTGCAGAAGTTTCAGTTGTTCATATTATTACATATTAAATGCCTTAATGTTCTGTTTCTATATCTCTTATATAAAAATTCTAACAACAAACATCTACAGAATTCCAGCAGAATTACATAAATAGGTAAGAAAATACATTCAGGTCATCTGCACATCAATTTCACAGGTAAACTTAAACTAAAGATCATCTGAGCCAATTTTGATGAATATTGCATATTACATTTTCAAATAGATTTTTCATAGACTTTATAACTTATCTGTCTAGGACAGAACTGTGATAGTCAAAGTGTATTGTAGTCACAGTATTGTACTGTATTTTAAGTGTTTTTTAATGAATTGAGCTGCCATGACAAATTAATTTCCCTGCAGGGGATCAATAAAGTTTATCTAATCCAATCTAATGTAATCTAATAGTAGAATCGCTTCCACAAAGTCCCAGAAATGTGTAGAAAAATCATGACCAGGGCCTGTATTCACAAAATATCTTAAGGCTAAAAGTAGCTCATAATGTGCCGATTTAAGACAAAATCTTAAAAATAATGTGCATGTCAATCGTAAATTTAGGACTCCTAAATTTTTGCTCTAAGAGTATTTCACAAATCATTTTAGCACTAAAACTAGCTCCTAAATCTGTGAAAGGTTAGGAGTAGTGAAGAGGACTCCTAAGTCACTAAGACCAAGCCACAAACTATTCCTAAAATGGCTGTTGCCAGCAATCTACCTCAGAACATAAATATTTTAGAAACATTTGATGATAATGACCTTTTAAAAAGGTGTCACCTTTGGTTTTGGAGGTTACCCCAACTCCAAATTTTCCTTTGATTATATCCTTGTTTTCAATAACCAGTTGGGCAAGAAGTAACAGCTGTTCTTGCGTCCAGTTTTATTATTATTATTTTTTTTACGTTTTTATGTATTACTATCAGCCATGATTATTCTACTCTGTTAAAGGCTGTTTATATGCATATCCGCTAATTGTTTCTGAGAAGCATACATGACAATAAGCTGAACATTTACTTGTTTATTTAGTGACACTTAGCCTGCATTTTAAAATCTTTATTTGAATGTGGCAATTAACTTTTTATTTTTTATTTTTAAACCTTTATTTGAATACGGCAACAATAATATTGTGCTCTACAATATTTCCATTACTAAATCTCTGACAGAGACTATCAGCCAATAACTGTGTGCATAGTTAATAAGCATGCTGACATCATCCATAGCAACGAGGTAAACCCCGCCCTTACTCTTAGCTTTAAGACTTCTCTCTATTCCTTAGTAAAAGTTTGTCTCAGCAGCTTTGTGAATAGGTTTTAAGAGAAAACTCTTAACTAAAAACTTTTACTGCTATTTAGGAGATAGTGGTAAGATAAAATGTTTTGTGAATACGGGCCCTGATCTACAGTAGACTTAGTAATACTTATTGATTTTTCATCAGTGACCTGAGAGATGCTTATTAATGTGAAATCTTTTCCTCTTCAAACGTAAACAAGTTTTTAAAGTATTGCATCACCTCTACAGGCACATGAGCCGTTAAACCATGCGTCAAAACATGAATGCAGTTTTTATCAAATTTTCTGTCATGACAATACAATCCTCCACCATTGAGCCTCAAGCTGGTGTTTCCCATGTTGCTGTAGGGTGCTCTCACCATTGGTGTCATTCAGTAGGCATGTTAATTAATCTGTTTGTCTCTTTGTTTATTTCCACTGAGCTCAAACTCTCTGTGTCACGTGGCAGGGAATCAGTCCAAGTCAGTCCTCAGTTGGCTGATAAACCGGATCATCAAATGCAAACTGTGTGTTGCTTCAAGAGAGCAACAATACATTTGTGTTCTGTTTTATTTACTTTCTTTTATATTCTTTTATTCTTCATTCTTTCATTTATAATCTTTTATTCCATTTAATCATTTTATTTTTCCATTTGATCATATAGTCATTTATAATAATAATTTCAACCATTTCTTATTTCCTTGATTTATTAATTGACAATAGTCGTTTATTAGTTTTATATTATTTTTCCATTGTTGTTTAATCTTATGATTGTGTGTTTCAAAGGCTGTTTGTCTTCATGAATAAGAGATATGAAGGAATGTTTATAGAAATTCAAGGTTTATGGGATGTTGTTGTGAAGCAATTTGGTATAACACTATTTGTTGGATTTGTGCTGGTCAGACAAAGTCTGAGCATCGAAACATACGCAACTAGGATTATTGAATAAAATTTGCTCCTTTTTATCACTTCATCTCCTGCTACTGCTCTTCACTGGCTTTGCTCAGTCAACTTCTTGGCTTATACTGTAGAAAACTGTTCATAGAGTTTTGGATATTTTGGGTAGAGACAAGACTTCTTGTTAACAGGTTTTGGGTATTAGACAATTTTGCTGACTAGTTGTTCAGTTACCAGACAAAACGGATGTTTTCTGACAGGATCTGGCGTCCGGGGCTGGATCTAAATTATTTGTTGTGGAGGCATGATGTAACACATTGGTCTCAAACTCAATTCCTGGAGGGCCACAGCTCTGCACAGTTTAGCTCCAACCCTAATCAAACACACCTGATCCAATCAAGGTCTTCAGGATCACTAGAAACTTACAAGCAGGTGTGAATCGGAGCTGGTTGGAGCTAAACTCTGCAGAGCAGTGGCCCTCCAGGAATTGAGTTTGAGACCACTGATCTAACAAGTATGATAATCAGTCAGTTTGAGCTTAAATCTGTGGTGCCAGTGCATTGCATGAAGTAAACGCCCTGAAAATGACCTACAAAAGCTGACCATTTTTAAAAAGTGGGTAATTTAATGCACACACTGTGGAAACATGGGAAGCATCATTAATTGTCCATTACTAGGCTAAATCTTTCTTCTTCCAAATTTAAACTTAATATGACGTGATTTTCACTACTGCTGTTATATCACCTACTAAAACACCATCAGTAATTTCACATGGGAAGTTTGGTGTGTTTCATTATAGAAGAAAAAGAGAGGCTGTTCAAACACGGTCTGTGCAGATCTTCATACAAGAATACAAAAGACGAGAAAGATTAAAGAAACTTCAAAGGAAAAAAAGTGAACAAAACAATGTATTGTTTCCTTCACTTTAAGTTTATAACAATATCAGTCTTCAAACAACACTTGATCAACAACAAAATGATGCATATATTGACCTCAGAACAAAATGCAAATGAGAAGTTTATGTACATTAAGGTGCTTTTTAAAAATTTAGTTTCATATGATCTATAGATTCATATTTCATCAGGACACGCTCTCTTATGGTAAAAGAATGCATTGCAATAGCTGCATAATATCCATGACACATGAGCAAAGAATGGCTTTTACCATTTACCACAAATAAACTAATTTAATTAAATATGGTTTGATTAGCAACATAGAACGTGTTCATAATATTTAAAAATAATTCAATTTGGTTTATTTCCAGTTTGAAAGACTTTGAATAACTTGATTTGACTCTCCACTCTCTGTGTGAATGTTGTAGTTTGGGCATCATATCATTGGTATGTTGAACATGGTAAACTCCAAAATTGATATCAGTAACTTTTTTTCTACAAAGACCAAATGGAGTCAAATGGACCCTCGTTGCTGTTCGTGATGTGCACTGGTTGTGCGAATGATCCATCTTGTTTGTTGTGAACTCAAATGACTGCTGCACATTGGATTTGAATACTAAGTTCGTGAGCTGTGGGATCATTTTACTTTCTTTTTCTCTGTTTCTCGGAACAGTAATTCAGAAAATTAATCTCAAGATCTAGGGAATCTCATTCAACTAAATAAGTCACAGCCACTTTTCACTCAGTTTCCTGGTCTGCCCTACTCATCATGTGATGATAAAAAAAAAAAACATGTGCCAGATATTGATCTTTAGAGAGTAGCCAATCACAAGTTTTTATTGAGTTGCTTACTTGTTAAACCAATAAAACACGCTGTGCAAAACCTTACTGTTCAAACTATTAGAAAATTGCATGTGCAGAATATTAAATAAATAGCTAAAATGATCAAACAGATCTATACCATTATTTCACAGAAACAACAGAAACCTGCAACGAGAGTTATATAGTTCAGCAGTGAAGTCTAACAGACAGAGCAGTTTACTGGAGTTCAAATAAAGCTGGTGTCTTTCATGAGCATGATGTGAAAATTAAAAAAAAAATTGTTTGGTACTGCTGAGTCAGTGCTATTATATTACATTTTCTGGATGATTGCTGTTGTCTTCATTATGTCTGAAAACCGGAAATGTCCTTTTCTGTTTGGTGTGTTTTTGTGTCATTCTGTAAATGATTGGCATTATGATGATGACGAGACAGCTTATAACAGCAGCAATGACTGCGATCTTAAATCCACGACCTTCTGGTTTCTTCTGTTCAGATGTTTCTGATATCTCAAAGGCAGGTTCTTCTGGAAAGATGAGTTTAAAATGTTTTATGACCGTGTTTAAATAATAAACTCAACTTCAGCCTATTAGAGAATCTGCTGCTGATTTCTTGACACAGTTTAGAAACCATAATCAAACATTTTCCTTTTTAAGACCTTAAAGACTAAAATGACATGATTTAAAATTATAAATGTGCTGACAAGAGATTAAAAGCTGTTTTCTGTGTTGCTCCAGTAACCTGGAGCTCAATAATCAATAATTATAATAGAATATACCTGTCTTTGCAGGAGTGACGACTTCAGTGAGGATTTCAGGTTTGATGGTCTCTGTTAAAAGATTTTAAACCACTGTTAGTAGACTGAAAATAAATGTACAGCTGCAAACTTTTATGAAATTAAAAACAACAGTATTATATACCGTACCTATTATGTCTACAGTGAATTCTGTTGTTTTCACTCCACACTGTGTTTGCACAAAGAATCTGAATTTTTCTATCATTGCTGTATTTGGAGTGTAGTGACATATGAAGCTGTTTCTTTGTTCACAAGAGTTCCCAGTAAACTCTTCTTTACGGATTGTTGAGTCTTTATAGCTCTCAGGGTATTGAAACTTATACATTACAATGCAGCATTCAGTGCACTTCTGAGAGACTCTGCAGGTGAAAGTTGCTTCTTTCCCCACAGATCCAGTCACATTTTGACAAGTTACACTGCAGAAATCTGAAAAATAACAGCAATACAGTTTAAGAATAATAAAAACTTATGTATTTTTTAACAAGAAAGAATTCAGATTCACTTCCACACAATATTGTGCATTTGTTGTTTACTTTATTTTTTTTGTATATCTAATAAAATTTGACCAAATGTATTTTTCTCATTATCTTAGATTTAGTCCCTCGCCATTCTCACATACTTTCTATGAGAAAGTTTGTTCTCTTACCATCATCAGCTTGACAGACAGCGGTGAAGGTCCAAAGCAGAATGATCAATTGCACAGCATTTATGGCATTCATTGTTTTGATTCTGCAATAGGAAGAATTACAGGTATCTCAGAAACGAAACTTATCCATGATTAATAAGGAAGTAGCCTACTAGAGATTACAATACAGATACAGACTTTTAAGAGGACGAAGTAACTTTCAGAAAACTTTCAGTGTTTTACTAGGATTGAATCCAAAAACAAAAATTCTGTCATCATTTTAACATAATGTACAAGTCATATGGACTACTATGGTGGTTTAATTTGAAATGACATGAGGGTGATTAAGCAATGATTTTTATTTTTTTAAATAAACTATTAGTCTACATTATGCTTCGAGAAACACCAACATCTTCTAATGCATCTTTAGATTACTTATATAATATTTGATTTAACAGGCTACAGAATATGATAATTACACAGTTAAATCGTTTCTTGACTTCAACCCTGAGAATGTCAATATGTGTCTCATAATTTCGCCAGGTTTCACACACAACATAACTCATGCTTTAATTTGGATGTTTTGAAGGGAATAACGGGTGCAAAAATATAGCCACAAAAATTCTTACAGTAAATCACTGAGAGAACACAATGTAACACCCGTTTATCAGCTGAATCTAAAGCATTGCGACACAAATCAAACGCCACGAAGCACAAAAACTGACTAAACCCAAAAACTAATAATTCTATAAGAAACACTGCAACATTTATTAGTCAAAATGATCACAAAAACGTTTTCTATAGCCTATTCATATTCTTTTTTAAACATCCGCACAATACGTAAACACCATGCACGTATTTAATGGTTTTCCAGCAGCGCGTTATGAATTAGTAAAAACATTAAAAAGGAATTATTTCGTGTTAAGAGAGAGTTATTGCTCACCTGTGGTCTGTTTGTCTTCACCCTCTGAGTTCATTCCACTCTGACTCTTTCTGCTGCGCACAAGAACGTATTAACAAGACTCCTAAACTTTCACTTTAAACATGGCTCACAGTTGTTCGTGTTGTTGTAACTTTTTGACCAGCAGTTGGTGCTGTTACTAACCTGAAAATTTTCCTTTTAAGGATGATGACAGCTACCAAATGCTGTTTCCGTGATCAGAATTACTGGCACCCTTGGTAAAAAAGATCAAAGTAGGCTGTGAAAATAAATCTGCATTGTTTATCGTTTTGATCTTTTGTTAAAAAAAAAAAAATCACAAAAATCAAACCTTTAACAAGTATTGTGGGGGGAGGGGGATTTATTATCAGCAAAATATCTCTTAAGTATATTCCCATTCATATTTACATTTACATTTTTTTTTTTTTTTTTAAATGCAAACCAGGGTAACTAACTCCCGTTTCCACCCTCAAACAGCACCTACATCACCACATGTTGCTTGGGAGGGTTTCAAGGAAATTCCCTGCTCTGATCCAAAAACCAACTCCAGCATATTCAGCTCCCAGAGAATTTCTAACGAGAAAGGGCTCTTTATTCAGGTTAAACTATAAAATGAACTTTTGGCAGCAAACACTCAAGATGGTTTTGATGCACACAAGGATAAAAATGTGTCATATGTGTACAATGAAATATACAGCTGTATGTTATGTTGTTGGCCTATTTTTCTGCCAAAGGTCCTGGACATCTTGTTCAGATAGATGGCATCATGGATTCAACAGCAACAGATAAAAAAAATCAACCATTCAAAGGGTGAAGGTGGTGTTGTGGCTTCAGTTTACTATTGCATATCTTCTTTGTATGGCACATTTTTAGTAAAGCTGTTTTGAACAACATGCATTGTGAGAAGTGATATATATATATATATATATATATATATATATATATATATATATATATATATATATATATATATATAACTGAATTCATTGGATAAACACATCCTTATTATGAGAGAATCTGTCATTTCAAAACCTCTCCCTCATCAAAGGTAAATTATTTTGAGTCGTTAAACCACGTGTCAAAATATGAATGTAGTTTATAGTTTGACCTTCTGCTTTCTTGTGTTCAGATGTTTTTGATATGTCCGAGGCAAGTTCTTCTGAAAAGGTGAATTTATAATGTAAAATGAGTTTATGCTTAAATCATAGACTCAACTTCAGCCTATCAGAGAATCTGTTGATGATTTCTTGACACAATTTAGAAACCATGATCAAACATCAGTTTCTTTCTTAAGACCCTAGACACTAAAATCATGTAATTTAAAGTTATAAATATGCTGACAAGAGACTAAAAGAGCAGCTTTCTGTGTTCCTAAGTAACCTGGAGCTCAATAATCAATAACTATAACAGAATAATACCTGTCTTTCCAGGAGTGACGACTTCAGTGAGGATTTCAGGTTTCATGGTCTGTTAACAGATTTTAAACCACTGTTAAACCATCTACAGCATTCACTGATTCTGCAATAGAAAAAAATCACAGGTATTTACCCCAGAAAAGAAATTTAACCAGGATTAATAAGGAAGAGATTACAAAGCAGATAGAGACTTTAAAGTGGACAAATTGCTGAAAGCTCAGCAGAAAAGTGTTTAATTTGGATTGAATCAGTTCTTTTAGAAATATTTATCCAAAAACAAAAATGCTGACATTATTTGAACATAGTGGATGAGCCATATGGATTACTATGGTGGTTTAAAGTAGTTTGATATGAAATATAGTGAAGATATTGGCTCACTTCTTGTTTGGTTATCAGAATCTGATTATTAATCGGTTTAATATGTCAAGAACTTTTAATAACTGGACTTAAAGGCTCTACCTCTCCATGTTATATAGTTGCAGCATGACTTAAAACCACAGGGTCAAGGCGGTGATGTCTCTTCAATTTAATATTGCATACCTGAACACATTAGGGAGATTTTCCTCTTTGTACAGCACTTTTTTTTTTTTAGTAAAACACATATTATAAAAGTGTTACATAATTAAAACTAACTAAAAGGAAGAGCCCTTATCCACTCAATGCAAAATCTCTCCCTCATCAAATCTCTCCAGGTTTTTAATGGATTGCATCACCTCTAAATGCACAATGAGTCGTTAAACAGTGTGCATGTGTGTTAATTAATAAACAGAGGATTCAGATATTCATCTTTAAAGAGTGTCTTTATTCATTTCAATGTCCCTTTTTTTTAAAAAAAAAAATAAGACACTATACAAAACCACACTGTTCACACTATTAGAAAAATGCATGTGCAGAATATTAAAAGTAAAAAATCATTTCCATAAATAAGCTACATTAACATTTACCAAATACAAAAAGTAGTTTGCAGTAGTTTAATACATATCAGATCGTAGAGTAGGCCTATGTAGTTTAGTGGAGTTCAAATAAAGCTTGTGTGTTTCATCAGCATCACATGAAAAAAAAAAAAAATCAAACAAAAGCTCATACTTTGAGTCAATGCTATTATATCACATCTTCTGGATAATTGATGTCCTCATGTCTGACAAGCAGAAATATCCTGTTCTGGAATCCAGAAAGTTTGGTGGCGTTTAGTTTTGTTTTGTAAATGACTTTCATGATGATGATGATGATGATGAGTATGATGATGAAACCGCTCACAACTACAGTGATAACAGTATCATTGGACCCAAGACCCACTGCTGTTGGAGATACTACTGATGGGTTTCCTGGGTTCATATGTCTTAAGTAACCTGAAGAGATATTCAATAGTTATATTAAATGTATAATAACTTTCTTACCAGGAGTTTTACTATCATTTTCAGGTTTAATGGCCTCTGTTGATAGTTTTTTAAAGCACTGTTAGTAGATTGTACATAAATGTACATTTGCAAATATTTATTTCCAAACAAAAATATTACAGTATATGCAGTACCTGTTACATTCAGAGTGAACTTGGTTTTTTTCCATCCACAGGACGCTTGAACAAAAAAACTAAATATTTCTGTCATTGTCTTATTTGGAGTGTAGCTGCATGTGAATATTTTGCGATGTTCACAGGAGTCATCAGGAAGCACTTTTCTGCAGATTTTTAAGTCATTGTATTTAAACATATTATTTTTAATGCAGCATTTATTTATCTGCAGAGAGACTCTGCAGTTGAACATTACTTTTTCCCCCACAGATCCAGTCACATTATCACAGCTTACAATGATATCTGAAAAATAAAATAACATGTTATAATAAATATAGAGTGACTCTTTCATTAGAGAACCTGTTCATAAATAAAAACATTGCATTATGTAGGAATTGATCCCTAGCCATGGGAGAGTCAGATATTTATTTTTTTATTATGAATTTTAACTTTTTTATTTTTATTTTCTAAAAGCAGAATAATACAGCAGTCTCTGCGTGTAACTTCATCCTCTTTCTTTTAATCGTGCATCAGATATAATCAGTGCAGAAAACACAAGATCCTGTATTCTTGATTGAAAATGTGATTATTTACTTATCTGTATGAACACATTGTTTTAGAATAGAATTGAGAGAATATAAACATAAAAATTAGAAGGAAAAAATTGTTTTACTCCCTGACCTTAATGGATTTCCCTTCCTATGGTGTAAACTGTTCAAACAGTAAATAATAAGAGCCAAAAGAGTCACATGTTTGTATATCTATGAATCAGATTTGATCATTCTTTCATTATTTATTTTCACTATTTCATATTTAGCTCCTCTTCAAAATTCTCAATCATATAGGTGAAGTTTATTCTCTTACCATCATCAGCTTGACAGACAGCAGAAAAGGTCCAAACCAGAATGAACAGTTGAACAGCATTTACAGCATTCATGGTTTTGATTCTGCAGAAAATAAAATAACAGAAATTTGTAACATAACTGAAACTTAACTTAGGACTAACGAGGAAGTCCAAGAGATAGAGAGCAGATAGCTGAAAAGCTCAGTAGAAATGTCAACAATTACTTAGCAAAATTTGCTGATTAAATAATCACCCCAAAGGGTGATTAAATGACAGAATTTCAGTTTTTTGGGGTTTCATGAACTACTTGATGTTTCAAGAAACAACAGCATCTTCTAATGCATCTTTAGATGGCTTGTATTTTATCTAATACAGGATATGATAAATATAGTTTTTTTTTTTTGTTTTTTTTTAAATTTGTACTTCAAGTCTGGAAATATGCTTACCTTCTTCAGTATGTCACACTTAAATATTTTAAGTGTGACAGGTTTTACACAACATCATGCTTTCAACCATGCTTTAATTTGGAAGTGAAGGGACTCATGAGTGCAAAATACAACCACAAAACCACAAGATTTCTTACAGTAGGCCTAGAGTGTAGCAGATGTGCATTTAGAACAGTATTTTGTGATTCCACTTGGCATAACCATATATGGATTTCCAGATATCCAATAGGGTCGAGTCCAGCACGCTAATATTTGATGTGACAGGTGGAATTATGTTGCCATTTGCGGTGCGGTAGCCAAGACTATTTAGATTGCTTTCAAACGGTCCCGTGCTAATTTGTGTTCACGCTCTGTAGTCTGAAGACTGTAAAAAAGTTTTCTATATTTACAACATAATTTGCAACATGAGCATAGCCAATCGCGCTGCAATTGCAGTAATTGACAGTTTGATTATAAACTAAGCGCTCATTGCTCACTTTCTGTTGCCTATATAACCTATTCACAATTTGAATAAAAGTTTTATTTTTCATGTTGCTAGGAGGACCGACAGCATAGTTTCAGAAGAGACTGTTCACATGATGTAGGAAGGGGCGTAGGCAGTGTTGCCAATTTAGCAATTTTGTTTCTAAATTTAGCAACTTTTCAGACTACCCTAGCAACTTTTTCTTCCAAAAGGAACCTAGCAACAAATTGAGCTATTTTAAAAATGTATTTGGCAACTTTTAGCAACTTTTGATAAGAGATTCAAACAATAAAAAGGCACACATTTTCCATCTAAATTACACAAAAAGAGCAAACCAAATTAAGGTAGCTGCTATTTGCAATTCTTCGATTTAATAATAATAATAATAATAATTGAATAATTCAATCATTGTTCATTTATGATACACCTTGTTAGTACCTGCGATGAGTTAGTACACTGTAAGAAAAATATCTAGAAAAATGGAAACGGTACTAGTAATTTTCCAGGACATACTGGTTATCCATTAGCCTATCCGTTGTAACCCTGTAACCCAAAAACACAAAATACAATGGATAATTTAAAATGCAGGTAAAAAACCTGTGAAAAATCAATACAAAAAAATACTTAATATTTGTATAGTATATTGTGCTCTATTTTTACAGACTCTTCTTAAAGTGTAGCATATTAACTAACTTCTAATAATACACTGCTTAAAGCTATAATTGTTCAGAATTTAGTTTTACTAGTTTATTAGCTAATAAAAAACCATAAATTGTTCAAAAAATGTGTTCGATAGTCCAATGTTGTATTTAAAAATAGTTATTTAGATTTTAATATATTATGCATTTGTATTATTTTATAAACAAATCTAAATTAACACACACAATATATATATATATATATATTTTTTTTTTTTTTTTTTTTTTTTTTTTTTTTTTTGCTGAGATTTGATGCAGTGACAATTTTACGTCGTAATTACATAATGACGCCATCGCCCACCTACATCGCTGCCAAGATGGTGGCGATGTAGGTGGTTGTGTGTTTGCTCTTCAGGGAAATAAAGGTGAAGTGGTGATATAACCAACTGCTTTGACTGGTGATAATCCAGACATAATAAGTGAAAAAGTCATATAATTTTTAACTTTTGACATCTTTATGCATGGGAAAAAGAGGAAAGAAGAAAGGTAAACAAGCTTGGCTTGATAACATGGCGTCCATTGCGTCTGATACGATTGATCAGTTTGAGAATTCAGCATCGGCTGCTAGTAGCACTGGACTGAAGTTTCAGCGAGATACGGAATCACAATAGTTTGACACATGTCCAGACTTTGATAATGAAGTTATTGTTGCTGCCCTTTCTGATACTCCTCAGAAGCCAGCTGCGAAAAAATCGAAATGCGTGGAATCAAACGTTAGTGGAAATACTAACGAGGAGGTCTTGGCTGCAATACGCGAGCTGGCTTTAAAGCACGACAAGACTTTTCAAAAGATCTCAGCGATCGAAACTACCACCGAAGCAACCTCGAAACAAATCAAGAGTCTGACAGCGACGGTGCAACAGCTCATTGTGGATGTCGGCGTTCATAAAGAAGCTCTTAATCATCTGGAATCAGAGGCCCACGCTTTGAGAAAGGAAAACAAATCATTGAAAGCAAGTGTACAGGAATGTAGCTGTTACAGTTGGAGATGGTGTCTCAAGTTGCACGGCGTTGCGGAAAAAGATGGAGAGGATGTCCGAAGCATGGTGCTTAAAGGTCCCATGAAATCAAAATTGAAGTTTTTTGGGTGTTAGTATAAATATGTTAGTCTTAAGGTTACCTGTATGCCAGTGTGCTCCAAAACAGTGACAAAATTCGCATTTAGAAGATATATAAGCATTCAAAGCTTGCAGTTCGTCACTTCCGCCAAAATGGCTCAACGATTTTTTTGACGTCACATCGTACTTAATCTTCTCATCAAACTTTCTGTCCAATCAAATGCTCTCTAGAATTCGAAGTGCCCGCCCCCTACACTTTAAATTGACGCTGAAGCCGCAGCTGAAATAGGTCACTTCTTCATAGAATTAATATTTTCTGTACAGTGCACTATGTGGGGGACAGGGAACGATTCAGACAGTGTAAATATGCTTTCCATTGAGGAAAAAAAGAAGTCTGGTTTCGCGCTGTGTCACGCTAACCACTGTACCGCACACACACTCTGCTCCGGTCCAGACACGATACACAGAGCGGATCACATGCACATGAGTCAGCGTAGATCACAAAACATATCAGACTTATTTGAATTCTACACAGAATGCTGTATTTTATAGCAAAATGGATGAGATTGTGGCTGTCATACCCTGTCAAATGCGGCTTTACAGAGCTCAACGGCTCTGAACAGCTTTAACCCAAGCTGTGATATAAACGAATGCTATTGGCTATTTTAAAAAGGGGCAGGGCTGCTTGATATGTCCCACCCTGTCTTCCTGTTTCAGTTAAAATGACGCTGCGTGGGTGGCAAAAACAATGGGATAAGGAGAAAAAAGGTCGATGGTTTTACAGAATTCAAAGGAAAGTGGGAGAGATGAGAAATGCATGGAAAAAACAGGAGCGATGAAATAGTAATATCAAGGATGAGATTTGGACACACAAGATTAAATAGTACACTTTATAAAATGGGTAAACATGATACGGGAAGGTGTGAATTTTGTGGGCAAGAAGAATCAGTGGAACATGTTATTTTGTACTGTCAGAAATACGAGACTGAAAAAAGGATTCTAATGCAAAATTTAGAAAAAAATAAAAAGGCAATTTATACCAAGAGATATTTTTACAAAATAACTCGAGAAATGAGTGCTATAGTTTTATTTTTCAGTATCTTAAAAGAACAAATTCGTGGGAGAGAATTTAAAAAAATAAAAAAATGATAAAAAAAAAGGGGGAAGGGAGTAAGTCATTTTGATCTGCACTCTATACCAGTTGGTGGCAGAAATACACCATTTTGTTGTTTGTCAACCACCAATAAATTTCAAGAAGAACAAGAAGAACAATGCTGCGTGTTTCAAAGCATTTCAGGGGACCTTTAACATACTACAGAAGATCACTCCTGGAATCGGAGACGGGCTCCAGGACAGTGTCGATGTCGCTCACCGTCTGGGACCGAAACGAGCGGATGGTAAGGCCAGATCGATCATAATCCTCTTCTCACGGCGTCGCATCCGTGACATGATTTGGGGCGCTGCCAAAGGCTGCAAATTTCTAACTGACAACAGACTGTGTCTTTCGGAGCCTCCGTCTCCTGACGATAGAGCAGCGTGAGACAAGCTATGGCCTCTCGTGAAGAAGGCACGTGAGGAGGGCAAGAGAGCAAGCTTCCGCAGCTCTTTTGCTTTGATTGATGGGAAGCAAGTCTTCTATTCGGATGTTACCTAAAGCTGGGCATACACGGTGCGATTTCTGTGCGATTTCAGCAAGGTATCAACTCACAATGTACAAGAAGATCGCATGCGATGTAAAAGCTCACGATTTATGTGCTCACACTATCCATAGGTTTCATGTGACGTCACAGTGTTTTATCGCCGCCATTTTTGTGTCCGAGTCACCGCTGCGCGAGCTGTCAGTCTACGGTCACAGCAGCCACAACTACCAGAAGAAGATCAACCAAACACTCCCAGAAGGTTCACAAGGTTACAGTATGCCAGGGATATGTTGTGCTGTAACAACAGTCGTCAGAAAAACCCCGAACTACAATTTTACTCAATCCCAAAGAGGTTAGATCGGCAGAATAAATTGTTGGCTTCAATCAGAAGGCACCACTGGCAGCTAACGTATGGTCAGAAAAGGATAATAAGAGACAACTGTGATTCTTAGGAGAATAAAGAACGCTAAAATATTTTGTATTGTACCACGTCATTTGTGTCTGCAGTTAAGTGTATATATATATATATATCACAAGGTTCTCAAAAATAATCACATTTGTTTTGCTAAACCTATTTATTTATCATTATATTGAATTTGTCATACAAAAAAAAACAACAACGTCCTGAGTAAATTACCTTTGTAAATTGTGACTGGCTGCACAAGTGGTGTAATAATTTAGGACATAGCCTACATGCATATGGCATACATTTTGAGAGCATAACAACTGAAAGTCTGAAAGGTCAGTCAGGAAAGCATTTTTTTTTTAACAATGGCAAAATTTTGAACTGAAATGTTGCAGCCTTGTAGCCTATGAATAAATGAAAATGCATATTTTTAATTAAAGAGAACTTAGTGTGGGCTGATTTTGGTGTCTGGATTTGTGCTTCAGTAATTAAATCCAGGTTTAAGAATACACTAGTGAAAGACGTCTTCCCTCTGGTAGATTGCATGTTTTCTTGGCTTGCTGGATGTTGGGCTCATGATCAGTATTCACGTTGTTTGAATTCACCAAAACTGACTTGCTGAAATCAGAAGGCGGACAGAGAAGAGGATCACTGTGAAACAGGAGCGACCAGCCGCAGAGGATTCTTCAAGCTCTTAAAGCCTTCATCGAGCAGCTACGCTCGCAATTCAAACAGTAATTTGTCCAGAAAGAATGAGTAATTATAAATTGTGCTAATATTAATATTGATCAGTGTGGGAAATGGTAGTAAAAGGTAATTTATTATTTAAATATATTAATATTATCTATTAAATCTCATAGAGATGTGCTGTGCTCGTTGTCACATTGGACACAAACATGGCGGCGAGCATAGCGGAAGTGACGTCTTTGGAACCCATGGATACGTGTGAAATACTCCTGTTGCGCTTGCGCAGACGAAGACACCATATATGGACGATATATAGCCAGAGATAACTTAAAAAAAATAAAAAAATAAACTATCGGTGATATTGTGAGGATTTGGCATTTCCAATTAATGTATTAAATTATTACTATTATTATTATGGTACTATTACATTTATAAGTCTAGCCTACTACAGTTCATTTGCCCCACAATAATTTCATAGCGTATTTACCGCACAACTGAGGCGCGGATAATAAAAGATTAAATTAGATTACTCCTCACTGAAAATTATTTTAAACATTTAGATATTTTCCACAATAAATAGGCCTATAATAAAAATGTCCGAACTCCGAATACTGAATGAACAGCTTAATGAATAATCTGTCAATGAAAATAAAACCTTTATTAGGCCTACAGACTGTTACGGGGCTGACGAGACGAAAGACGTGCGGATCCATGTGCAAGGCTTTATTGTAAAACATGGTCAAAACACAGGCAGGGTCAGACGATGGCAAACAGGTATAACACAGGCAAAACAAAGAGTAGTCCTAGGGCAAGCGTGGGTCGACGATCGGCGAACAATATCCAAAGGGCAAGGCAGAGAGAGAGTAAATCCAGGTAAACAGCAATAATCCAAACGAGGGGCAAACAGAGTCTGAACGGCAAGGCAAGGGTTAATCCAGGAAACACGGGCTAGAATCAAACACGGGAAAACAGGCAAGACTAAGACAACTCAGAGGGCTTCGTAGGGTAGCTATCACTAGGATATTTGCGTACAATACTAGGCAGAGACAGAGAGGAAGTCCAAGGCTTATGTAGCATGTGTGATTGCGAGATGGGTATCAGGTGTGAGCATGTGATTAGGGAAATGGCTGCTGGGAAATGAAGTCCGGGGTAGTGTGTGGTGTGAGAGTCAATGTGATGGAAGGGTGACCTCTGGTGGCGAACAAATGGAGGTCCATGGACCAGATTCATGACACAGACAAGGAAATTCCAAAAACAACTTGTTTAACATGAAACACTTAAATTATGTTGTTGTTTTCACTACGCATATCAGCCATAAGAGATTTTTTTTTTTTTTTTTTTAGAAAATAAATTAAGACAATACCCAATACTACCCATATCTTTCGTCTCCTCTGAGAGAAAATGTGCTGTTTCTGCAGCGGCAGATGCCGAAAGCTTGGTCAGTTTTTATTTTCACTTTCTGTAGCTTAATGAATTGACTGGATTTGAAAACTTCTTCACGAGCATTAAGCTAATGCAGTTTGCAAATTGTTTGTGTGGTATGCACTGGCTTGACTTCATGGTTTAAAACTGAAATATTTATAATTTTGCGACATGTTTGTCTTTATCACTGATTGCAAAATGATGGACAATGATTCACATTTCCCGTGATAATATTATTTTGTCTAAATATCTCACTCTTTTCTAGGGGTGTGAATCGGCACTGGTTTCACGATTCAATTCGATTACGATTATCATGTCAACGATTCGATTCAATTCGATATCACGATGCATCACGATTATATCAAATTCATTTTGTGCATTTTTATTAAATTATATATAAGCAGGCTACTTTTTAAAATTATTATGTTAATTAATTAATATATAATTAATTAATTATTGTTAAGAATTAAAAGTAAATATAGCTTCAAAACATACAAGCAAATAAAGTAATAAAGAGGGGAAAATACAATTACAAGTGATAAACAAAAAGCACTTTCAGTATCTGGGAGTGCTTTAGGTATCAAAAGTTTACAGATAATCATAGTTATGGGTTTTCCTTTTTTCCTCAGCATTATTACCATTTGATTATTACTGATGAGATCATAGACGCTGGCAGCTTTAATAGACTGCATTCACACTAATGCACAGATCTATTTCGACATATCAGATGTTTTGTCCTGCTCTAAAAACATAACTGACTGTGTTTACATCAATTTCGTATCATAAAAGTAGATGCAAGTGCATTTAACCGCAGCCGCGAGCTTCAGGACAAACACAAAGCGCAAAGCGCACGTGAAAGTCTGTTAGTACGTGAGTTTCATGCATCTAATACGTACTGCATTCCAAACGGCAGAAATGAAAGCATATCTAAAGTAAAAGACTAAAATTAAGACTAAACACTGCGTTTAGGGCAGTCGGTTCGTAGCTTTGCTTCAATCAGTGTTGCCAACTTAGCAACTTTGTGGCTAGATTTAGGGTTGGGGTTAGGTTAAGCTCTTTTTTGAGCCTGACGCAAAAAAGAGTCGCACGAGACAGAATTCGACGAAAATCCCACAGTGTATGCCCGGCTTAAGCTAAATTAGCCTACTGATTGCACTGGCTACTTTTCTCATGCAATATTCTAAAACGCGTAAAAGTTTAAAGTCCCACTGTAGTCAAAAATTTGATCCTTTAAAACTCATCTTTGATCATCAAAATTACATATTTAAATGTTTTTTTCTTGGGAAAATAATTTTCTCATGCCTTAAAATAGCTTGAATGTAACTCTACACCCTCGCCTCATTTACTATACTCGGATCTATGAATATGCAAATTAGCCCCGCCTCCATTCAGTCACATCAGCCAGGGCCTGCTGATCCACTAACTGAACTGTAGTAAATGCGATGCAATGGCAAGTGGAAATATTTCTTTAATTAAGCCATATATGTTTGAACCAGAAATAAGCTGGTATGCTCAACGTAATTGGAGACTGATGATTAACTTCATGAGGTAACATTTTCTGTTTGCGCTGGTTCATACACGGATAATGACTGATAAAGCTATGTTTTTATTAGCGGACAGCTACAGTGGATACCGTAACATTCGTTAACTTTACCTACTTGACGATGTTGTGTCCTCAAAATGCCTTAAAGACTCAAATGCAGCCAAATTTGTGATTCCAGTTCGCACCCGCGATAATATGCGTGAGAAGAGCGGATGTCAAAGCGGGAGAGGTGCGTCTGACTCCGGGATACTTTTACACTGCTGCCGCGGGGTATTATTCAAGTTAGCAGTTCTAAATACAAATAAATAAGCGCTAACAGCACATGACATTGTGAAAACGGGGAAATATTAACAGTTAGCGAAATATCTACAGAAAAAATATAACTGTTACCGGATTAACCTCGCTGCCTTCTCACTAGACCCTCTGCTTTGCAGCACAGTTAATGATATGCTGGGGATAGGATCCCTTGACGCCATTGGTTATTGAATTTTGTGACGTAGCAAACCGAGAGCTGTTTCAAACCGCGTTTCTCTGACTGCCACTGAGAGACTACAGTTTTAAAGAGAAAATACTCCGCAATGGTGTTGATAAATGGCTTGGCACATGGTTTGTTTAAAAGCATATTAAAAACACGACACAGACAAATAAACAACATAAAAAAGTTGATTTTCACCACAGGGGGACTTTAACAACACTATATCTGCATAAAAATTATTTTAAGTTGTGTGCAACATGGAAGTTATTAAGTTTGATCCTCCTTAATTGTTGTTATCCTTATTATTAATCCTGACATTTTTTTTCTTTTTTTTTCACCTTGAAGCCAATATATTTTATAGGTTATTAACCACCTCTCCCTTTACATTTAGGGTAAAAGAAAGCTATTCTTTTGTTGTTTTTTTAAAATTGTTTGGTGGTTCTTCTTATGGAGTACAAGTTCAAATCTTTGTCTATTGTAACATTGAATGTTCGAGGTTTGCGTGACAGTTTGAAAAGAAAAGCTTTTTTTTTTTTTTTTATTTTGTAAAAGAAGTGCAGCTGATCTTATCTTTCTTCAAGAAATTCACTCGGGAAACGGATGTTAGGTTTTCGAGGAATCAATGGGGAAACTCAATTTTCTTTAGTCATGGCAGCAATCACTCGGCTGGGACTACTATTATGTTACACCGTTTTAAAGGAACTGTTTTAGAAACTTTGAGTTCTGATGAAGGCAGATGGGTTATTGCTGTAATCAAACAAGATAATGCCAACTTCATAACTTGCTGTGTAAATGGTCACAACTCTTGTGCATCTAACAGAGTAATGTTCTCTCATCTAGTGGATAAACTTAGGGATGTAAATAGAAAATATATTGATGCTTATTTTATTCTAGAAGGAGACTTCAACGAATGTATGGATGATTATCTGGATAGATAACCCCCTACACTTGACGGTGGAATGAATAATGATGTAATTTTTTTTCTTTGCACAGATCTCTCCCTGACTGATGCATGGCGGTTCTTTAACCCTTATACGAAAGATTTTACTTGGTCAAATAAAACTTTGTCTCTTAGGATTGATTTATTTTTAATTTCTTCTATCCTCAGTTACTTAAAAGATATTTCTCACACCACTGCCCCCTTATCAGATCATAAATTAGTTTGTATAAAGATGAGTGACATCCATGATAATCCGAGACTCAGGGGCTATTGGAAACTTAATAATACCTTGTTAAAAGATCAAAAATTTAATGATAGTGTCATCAAGCTTATCAAAGAATTATTCACTGTCTTAAATGGAGATTATAAAAAACATGGGAGTTCTTCAAATATAAAGCTAGACATATAGCAGTTAAAAGAAGTAAAGAAATTAAAAAGAGTAAACATCAAACTGATTCATAGTTGGTTAATAAACTTAATCAGAATCAGAATGAGCTTTATTAGCCAGGTATGTTTACACATATGAGGAATTTGTTATAGTGACAGAAGCTCCACAGTGCAACAGAAGGACAGCAACAGGACAGGACACAGATAATAAAAGAATAATATACAAATAGGCAATGTACAAAATAGCAAAAACACAATATATAATATAGACAATTATGTATGTACAGTTATGATATGTGCAAATTTTGAAATGAAAAAAATAAGTATGTGTGGTGAATAAATAATGTATAATAGTGTTGTGTGTTCCATGTTTATTGTCAAGTGTTCATGAGATGGATTGCCTGAGGGAGGAAACTGTTCCTGTGTCTGGTCGTTCTGGTGCTCAGAGCTCTGTAGCGTTGACCAGACGGTAACAGTTCAAAGAGGGAGTGTGCTGGATGTGAGGGGTCCAGAGTGATTTTGCCAGCCCTCTTGCTCACTCTGGATGAGTACAGTTCTTGGAGAGTGGGGAGGGTTCTACCAATGATTTGCTCAGCAGTCCGGACAACCCTCTGTAGTCTTCTGAGCTCAGATTTGGTAGCTGAGCTGAACCAGACAGTTATTGAAGTGCAAAGGACGGATTCAGTGATGGTGGAGTAGAACTGTTTCAGCAGCTTCTGTGGCAGGTTGAACTTTCTCAGCTGGCAAAGGAAGTAAAGCTTCTGCTGGGCCTTTTTCACAATGGACTCAATGTGATTGTCCCACTTCAGGTCCTGAGAAATTGTGGTGCCCAGGAATCTGAATGACTCCACTGCAGTCACAGTGCTGTTCATGATGGTGAGTCGGGGGAGTGCAGGGGGGTTTCTCCTGAAGTCCACGATCATCTCCACAGTTTTGAGCGTGTTAAGCTCCAGGTTGTTAAGACTGCACCAGACAGCCAGCTCCTTAACCTCCTGTCTGTAGGCAGACTCTTCACCGTCCTGGATGAGACTGATCAGTGTGGTGTCATCTGCAAACTTCAGGAGCTTGACAGAGGGGTCTTTAGATGTGCAGTTGTTGGTGTAGAGGGAGAAGAGCAGTGGGGAGAGAACACAGCCCTGAGGAACTCCAGTGCTGATGGTGCGGGTGCTGGATGAGAATTTTCCCAGCCTCACTATCTTCTGCCTGTCTATCAGGAAGCTGGTGATCCACTGACAGACGGAGGTGGGCACGGAGAGCTGAGTTAGTTTATTCTGAAGGGTGTCCGGGATGATGGTGTTAAAAGCGGAGCTGAAGTCTACAAACAGGATCCTCACATAAATCCCTGGTCTGTCCAGATGCTGCAGGATGAAGTGCAGTCCCATGTTGACTGCATCATCCACATTGGCAAACTGCAGGGGGTCCAGTAAGGGTCCAGTGATGTCCTTCAGATAAGCCAAAACCAGTCTTTCAAATGATTTCATGGCCACAGACGTTACAGCCACAGGACTGTAGTCATTAAGTCCAGTAATTTTGGGTTTCTTTGGAACGGGGATGATGGTGGAGCATTTTAAGCATGAGGGGACTTCGCACAGCTCCAGAGATCTGTTGAAGATCTGTGTGAAGATGGGGGCCAGCTGGTCAGCACAGGTTTTTAGGCAGGGTGGTGACACACCGTCTAGGCCTGGTGCTTTCCTTCTTCTGTTCTCTCTGAAGACCTGGCGCACGTCATCTTCACTGATCTAAATTGCAGGTGTGGGGGAGAGGGGGGTTGCTGGAGGTGTTAATGGTTGTGTGGAGAGGTGTTCAGGGCGGGTGTGGGGTGTTTTTTCAAACCTGCAGTAGAACTCATTCAGATCGTCTGCCAGTTGTTGATTCTTCAGAGTGCTGGGGGATGGTGTCTTGTAACTGGTGATATCTTTCATACTTTTCCACACTGAAGCAGAATCACTGGAAGAGAATTTGTTCCTTAGCTTACCAGAATAATTCCTCTTTGCCACTCTGATCTCCTTTTCCAGTGTGTATTTGGCCTGGTTATACAAGACTTTATCCCCCTTTCTGTAAGCATCTTCTTTGGCCTGACGGAGCTGTCTGAGTTTTGCAGTGAACCATGGTTTGTCATTGTTGTAAGTTAGATGAGTCTTGGTAAGAACACACATATCCTCACAGAAACTGATATAGGATGTTACGGTCTCTGTGAGCTCATCCAGATCGTTTGCAGCAGCTTCAAAAACAGTCCAATCAGTAAGGTCGAAACAGGCTTGTAAAACCCGCTCTGTTTCATGAGTCCATCTTTTAACAGTTCTTAATACAGGTTTAGCAGATTTAAGTTTCTGCTTGTAGGTCGGTATAAGATGAACCAAACAGTGATCAGAGAGTCCTAAAGCTGCTCGTGGGACAGAGTGATATACATCCTTTATCGCTGTGTAACAGTGATCCAATATATTACTGTCTCTGGTGGGACATGTAATATGCTGTCTGTATTTTGGCAGTTCACGGGAGAGATTTGCTTTATTAAAGTCCCAGAGAATGATTAAAACAGAGTCCGGGTGTTTTTGTTCTGTGTCTGTGATCTGATCAGCGAGTTTCTGTAAAGCTGATCTCGCGTTCGCTTGCGGTGGAATGTAGACTCACGACAATGAACGAACAAATCTCCCGCGGCAAATAGAACGGCTTGCAGTTAATGAAGAGCATTTCTAGATCAGAACAGCACATCTTCTTTAACCCAGTTACATCTGTACACCACCTCTCATTGATGTAAAAGCACGTGCCACGTGATTTCCCCATTGATTCTGCGTCGCAATCTGCTCTGATCAGCTGGAAGTTCGGCAGATGTAGCACGCTGCCCAGTATGGCGTCATTCAGCCAGGTTTCCGTGAAACACAGAGCAGCAGAGTTTGTAAAATCCTTGTTTGTCCAGGAGAGCAGAAGGAGTTCGTCCGTTCTGTTGGGTAGAGAGCGGAGATTCGCTAGATGGATGCTAGGCAATGCCGTTCTAAATCCGCGCTGACGAAGCTTCACAAGCGCGCCGGCTCGCTTCCCCCGTCTGCACGTCCTGAAGCGTTTGACCAGAGCTATGGCTCTGCCAACTACAATGCCCAGCAAAACGTCCGAATAATCAAAAACCGGTAAAAGATTTTGTGGTGTGTTCTGCCGAATGTTCAGCAGGTCATCCCTGGTAAAACTGATCGTGTTTGAGAAATAAAAAACAGGAAAAACAAACAAAAACAGTACAAACACTGAAGAGCAATGCACTGTAGCTGCCATCTGTGGCGCCATCTTAGATCTTAGTTTATTGCATTACCAGCTAAAAGTAAAATTACAGAAGAGGAGAATTTAGAAATAAAAAGGTTAAATTTGGAGCTTGATGAACCCTATTTAGATTTGGCTAAAGGTGCATATACAAGGTGTAGTGCGAAATGGCTGGAGAAGGGAGAAAGAAATTCTAGCTATTTTTTTTTTTTTTTTTTGCCCTGGAAAAAAAAAATAGTCAGAGGAAAGTTCTTTCCGCACTTAATATTGATGGAATCATTTCCAAAGACCAAAAAGTAATATCAGATTTTGTTGCTAAATTCTATAGCAATCTTTATACCCCTAATTTCAACTATAATATTTCTGAAAAATGAAAAAAGGTAAATCCCTTGGGATCGATGGGCTTTCAGTTGAATTTTATCTCCATTTTTGGGAGTTTATTAAATTGCCTTTATTTCATATGTATAAGGAATGCATCAGTCAGGGAGATATGACCTCTACTATGAAACAGGGAGTCATCTCCCTTATACCTAAGCCTGACAAGGATCCTTTAGTAATCGATAATTGGCGACCTATTTCTTTGTTAACATTAGATTAAAAATATTAGCCTCCGTATATGCTAAAAGATTAAGTTTAGGCAATATTATTTCAGAATCTCAATCTGGTTTCATGAAAGGCCGTCACATTTCTAACAACATAAGATTAGTACTGGACTTGCTGGATTATTCTGATCTAATTCATTCAGATGATCTCATACTCCTTCTTCACTTTCATAAAGCTTTCGACTCCATAGAACACAAATTTCTTTTTCGTACTCTAGAATTATTTGGATTTGGTAAAGCATTTATAGAGACTGTAACCATGTTTTATAGAGGTATTAACAGCTCAGTGATTGTGAACTTCTAAGAGGTTTAACATATATCGTGGAGTCAGACAGGGCTGTCCAATCTCCCCATTTTTATTTCTTTTAGCCACAGAGTTACTCTAAGAATTAACCATGATGAGAATTTGAAAGGAATTTCAGTATTTGACAGGGAGATCAAAATTGCGCAGCTAGCTGATGACACTACGCTGTTTTTGGAGGACAAAAATCAGTTACCAAAAGCTCTGGAATTGGTTAAACAATTTTCATGTCCCTCAGGTCTAAAACTTAATACTTCGAAATGTGAAATTATGTCAGTTCACGATACAGATGATATATTCTTAGGAGGTATCCCAGTTAAAAAAAAAAAAAAAAGTATAAAATATTTAGGAATTCATTTCACTAAAAATTCAATCAGTAGACATCATTTAAACTTTGCTGATAAAATGATAAAAACAAAATATATCTTTAACATCTGGCTTCAGAGAGATCTTTCTTTATACGGTCGAGTTCTTATCTAAGGTTGAAGGGCTCTCTCACTTTGTATATTCTGTTCTTTGTTTCTTTGTCAACGATAAAGTTATAAAGGAAATTAATAAGATAATTTGGGATTTTATCTGGAAAAATAGACCTTACAAATTAAAAAGAGAAGTGCTTGCTAATTCCAGAAGCGAAGGTGGCCTTGATTTTTTTTTTTTTTTTTTGGACTTTGCAGATACTGTAAACACCTTTAAAGTAAACTGGCTGAGAAGATGCCTTATGAATCCAATGTCACTGTGGTTTGTTACTCCAAATAAGATATTTGACTGGCTTGGTGGCCTGTCTTTCTTACTAAAGTGTAATTTCTTGCCTGGCAAGCTATCAATTTCCTTATCTAACTTCCATCAGCAATGTCTTCTTTTGTGGAAATTGTGTTTTGTCCATGGTTTCTCCCCCCACAAAGCTCTCCTTTGGAATAATGCTGATATAACTGTTAGAAATAAGTCTCTTTTTTCCCTAGATGGTTTAATAATAACTTGAATTGTATTTTATCTGTGTTTGATTTTGGTAATATTTTAACTTACGAACAATTTATGAATCTCCATAATTTTCCAGTCCCACCAAAGGAATATAATACTTTGATGAGAGCCATCCCAGTAGGCTTAACCCAGTAAATTAAAAATCACCTTAAATTCAGGAAAGGCAACAGTGTTTATCCGGCTTTATGTTTGGGTGGTATTGATATTTTAGATCGGAAATGCAATAACAGACATATTCGCAAAATATTTCAGACAAAGAGAAAGATTACTCCAAGAGGGAAATTCTACTGGGGTTCCTTTATAACATATAAACTGGAGAAAGGCCTGCCTTTTGCCAAGTAAATTTTGTATATCTAACAAAGTTAAAGAGATTCATTATAAAATCCTTCATAAAATTTATCCAGTTAATTTGTCTATTTCTAAATATTCTGATGTTGATGAGTCTTGCTGGTTTTGTAGTTTTGAGGAAACAGTTGCCCATTTGTTTTTTGATTGTAGTATTACCAACAAATTATGGGGTGACTTAAGCACCTATGTTTCTAACCTTACAAATGTGACCCATACCTTCGTCCTCAAAGATGTTATTTTTTATTATAAAAATCCAAAGCTATTATCTGCTGAATATGTTGTTAATTTTCATATATTGAATGCAAAATTCTTCATCCATAAGCAAAAATGGCTTAAATCTCCCTTGTCTTTCCCCATTTTTCTCTCTGAATTTGATTCTCGTTTCATCTCTTAGACTTACAAATTACAAAAAGAGTACCAAATTTTTGATGCACTATGACTACTTTTCTAGAATGATGTAATTTTATTTTTGCACTTTTTCTGTATAGATACCATAATTTGATGTATGCGAATCCAGAATATTCTTTTCTGTCCTTATTTTTATGATTGTTTTTTGAAGGAATATATTCATGTCTCGTTTCCCTGTTCTTGTTTCTACAAGTTTTGCAATAAATAATAATAATAATAATAATAATAAAAACAAATCTACCTTCCTATACAAAAAGTAGTTGGCAACACTGGGAATAAACTATTCTGTGCAATGGACCCAGAATCCTATAGCTGGATAGGCAAAGGTTGTGTATTGTTTACACAACAGATGCACGTTTTCCCCCTGTTAATTAGCCTACTATGTTGTGCTGAGTGTCTGTTTTTCTCCAGTGCATCAAGAATGTCTAATATTGGTTTGATTGCTAGCGTTTCATGAGAAAATACGTCATTTTTGCCTACCTGATGGGGGCCACAAATGCGGATTCATTTTGAGCTACATTTAGCATAATAACGGAGGACTTAACACTATACTTGTATAATTATGATTATAAGTCCCTCTGTGATGTCCATACATGTTTTGATGATTTTTTTTAAAAAATCAGTTTTGCTTAACGATTGTAACCTTGTCTCCGCGTCGTTGCTGGTGCGCGCTGCATTATTTGCTGCCCAAGTCCTCAAATGCCTGTTATGTGTTGACCAGATGCAATAAATAAGGATGTGATGGTAAGTATTTCGGTGTTTTGAGACTGTTTTCGACACAACACAACGCAGATAACACACCCCTACAAGAGCACACAATGAAACATGCATTTATCCGCTTAATCCACAGCGCCACGACAGAAATTAAACGCAATGAAAAACATCTTTTTACCGTTGCGCGTTACGGATTAGTAAATATTAATGGAATTATGTCGTGTTCAGAGAGAGTTATTGCTCACCTACGACTTTATGTCTTCACCGTCTGACTTTATTCCAATCTGACTCTCTCAAGAGCGCATAAATAAAGGCTACTAAACTTTGACTTTCAAAATTACTCAACTATAGTGGGACACACAGCTGTATGTGTTTTTATAACATTTTTGACCAGCAGTTGGTGCTGTTACTAACCTGCAAATTTCCCCTACATGCCACAGTGATGACCACTGCTACCAAACGTCATTCCAAGGCCTGCTACGTCCAGTACAGTTTCTAGGCATAGGCAAGCTAGGCGGTCGCTTAGAGCGCCACCAGCTGGAGGGGGCACCAATGAGCGCACGTACTGCCTCTAGATTTTAACAGGGTTACGATTAAGAGTGGCACGGACACCCTGAAATATGATTGCCGCCCCAACTGGATCCAACTTCATTGTGCTAGAGTACTGTCAATCTGACGATGCCTGTATGCCATTGGATCAGAGCGCTGTCAATTGCTGCCTCTGATTGTTGCATGCAAAGTTTGCAGTTGGATCGCTCAAAAATGCCATTAGATCAATGGGTTCTGTCAGTGCTTTGGTAAGGTAAGGGTTTTTTTTTTTTTTTTTGCCATGCAAGTTCAAAGACCAGTTTAAAATATTGGTACATAAAAAGTGCACAAAATCAGTATTTTGTTTAGGCAGTATTTGTGGCAGTCGAGAAATCATGTTTCATGTGAAGCTGGTCTGGTCTAAAAGGTGTGCGTTTTTGCGCCAATGCATTGTTAAAGGTTCAGTGTGTCGTGTAATATTCCCATAGGCTAAAACTTTTACAACCAAATAAAAAATACATGTGTAGCCTAGTAAAATTCGCTAATTCTCAAGATCAATACATCCTTTATTAAACCGCTTTGTCGAATTTAACGCATCATATGGAAGAGTCGAAATGCTCAATCAATTAATTTGCTTCCAAAAAAAATTATTCGCTTCCGACAGCGCTTGACAGCAGCAGCATACATATAGATTGCAGAGCGTCACGTTATTTAAAGGAGAAGTTCACGCGTCAATGAGTAATAAAAGAACAAATAGCTGCATTCTGATTACTTTTATGTCACTGATCAGGCTTTTATAGGCCTATGTAGTTTCTGGTAACAAAGAGTTTTATATGTTTGACTGAAATAATAATAACTGACACAACAACAAAACAACTGAACAAAAATAAATAAATAAATAAATAAAATAAAGTCAAAAAGTAGCCACTGATAATATCTAAACATGTATCCAAATCCAAATGTAATAAAATTATGTGTGATGACAATTTCTTAGCAACTAGGGATTGTTACATAGAGCTATACAGGCATCCAGTGGCTATAATGGTATCACAGATAATAAATTGTGCAAAATGTTTTATCTTAACAGTCAATTTACAAATGGGCCTAATGCGTTCAGATTTGTGGAACTCACAATGTGCTGAATTTTCACAAATTAGTGCCGTTACTATGACAACCAATTTGAATGTGACAAGAAACTGATGTCTGAAAAAGAAATTTTATATATATATATATATATATATATATATATATATATATATATATATATATATATATATATATATATGTGTGTGTGTATAACCTATATACAAATATAATTTAGAAATGTATCAATGTTGTTATTTAAGGTTTGAGTGTTTACATAATCAGTTTTATGTTATTTTTTATGTAATCTTAATTATCTTTTTTGGGTGTAGGAGTTGGATGGGGGGCGCTAATAGGGATTTCGCCTAGGACGTCAAAATGGCTAGAAACGGCCCTGGCTATGTCAAATATAGTCAAGATACTGGCTCATGAACTGGAGTTGGTTATTCAGAATCTGCTTGATTTAATGTTTCCATGTTGCTTTAGGAGGAATTTCACTGGAATAAACATGAATTTAATTTTTTTGGGAATCATTGTTTTCTCATATTTGACAGTAGAAGTGTTAATTTGTCTCTCATCCATCTTTTTCCTATTTATTTTGCTCCAATGGGATCAAACCCTCTGTGTCACACGAAAGGAAATCAGTCCAAGTGTAAAAGCCTCAGTTGGATGATAAATAAACATAGAATGAGTATGATAATGATAATGATAATCACAGTCGGTATGATCTGTCTCTAGTCTGGGGCATCAGTGTATAAACTAAACACCCTGACCTTTAGAAACCCATTTTAAAAAGCTGACCTCTTAAAAAGTGAATGTAATTCTCACAATGTAAACATCAAGCATCACTAGTCAAATGAATTAATTTGGAATTTTGTTAGGCTAAAACTTTCTTCGGAAAATCTTTCAGAAAACAAATGGCAAATAAGTGAAACTTAACCAACTATGGCTATAGAGATATTAGTAGTTCACCCAAAAACGACAGTTCAGCCACTAAAATCATTCTATGTCCAAATCTCTTCCATTAAAAAAAAAAAAAAAAGATTTCATGCAGAATAAGTTCATGTACTGTAACTTGTCTTGCACAAATAATGCACACATAAAGATCAGCTCTCTGCACTCTTCACCCACTTTACTAGTTTAACTGGTAAAACCTAAACTCCAGATATTCATCTTTAGAGAGTATAACAAGTCTTTATTTATTTCAGTGTTCTTTAAAAAAATAAAATAAAATAAAAAAGACGCTGTTTAAAACCACACTGTTCCCACTATTAAAAAATTCCATGTGCACAATAATAAAAGTAAAAAATAATTTCCATATATAAACTATATTAACATTTACCAAGTACAAAATTGACATTCTTTGTAGACATTCCCTGAAAGTCAGAAAAAAAAAAAAAAAAAAAAAAAAACAGTTTGGGTTTCACTATGTTGCCACTTAGTGTCTCTTAATGTCTCTAAATGCTCAGCCGTATACTGATTAAACATACAGCATTATTTCACAGAAATTAATATAAAACAGGAAACGAGTTTAAAAAACATACAGCCAGAGTTTTATATTCACATTGAAATATAATAAAAGCTTGTGTCTTTTGTGAGCACCACAGGGGAAATCAAACAAAACTCATTAGTTGCGTAGTGCTGAGTCAGTGCTATTATATCACATCTTCTGGATGATCGCTGTTGTCCTCATCATGTCTGAGGCCCAGAAACATTTTGTTCTGGGATCCAGAAAGTTTAGTGGAGTTTGGTTTTGTTTTGTAAATGATTGTCATTATGAAGATGATGAGGAGGATGAGGATGATGGTGAAACCGCTCACAACCATAACAGTATCCTTGGATCCAAGACCCGCTGCTGTCTCTGGTGGAGATGTTCTTGATGGGTTTTCTGGCTTCATATTTTTTAAGTAACCTGAAGAAATAATTAATAGTTATATTAAATATTAAATATATAATAACTAAGTTTTATCATTTTCAAGTTTAATGGCCTCTGTTAATAGTTTTTAAACCACTGTTAGTAGATTGAACATAAATGTACATTTGCAAAGATTTACTTCACTATGAACAAAAATATTACAGTATATGCAGTACCTGTTGTGTCCACACTGAACTCGGTGTTATTCCATCCACAGGTCGCCTGCACAAAGAATCTGAATTTTTCTGTCACAGCTGTAGGTGGAGTGTAGTGGCATGTGAAGCTTTTCCTCCATTTACAGAGGTTTTTTGGAAGCTCTTGTACACAGATTGTCAAATCAGTATATTTAAATGTATTATTTCTAATGCAGCAATCATTTCTCTGCAGCGAGACGCTGCAGGTGAGAGTTACTTCTTCCCCCACAGATCCAGTCACATCATCACAGCTTACACTGATATCTGAAAAACAACAACGTAAATCACATACACAACAATAAAAATCTGTTTAAAAGATTTTTTGATATCTCATGAAATTCTCACACACATTCTAGGTGAACTTTATTCTCTTACCTTTATCAGCTGGACAGACAGCAGTAAAGGTCCAAACCAGAATGAACAGCAGCACAGCATTTACAGCATTCATAGTTGTGATTCTGCAATAGAAATAAAAAAAAAGACAGACATTTGCATCAGAAACTAAACTTAACTAAGGACTAATAAGGAAGTGCAAGAGATCAGAGAGTAGATAGAGAGATTAGGAAGATTTACTGAAAGCTTAGAAGAAATGTCAACATTTATCAGCAAAAGTTTGGTTGGATTAAATCAGTTGCATTAGGAATATTTTAGTGTAAAAAATCCTCAAAGCCATATGGACAACTTTTATGGTTTTTAGATTAAAATGACCCGAGGGTGATTAGGCTAAATAATGAATTTTAGGGGTTTTTTTGTTTTTTTTTTGGTTTTCTGTCCGTGAACTGTTTTTTTTTTTTATGCTTCAAGAAACACCAACATCTAATGCAGCTTAGATGACTTACATTTCATCCAGGATAATTACACAGTATTCATAGTTATCACAGTATACTACAAGTCTGAGAATATCAGTTTTCTATATTCTTAGGCATTTTGAAATATCTGCAAAATGTGTAAATCACATAAAAACATGCATGTGTTGATGGTTTTCCAGTTGCGCATTGTGGATTAGTAAATATGAAGGGAATTATTTCGTGTTCAGAGATAGTTATTGCTCACCTGGGGTCTTTTTGTCTTCACCATCTGAGTTCATTCCACTCTGACTCTCTCTGCTGCTCACATGAGCGCATATATACAAAACTTACTACTAAACTTTCACTTTCAGCATGACTCAACCAGGTGGATCTTGACAGACAGGTATTTACCAGCAGTTAGTGATGTTTCTTACCTGCAGATTTCCCCTTCATGCCATAATGATAATGACAGACCAAACACCATTCCAATACATAAAAAAAATAGTGAAGATTGGCTCACGTCCAGTTTGGTTATCAGAATCTGCTTATTAATCAGTTTAATGTCAAGAACTTTTAATACAGTACCTGGACTTAATGGCTCTACCTCTCCATGTTACAGTTACACACATGACCTCCATCCAAAGGGTGAAGGCCGTCTTGTTGCTTCAGTTTACTATTGCATACCTGAACACAATAGGGAGATTTTCCTCTTTGTATGGCACATTTTTTAGTAAAGCTGCTTTTGAACAACACATATTGTGAGGAGTGATATACATTCATAAAACTGAATTCATTGATAAACACTTGAGAGAATCTGTCATTGCAAAATCTCTCCCTCATCAAGGTTTTTGGTGGATTGCGTCACCTCTAAGTACACATTGAGTCGTTGAACCCCGTCAATATATGAATGCAGCTTGTCAAAAATTTTCCATCATCTCAAATACAAGCCTCCACCGTTGAGTCTCGAGCAAGGTGTTTCCATGTTGCTTTAAGGGGAATTTCACTGTAATAAACATGCATTTAAAATTTCTTGAAATCATTATTTTGTCATATAGTAGAATTGTGCATTAATCCGTCTTACACCCATCTTTTCCCATTTGTTTAGCTCCACTGGGCTGAAAATCTTGGCGTCATGTGACAGGGAATCAGTCCAAAAGCCATCATTGTATAGTATACGTCATATGAGTAGGTATGGTAATGATAATCACAGTCAGTATCTCTCGTCTGTTGTGTCAGTGTATACACTAAACATCCAGAAAATGACCTTGAGAAACTCCTTTACAAAAGCTGACCCCTCAAAAATATTTTAATAATTCATGCAATGTGGAAATCAAGTAGAGCATCACTAATTGTCAAATGAAGAATTTTGTAATATTAGGCTAAATCTTCTTCCAAAATTAGTGCTGTTTTAAAACACAATAACTTCACATGGGTAATATGTTGGTGTGTTTCATTATAGAAGAAAAAGAGAGGCTGCACAAACACGGTCCTTACAGAACTATACAAGTTAACCCCCACACACCAGGACCAAACTGAAAGAATACAGAAACTTCACACAGAAATAAAAAAGAACAATTATAGTGTTTTCTTCACTTTCAGTTTATAACAATATCAGTTTTGTTCTCATTTAGAATAATAAACAAGCAACAATCCTCCACCAAGAATCATTAAATGACACTTGATCAACAAAATGCATATATTCATCTCAGAACAAAATACAAGATGTGTTTATGTACATTCAGGTGCTGCTTATAAAATAGTTTCATGTTGGTCAAAGATTTTATAGTTATTTTACAGCTGATTTTATCTTAGCAGGACACGCTCTTTGCTGTGTGAGGAATGCATTGCATTATAATCATCAGACAGCAGAACAGACTTCATTTACCACAAATTAATTTTGCACCATTTTCATTGGTATAACTTACTCCTCACTGATGACAAAGTTTATTAAAACAATAAAAAGATATTTCAGGCAATCTTTAGAGTATAATGACACTTTAATAATTTAATGGCAGTTTAGTAAATACATACAATTATAATGTGAGCTTAAAAACAACAGGTCAATGCACTGGCATATGCAATGCAGCTATATGATACTCAAAATTCCTATAAAAAAAAAAAAAAAAAAAAACCCTTTACAAAATATTTACTTAAAAAACATTCAAGTCTTTGAAAATACAACGGCAAAATTATTATCTGATGCAGATCATCTCAACATAGCCAAATACTGACTGATTCATTGGACTGAACGATATATTGATCAATCATTGTTACGGACACAATACGTGAGTTTTACAGTTCAACATTTTTAAACTGGACATTATCACGTAATATGTTTACATGAAAAATGAAACAAAATTCACTGTTTTCATAGTGTTTCTTTCTAAATATTGGTTGTCATCACTGTTTGTTCTTCAGAAACACTTCTTTCATATTTCTTTTGTAATCCAGAAGGGTTGGTGCTTTTGAAACAGCTCACACCAGTGATGACGAAGGCCTCAGTTTCAATACCTGATTGATAAGTTTTAAAGTAAAATTAAGAAAAGTCTATAATCTCTTTAGGTGCATTCAATTGCTGTTACAATGTTGTTTAAATCATATACTAACATAAGAATATTTTATCCTATTGGACTTCTCACACAGACTTCACAATATACTTCTGCTGTGTTTAGAATTTTTAGAATTCCTTAATATAAAATTTAAACATATTAGGACACGTCACTATTTGGAAGCTCACCCACAATCAAATAACACTTTCTTGGACATTAAGCATCCTTAAATATTTATTGCAGTCATTTATTTCTGGGGCTTGACATTAAAGATATTTCTGACAAGTAGTGGAAGAGCAGTTTCTATTTTTATAGTAATTCAGAACAGTAAACAATTATCAATAATTATACTGAAACATGGTGAAAATACCAACATTAACATTATATAACAATTGAAAGTAGTTGTACAGCTATATAACAACAACAATATAGCAGCTGTGTTCTTGAAGCAACCTAAATTTGTACTCAGTAATCAATAACTATAATAGAATATAATACCTTTCTTGCCAGGAGCTTCAGTATCAGTTCCATGTTTCAGGGGCTCTGTTAACAGATTTTAAACCGCTGTTAGTAGATCGAAAATAAGTAGGAAACATTTGTTGAATTTTAAACAACAGTATTATAAATGGTACCTGCTATGTTCACAGTGAATTCTGTCCTTTTTCTTTCACACTTTGTTTGTAAATAGAATCTGAATTGTTCTGTCATTGCTGTAGTTGGAGTGTAGTGGCATGTGAAGCTGTTCCTCTGTTCACAGGGGTTCATAAAAAAACTCTCGACAGATTCCTGAGTCATTAAAGCTCGCAGGGTATTGAAACCTGTACATTTTAATGCAGCATTCAATGTGCTGCAGTGAGACGCTGCAGGTTAGAGTTACTTCTTTCCCCACAGATCCAGTCACATCAGCACAGCTCACACTGATATCTGAAAAATAATGTATTTATCAGTTTAATACAGCAAAAGAAAATTAATTTGTCATTTTACACATCAAGAAATTCAGTCATTTTAAAGCTTCTGCAACATTATCATTAAACAAAACTGCAAAAATAATGACTGCTTCCAAACACTCCCTAATCCACAACTCTTCATCTACCACATGACCCTGGGTCACATACTGCAGTCATGTTATCAATAATACAGCAGTCTGAATTATCTTTAGAGCAAGTGAATTGTTTTGAATTTGAGAAGAATGTATTCTCTTACCCTCATCAGCTTGACAGACAGCCATGAAAGTCCAAACCGGTATAAATAGCAGCACAACATTATCAGCACTCATGACTGTTTCTGCAAAAAATAAAAGGCAAATATTTAGACCTAAAGTGAAACTTAACCAACCATGGCTAGAGACATTAGTAGATCATACAAAAATGAAAATTCAGCCATCATTTACTTCATGTCATTTCAAACCTGAAAGTGAAATCAGATGGATATCTTTGGCGGTTTAAATGTTTTTTTGTTTTTTTTGGCTTTTTTTTTTTTAAATGCCTCACATATTCTTCATTACAGTCCCTCTTTAAAAAAAAAATAAAAAAAAAAAAATAAAAAAAAATAAAAAAGTGACCTCAAATCGTGTTTTGTCATTATCTGAAGACTCAGATAATTATCTGAAGACTCAGTTCAGAACAGCATACTGCTCTTATTATTTCTGCCATCTCTTTTATTTTTGTCTTTTAGTTTTGGAAAATCTACCCCACAGTTTCATTCTTGAAAAATTAAATATGGTACATATCCTGTTTAAGGTTCCACGTTACCAAATGCAGCTTGAGATAATAAAGATATACAAAGACAGTAAACCGCTATAACTGCATGACTATATTGAAAGTAACAATCAAACTTTTTAATTCAAAAGCCAAAACATTGGGCAAAAATATTCTAAAACAGCACATACATAACAAATACATAAAATATAGGGCAGCAATTATGAAAACAGCAAACAGCCTGTGTAATATTGATCACTTGTACCATTTTGTCAAATGTTGGCCAAATTACCTATTATTCCATTTTGATTTCACCTCTGTAGCTCATTTCGAAATTGGTTAAACTAACAATTTACCCAAAGTAACATAGCCTAGCCTAGCGTATTAAATTAGCTGGTATCTTCTAGGGCTGGACCAGAATATTCGATTATTCGAATATTCGTTCGGTGGGTTGGCATTCGATTTTCAATTTTGAGATTCGAATATCCCTTCTTTCTTTTTTTTTTTTTCTTTTTTTTCCTCTCGAACACCTGGCATCCCCCACAAAACTTTTCTCAACTTGTATGCCTGGCTGAACATCTGCACCAGCAACAGACCGTTCGCCAATGAAAGACGTTCGTGCTGACCTATAGCATGCATATTTCATGAAAAATCTTCTATTATGAGCGCGCTTGCCGCACATTTACATTTGAAATAACGAATTTAAGCGCACAAAAGACGTGACATGTGAACGGACCCTCTGCTATCACAAGACCGAATGCGATGCATGCATTTTCTTTGTCAACTGTCCCGAGATGCGAGCGAAAGTCTTGGATCAGCATGCAGTAGCTCTTGTAGTGCAGACGATTTGCACAGATGTGAAGCCGCTTTGAGAGAGTGAAAGAGAGAAGACGCGGTACAGCGGAATCACTCACGCTGTTTTCAAATGACTGATTTAATCTGATATTTTGTGTGGATTTATTTACTCATCAAACCTACATGCTATATTCAATAAATGTTTGCAGGAATTTCCCTCATTATAAACTTGAAAGCTGTGGGAATGAGTAAAACCGTGCGATATACACAAATTCAGGACTTGATTAAATATAACTATTATACAGAGATTTGTGAAATAAAATTCCATGACCTTTACAAAACTTTTCCAGGCCTGGAAATTGCCGTTTTAAAATTCCATCGCTTTTCCAGGTTTTTCATGACCGTACGAACCCTATAAAAGAAACTGATGCACGCTTTCAATCACTAAAGATTGGTCCTCTCCCTCCTCTAATCACATGCCGGTGTTCTGACGATTTGTGCTACCCGCATCAGATTGTGCTACCTCCCATTAAAATAACCCTACCCTAAACCTACCAGTCCACACCTACCCTTACCCTTAAAAGAATGCAAATATATTATTGGTAGCACAATCTGATAGGTAGCATGTTTCGTTAGTACACCGGATCAGTTACCCGGCTATATTCCGGGACCTCGCAATTTACAAATTAAGCACTGGGCTACCTTATTAAAAGTACTGCTCTTAACAGACCTGTGTGTTTTGTATCACTAGTGCAGTGTCCGTTCTCGGAGCATATAGCCCTGCCCGCGTGAGGCGCGCCGGTTCCGGCTTGCGCTGTTCAGTTTATTAAAAGTTTACTAATTCTGAACGTGTCACATGTCCATATTGCAAAAAAATGCGACACTGCACTCTCTTGGGTCCGCAGCAACACACCCGCCACGTGTGAAGTCGATTGGATGAACTGTTCTCGACATAATAAAAATGCAAACAGACAGACAGACGCACAGAGATTCCTACCTTTATTAGAGAGAAGAATATGTTCAGCCCCCTCCCTCCGAAGCTTTGAATATTCGGTGTTGATACTACCGAAGCTTCGAAGCTCAAAAAAATGGTATTCGGACCAGTCCTAGTATCTTCATCAAATCGGCTGCCAGGGTAAAGCAAACTCCTACAAAGAAATGATCAAATTTCAAATTTAATCGAATACTCAAATTTCACTTCACAGAAATTCAGAATATCGATTTAACAGGGAAAATTCCACTCGTTGTGAATAAATTACTGCATATTTACTGTCTGTAACGTCTTCATATGTGTTGCTACCCCACTGAAATGATGGTCAATGCTCCTTAACTGATGTTTCCAAAAATGTTTAATCCGTTGACATTCAAGTAGACACCGTAAGAACTACAAACACACAAAAACAAAAAAACAAACAAAAAAATACATAAACCAAATACGAAACCTGACATTACAATTCACATCATACAATGTACAAAATCATTTACCTTATAACCCTTTTCAGCGAGATGCACAAATACCATAAAAGGGAGAAAACGCCACAAACTGCAGGCTGTGTCCTTCACAAAGCGTGCACACACATGCACATAGCGGAAATGGGTCGCGCTTTATGCAGTCACATTTTGCGCTTTCAGTTCGTTTCAAAGTTAAAGTCCTTCCAAGCAGCTCATTAAATAAAAGTCAATATAGACTTTATATGTTCTCTTTCGCAATTAACTGTCCGTTACACTCCCACCAAATCATGAGTCACAATACATGAATGATTTCAAAATTACATGCAGACACAACAATGCACTTGTATAAAATACATAGTCATGGAAACGAGAGCAAACAAAAAAGTTTAACAAGTTCCCAACAATAAAACCAACTTCTGGACTGGGCGTTGAATTACAGAAGGCTTGCCAAGACATTCTCCATTTTTTCCCAAATTTTTACCACCAAGCTGAACCCTAACTTCCCTCACAAGTCCATCGGAATCTATATTTGTTTCTACAATTCTACCCAGAGACCATTTGTACCTAGGTAGGTCATTATCCTTATCGATCACCATGTCTTCTAACAAATTTCTCCTAGGAGTATGCCAGCGCTGTCTGACAGCAATGTTAGAGAGATACTCTTTTCGCCAGTGGGTCCAAAATTGTTCAGCAAGGTATTGGACCTGGCGCCACCTTTTCCTAGCATATACATCATCTCTGGTAAACTTGCCTGGAGGGGGTAAGGCAATGGTAGATTTTATGGTAAGAAAATGATTTGGTGTTATTGGTTCAAGACTATTTGGATCACTTAGACTGTCAACAGTAAGTGGGCGACTGTTCACAATAGACATTGCTTCATATAGGAATGCTCTTAGAGAGGAATCATCAATTCTTTCTGAAGCAGTTGAAAGCGTAGACAGGAGAACACTTTTAAGAGTCCTAATCTGTCATTCCCATACACCTCCTGTATGACTTGCGCATGGTGCATTAAAGACAAAGTCACACTGATGCTCAGATAAAAAGTTATTCAGCTTCTCAGTGTCAAGTTCTTTAAGGGCTTCAGTCAACTCATTCCTTGCACCGACAAAGTTACTTCCCTGATCGGATTTAATCTGTCGAACTGTTCCACGTATTGCGATAAAGCAACGCAAGCCATTAATGAAAGAATCTGTTGACAGAGAATCAAGCATCTCAATATGAATGGCACGAGAAGAGAGACAAGTAATGATCAATCCATATATTTTATACATCTTTCGTCCTTGTTTCACAGAAAATGGACTGAAACAGTCCATGCCACAGTAAGTAAATGGTGGTGAGGGATTCACGCTCTCAGAAGGCAGGTCAGCCAACCTTTGCTCTTCTGTTGGTCGCCTGTGTTTTCTACAGGTAACACAATTATGCACATAAGATGCTACAGCACGATTAATGCCTGGGATCCAAAAACCCTTTAAACGGATTTCATTGATGGTAAACCCTTTACCTTGGTGCTTAACCTTTTCATGACAGTCAGCTATGATCAGTCATGTAATATGATGGTCTTTGGGGAGAACTGCAGGATGTTTATGTAGACTACGGAGAGCAGAATTGCTTAATCGTCCTCCCACCTTGAGCACACCATCACTATCAAGAAACGGATCCAGGTTGAAGAATTCCTTGCAAGATGATAACTGGTTCCCTCCACTTAACACCTTCAATTCATCGTGAAACACGTCTTTGCAGAAGTTTGACTATCAGACACGCTGCCTTTTCTCTTTCCTCAACTGTAGAAAGACTACTTGATTTATCCTTATTAATTCATCGTTGAATGCGTGCGATTGCTCTAACTACATGAGACCAAGATGAGAACTTGCACAGGCGATTTACAACAGTTCCCTGCTCCACTGCTCCAATGTTAAGGGTTTGAAAACTTCTGACTTCTACGTCACTTGGTAGTAGTTCTTGAATCTCACCAAGAGGGAAGTCAATCTCTTTGTTCCATAGAAACACTGACCCTGTAAAGCAGTTCGACAAAATCAGTTCATTGACAGTGAGACCTCTTGAGACATGGTCTGCAGGATTGTTTTTTGTTGGAACATATCTCCATTGCTGTGAAACTGTGCTTGAATGAATCTTTTGTACTCTATTAGCAACGAACGTGTGGAATCGTCTGGCCTCATTATTGATGTATCCCGGAACAACCTTGGAGTCAGTCCAGAAAAACTCTGTAATATCAATACATCAAAGCTCTTCTTTAAGGATTTTACTAACACCCACTGAAACGACTGCGGCTGTCAACTCCAACCTTGGAATAGTCATCTTTATCGGGGACACACGGGACTTTGCCATTACAAGAGTAACATAGACATCGTCTCTTTCATTTTTCAATCTCAGATATGAGCACTGTCCATATCTGCTAGAACTAGCATCCGAAAAATTATGCAACTCCACTTCCTTCAACCTTCCTTCAAATCAAGATGAGCATATGTTCGGGAAGAGTCACCTTCTTCAAGTTACTCAAGTCCCTCTTCCAGAAATCCCACCTTGGCTGCAACTCACAACTCAGTGCGTCATCCCAGCCTATACCCTGTCTGCATACTTCCTGGAGTATCTTCTTTCCACAGAGGATGAATGGAGCTAAAAATCCTAGTGGGTCATACAATGATGCAATCGTAGACAAGATTCCACGTTGAGTTGCTGGCTGCTCCTTGAGACAAACATCAAACTTACAGCAGTCAAGTTCCACATTCCACTGAATCCCCAGTGTTCACTCTATCAAAGAATCATCAAATGAAAGGTCAGGTTCTTTTATGTCATTGGCACGTTCTGAAGGAGGGATACTTTCCAAGACAGCTTTATCATTGGACACAAATTTGTGAAGTCTAAGACCACCAATAGCGCAAAGGTCTCGAGCAAGCTGAATTGCATCCTCTGTTGTCTGTACACTTGTAGCACTATCATCTACATAAAAGTTATTCATTACAAAGTCAAAGCCTAAAGGATACTGATCCTTATTACCTTCAGCCAAATGCTTCAATCCATAATTCACACATCCTGGAGATGAAGACGCTCCAAAGAGATGAACTTTCATTCTGTATTCTTGAGGTTCTTTCAAGTCTCCATTTCTCCACCACAAGAATCGCAGAAAGTCTCTGTCTGCCTTGCACACATGGAACTGATGGAACATTTTCTCTACATCACATAACACAACAGGGTGTTGACGAAATCGGAGAAGAATACCAGTCAAATTGTTCATCAAGTCTGGTCCTTGAAGGAGATAATCATTTAAACTGATTCCATCATACTTCGCAGAACAATCAAAAACAACTCTCAATTTGTCTGGTTTCTTAAGGTGGTAAACACCGTGATGAGGAACATACCATTTGTTGCCTTCACTCCTGACATCTTTAGCTTCCTCTGCCTCTCCCCTTTCAATAACATCCTCCATAAGTTTCACATAATGCTTCTTATACCTTTAGTCCTTTAACAGTTTCCTCTTTAAATGATTAAGTCTCACAAGGGCAAGTTGTCTGTTATCTGGCAGCTTAGGTCTTTCTTTGAAGGGTAGAGGCATTTCATAGTGTCCAAAACTATTTTTCCTTATACCAACACTTAACTGGTTCAAAAAATGTGATGTCATCTTGGCATAAGGTTTTGTTGTCATCATTAACTTCTTTAAAATCAGATTCTAAAGCACGAATGGCATCTGCTGGAGTCAGTGGAGGAATTTCCTTAACAGAAAGTCTATGACAGATACCTGTGACACCAGAAGACTCGAGCCAAGGTAATGAAGGTCCAACAATGCTCCAACCTAGATCAGTTTTGACAGCATAGGGTTCATCATTCTTTCCTAAGATCACTTTTCTTGGCGCCAATGCTCTCGCACAATTATATCCAATCAAAAGCCCAGCCTCACAGGCCTTCAAAGAGGGCATCTCATCAATAATTGCAGAAAAATTATTCCAAGTTTAGCCGTTTCACATGTGGGTATATGTGCCTGGTTAACTGGGATACAGTCTTTAGTATAGACAGGGGGGAGTTCAATATAAGTGGCAGAGCTGTAACCTCTTACACGAAGTCCTGAAATCCTTTCACTCTTCACTATGGTATCCTTTCCAGACATGGTAGTCAGTTTTAACTTTACAGGAGATTTGTCTGCCTGCAAAACATTGCTCACTTCTTGATCAATAAAGGTTGTATCACTTTGTGAATCAAGCAAGGCATAAACTAATTTTTCTGTACTCACATCTTTGCTTGATGATACCCATACTGGTACGACCATTGATGTATAGGATGATCCCCTTCCGGACACACTTAAGGACACAGCAGCTGTTGATTCATCAGACGATGTTACAGGGACTGACCTTTCTCTTTTGATGTAACTGTCGTCATGAAAGCAAGTAGGATGTTTCCCTTTGCATGTGTTACAGAAAAGACGATGGCGACAGTCTCTTACACTATGGCCAGAAAGAGTATATCTACTGCTGACAAACTTTATTCTCTAAAGAAGAAAAAAGAAAGTCGTGACGTATTGTCAAGTATGGTGACCCATACTCGAAATTGGTGCTCTGCATTTAACCCATCCAAGTGCACACACACAGCAGTGAATAGTGAACAAACACACACACACACACACACACCGTGAACACACACCCGGAGCAGTGGGCAGCCATTGCTCCAGCGCCCGGGGAGCAATTGGGGGTTCGGTGCCTTGCTCAAGGGCACCTCAGTCATGGTATCGAAGGCAGAGAGAGTGCTGTTCATTCACAATCCCCACCTTCAATTCCTGCCGGTGTGAGAATCGAACCGGCAACCTTCAGGTTACTAGCCCAACTCTCTAACCATTAGGCCACGACTTCAAAGGTATGTGGGTGGATTGGCACGCAAAGCTTTGGATGGTACCTTCTACAGGAGTGACAATGAAGCATATAAGGATGCCTGGAGCAGATTAGATCAAAGGTATGGTCAGCCATTTGTAATACAACGTGCCTTTCGACAGAGGCTTGCAAATTGGCCTAAAATTCAGTCAAGGGATGCTGTTGGACTCAGAGAGTTTTCAGATTTTCTTAATGCCTGTCAAGATGCCATGCCTCATGTTGCAAGTCTATGAATTTTAAATGACTGCGAGGAAAACCAAAGGTTAGTTCAAAAACTTCCTGAATGGGCTGCTTCACGTTGGAATCGACTGGTTACACAAACCTTGAGAGACAATAAGGATTTCCCTGACTTTAAGGCCTTTGCGGCATTTGTTTCATTAGAGGCAGAGATTGGTTGTAATCCGGTCATGTCATCTTATGCTCTCAGTTTAGCATTCGCTGAGAAACAAAATTTTAGAGAGCCTAAAGGAAATAAGGTTAATGTCCTTAATACTCAAAACGACTTGGGGCCCAATAGACAAAAGAGCATAATGAGAAATATCAAACCTCCCTGTGTGTTTTGTCAAGATCCTAAACATCAGCTTTACGATTGTTCCAAACTGATGGCCAAAACACTAGTAGAACAGCAGGAATATGTGAAGGAAAATAATCTTTGTTATGGATGCCTGAAAACTCTTTCGATCAATCAGTGACATAAAGGAAACTGCCACTCGACATACTGAATGGGATCACCGTTAAATACAAAGGGCTCTGGAGCTGGCAGTCTGTTCAAATTTATACCGTCTTACATGGCTTGCACGAGAGAAGGCAGTTCATTTTGAGATGAAGAAATTAATTTATTTGAAGGTTGGCTGAAAGAACTTGGAGGCAAGCAATGCTGTTCTCTAACAATATAGTTTGTAGCAGGATTATCAACTTCTTGAACTGCCATCCGATTATAGGCCTCAAACCAAGCTTGTGATACTCTTAAATCCTTTTCTGCCTGTAACTTCTCCATAGGGCTGGGCGATATGGCCTAAAAAAAAAAAAAAAAAAAAAAAATCAGATTTACGATTTAAATCCCCCCCCCCCCCCCCTACTTAAAATCAATCTGCAGATTGCTCAAAACAAGTTTTAACTTTATTTTGTTTTGATTTTCCCTTCTGGGATTTGATCTGGATTTCCCCCTTGAGGTTAAAGTGCAATCAGAAACAACAAGCCAAAAAGATGGCAGGCCCTGCCATTGTAAACAGTGAAAATGTAACATAACATAAAATGTAACATAAAACATAAAATTATGTGACCCTTTTTGATGTGTTTAAAAAGAAAACTTAAGTTTAACATCTTGCTATTCAGTAGATAGGAGGTAGTTCTGATAAACGATGGACGATGACATCGTGGGGGTTAGGGGGTGTGCCCAAAGCGTGAATCCGTATTCAGAAAGGCACGGAAAACAAATAAGGTTGCCTGTTGCAGTTACATTACAGTACATAAAATTTCACTTACCACATAAACAGAGTAAGGAGAGATGACTCAGGACGATGAGGAATGATTTGCAGATCATGAGCAAAACTGACAAGCATATAATCTTGTAAAATGTACTACCGCTCCATAGTATAAACACGGACGTGCGATCGCCAATCTCGAAAGTGAAAGTGAAACTAAAAAGCGATCGTGCATTCAAAAGCAGTTGCAATGCAATAGCGGCTCCCTGATTCCTGCAATTTTTTGTATACAGTATGATGATCACCCAATGATAAAACCGAGAGGGAAAGAAATATACATTTTCCTCCCATCTCGTATTTATTCTCCACAGTGAGTCAATGTCATGGACGTAAGGGCAGAGCAAGTTTAAATATCTCTCTAGTCTATATTTCCATCTTGTAATACCGCTGTTTTGGGTATTTAAAAAAAAAAAAAAAAAATTATTTGTAATAGAGCAGACACTGACTGTTGTTCATGTATTTATGGCCTCATTTGGCGAGATGGCAGACGCTGAAAACACTGCGAGCTTCAGTATGTGTGTAGTAAACGAAACTGGCGTCTGTGCATTCATTCATAATGCAGGATTCATATTTAAATGGTATTTTTGCAGCTTAATATTTACGGATACTAGTTCATATCACGATTTGATTTTAAGTGTAATGACCTACTTTTGATTTATTCATCCAAACTTTTGACAAATTCAATGACATTCCGCGTTATACAGTAAATTCTGTTCCCTTTCGATATTTCCACTCGTACTACATCTGTAAGACGCTCGTATGGGGAAAAACTTTTTTCTCTTTCTCTTTCTCTTTCAATCACGCAGTGAAACTACATGTCCATTGGTTCGTGCTAGGGCTGCACGATATATCGCATGCGATAGTCATGCGCATCTCGTCAGTAAAGCCGGTTCTGTGATTACAAATAAATCTCCATCACCTGTTTTCAGATGGAGCAGCATTTAATACACAGAGCCATAGTTCACTGACAAGCTACACAATATCATGTTCACTATCGCATGCGATGCATCTGCGATTTTGAGCGCGAATTCCGTAGCTTGTCAATGAACTACGGCTCTGTGTATTAAATGCCGCCCCATCTGAAAACAGGTGATAGAGATTTATTTGTAATCACAGAACCGGCTTTACTGATGAGATGCGCATGACTATCGCATGCAATATATCGTGCAGCCCTAGTTCGTGCAGTGCTATAAAATTAAACCAATGGCTCGGCAGCGGCGCTGAGCGAGCTTATGGCTATGGCGCCCGCCAAAATGGGCAGGGTCTCTGGCTATATAAGCGGCCGCTTTGCCGCCGCATCTCAGATTTCTTCTCTTCAGCGACAAAGCTGCTTCCCCGCTGACTCTTCGCTGACGCCGAGATTCGCCGTTGAAACGCCTCAGCAGCCGGATTGGACCTCTTGCAGCGCTCAGCTCGCAGATCCCGGTCTATCCCCTGCCGCCATCCCGCGACTATCTAAAAGAGCCTCACAAAAGAGCAAATTTTGATGGCGTTGTTTCAAATGCCGCGCCGTCATCGTAAGACGTGCAGGACTCCCCTGCACACTGATGACGGTCACGCTTGAGTGCGTGTCATGCTTGGAGAAATTCCACGCTGACGCTGCACTCAGCGGGACTGACTACTCTCATTGTGAGAGTTTCAGTCTCGCCTCTCTGCGCTCGCGGATAGCTTTCTTTTCAGAAAGCGACTCCGCCCCTCACGCCCTCCCGTCTTTTTCCTCCCAGGGACCTGCGAGGAAAAGACAGCGGGGCAGAGGATTCGAGCGGCCGGAGACGAGCGAGCTCATGTTGGCTCAGTGCCTGCGTGCCTCGCCGTCACCGCAGAGAGAGGATTCGCCGGTCCTCTTCACTCAACCTGATCAGTGTCCCTCTGCGGCTGTGAGCGACATGATCTCGTTTGGTGGGAGTGACGATGAGATGGATGACAGCCTTTCTCTGGCGGCTTCGGACGCGGAGGAGTTATCGGGCTCGGTGTCTGACCCCGCCCTCTTGCCGCTGTCCTGTTCACGCAGCGCCAGACCCAGATGACTAAGGCTGTCAGTGAGCTCAGACTCGAGTGGTCTCCGCCTGAGGAGCCGTCTCGTAGCAGGCTGGACGAGTGGTTTCTCCCGGGGGCGCCAGCAAGCCCCCTGCCAACGTTCGTCCCCCTTCTTCCCCAAAGTCCACGATGAGCTCACTAAATCGTGGTGCGCCCCCTACTCATCTCGCATCCGTCCTGCTTCCTCTGCCCTCACCTCCATTGATGGTGCTGAAGAGAAGGGATACGAGCACCTGCCCCCTCTGGATGAGTCCATGGCCGCGCATCTCTGCCCACCCACGGCTATCGGATGGAAAGCGAGGACGAGCCATCCGTCCAAGCTGTGCAGAGCCACGTCTGCACTCGCTGGACACGCCTACTCGACGGCTGGACAAGCGGCTTCGGCGCTGCACTCTATGGCTGTGCTCCAGGTTTTCTAGGCCAAGATGCTCGCCAGTGAGGAGGCCGGTCTCGATGCAGCTTCACTCAGGGACCTGAGAAGCACGGCGGACCTGGCCCTGTGCGCTACCAAAGCCACTGCCCAGGCCATCGGGCGGTCGATGTCCAGCCTGGTAGTGTTGGAACGCCACCTTTGGCTCACATTGACGGAGATGAAAGAGGCGGATAAAGTTCCCTTCCTCGACGCTCCGGTCACGTCGAACAGCCTGTTCGGGCCAGCTGTGGAGGGCTTTGCGGAGCGTTTTACAGAGACTCAGAAGTCGTCTCAAGCGATACGACACTTCCTCCCGAAACGCGCCAGCTCTTCTGCTGTTTCTAGTCGCCCCAAGCCTGCGCCGACTCAGCAGCCCGCCAAGCCAACGCCGGCCACTCCCGAGCCCCAACCTAAGGATTGGCAGGATAGAGGGTGTTCCCGCTCGGCAAGACACTACCCCTTCCCGAAGCGCCAAGGACCCCTGCCCAAGGTCGCCTTGGATCCAGCGCCTCTGAAGTCCTCCTGATCACCCAGGCAGAAAGAGGAGGGGCCCGAGTCTTGCTACCACCGGACCACCCCGTAAGCAGCCTCTAATGTGCCTCGTCACCCCGCTCAGCGCTGGGTGCAGAGGGAAGTGTGTTATTGGTTCCCCATGGGCCCACTCTAGCGCCCGGGCGTCCAACCGCGGTGATAGCGGACAAAATAAAACATTTTCGAAAAGAGAGCAAATATCCTCTTCTGCCTACCATAAGCATCTTGCCCTTATGCAGCCAGTCTTTAGAACCTATTCAACCTCTTGCCACACGGGCCGAGGCCTGGCAGGCCATCCCTGGTGTGTCAGAGTGGGTAATGGCTATGATAAGACGAGGTTATTCACTCCAATTCACTCGAAGACCACCACGCTTCCGCGAGGTGGTCACCACCACAGTGCGCAGCGAGTACGCTCAAGTCCTGCACGCAGAGGTGATTAATCTGCTGGTAAAGGGAGCCATAGAAGTCGTTCCTCCAGCCCAGAGTGAGTCAGGCTTCTACAGCCGCTACTTCCTCGTCCCCAGAAAAGACGGTGGCCTGCGACCTATTCTAGATCTCAGACTCCTGAATCACGCCCTGGTAAAAAGGTCGTTCAGGATGATCACATTGAAGCAGATCCTCTCACAAATAAGCCCAGGGGACTGGTTCACGCATACTTTCACATCCAGGTAGCCCCCCATCACATACGATTATTGAGATTCGCATTCGAGGGGGTGGCATATCAATACAGGGTTCTCCCGTTTGGGCTGTCCCTGGCTCCCCATACTTTTACGCGATGCATGGATGCGGCTCTCCCTTCGGTGACAGATGGGAATCCGCATTCTCAACTACCTCGACGGCTGGCTCATTCTGGCCCAGTCAGAGGCAGTTTCAACATTGCACAAAACCCTCCTCCTCAGCCAATTAGATTGCCTGGGGCTCAGGGTCAACTTTGCCAAGAGCATACTGTCACCCAGCCAATGAGTGTCGTCCCTGGGGACAGTTATCGACTCAGTGCAGATGACAGCAGCTGTCTCAGTGGAACGAGCCAGGACGATTCAGTGCCGCGCGGCCTCCTTCAAGGAAGGGAACGCCCACCCACTCAAGGCTTTCCAGAAAATGCTGGGCCTTATGGCAGCAGCTTCGCCAGTACTTCAGTTGGGCCTGCTTCACATGCGACCCATCCAGTTCTGGCTGAAGCAGAGGGTTCCATCCGTGGCTTGGCGTCATGGTCGCCATCGCATAACGGTGACTCGGGCCTGTGTATCAGCCCTGACCCGTTAGAGGGACCCTCTCTGGCTGAAGCGGGGTGTGATCTTAGACATGGTGCACAGAAGGAAGGTTGTCATGACAGACGCATCCAATTAAGGTTGGGGAGCGCTGTGCGAAGGCAAACCGACCTTCGGTCTTTGGTCCGAAGAAGAGTCGGGTCTGCACATCAACTGCCTAGAGATGCTAGCAGTGTGCTGTGCCGGTCAATTCTTCCTGCCGGACATAAGGGGATACCATGTGCTAATACGCTCAGACAGCAGGTCCATGATGTCATACATAAATCACCAGGGCGGCCTCGTCTCGAAGCGCCTCTGCACGCTGGCGAACGAGCTTCTTGTTGGGGCTCAGACCAATCTGCACTCATGAAGGCGACGCATGTGCCAGGCAAAATGAACCAAGAAGCGAACATGTTGTTGAGGAACAACGTCTCGCTCTATGCATTCCCTCTAATTGCTCTGCTACCGCAGGTACTCAGACAAGTCAGGGAACAACGGACAGGCTTCTTCTAATAGCCCCCCTCTGGAGGAACCAGCCGTGGGTGTCGGAGTTATTCCAGCTGCTCGAAGCAGCCCCGTGGCCCATTCCCTTGAGACAGTACCTCCTCTCTCAAGCGAACGGCACGCTGTGCCATCCACGGCCCGAGTTATGGGCCCTGCATGTGTGGTCGCTCAACGGGAGCCTTTCGATCTCCCAGAGCATGTCTTGAACACTATGGCAGAAGCTAGAGCCCCGTCTACCAGGCGCCTCTATGCTCTGAAATGGTCTATTTTCTCAGCTTGGTGCCAAGACCGCGACTTAGATCCGGTTACCTCTGATGTATCAGTGGTTCTTTCGTTTCCGCAGGAGAGGCTGGATAATCAGCGTTCCTCATCCACCATCAAAGTTTACACGGCAGCCATAGCGGCTTTCCATGCCCCTATTGCTGGCCGATCGGTGGGCAGGAATAGTGCGGTGGTCCAGTTTATACGAGGCGCCAGGAGAATTAACCCCCGCGTCCTCGTACAGTTCCACCTTGGGACTTACCAACCGTACTAAGGGCCTTGAAAGGCTCCCCGTTTTGAACCATTGCAATCCACGAGCCTCAGATCACTCTCGTTTAAAACTGCCCTGCTGTTAGCGCTGGTGTCGGTTAAGCGAGTAGGGGACCTACAGGCCCTTTCCATCAACCCTGCTTGCCTAGAATTCGGGCCTAACGACGCCAAGTTCGTCATGAAACCAAGGCTGGGTTATGTACCGAAGGTGCTCTCCACTCCGTTCAGAGCCCAGGTCATAGCGCTTTCCGCGCTTTCCCCTTTGACGGATGACCAGGAATTGTCCCTGCTCTCGCCCGTCAGGGCCCTGAGTAGGGATGTAACGGTATGAAAATTTCTTATCACGATTATAGTGACCAAAATGATCACGGTTATCAGTACTATCACGGTATTATTAAAATGTGCTGGAGATGTTCAAAAAGTACAGACACATAAATCACTTCAAGTTTTATATTTAAAAATCAACAAACAACAAATAAAATGACTTTGTTTGCATAATCACTAAAACAATAACATTACCAATGATTTTGGATTTTAAATGACAACTTGACTGAAAACAGTTTAATAGCATGTTCAAATATCTAATGTAAATGTTCAAATAAAGCTTTGAAAAAGTTTCACATAAAGGTAAACCTCACATTTCAGCCTTTAAATAAAGTAAAGGGTTAAGTCAAAGGATAATTGATTAATAAATGGTTATATGTATTTTATCTGCTCCATAAATAATTCTACATGACTTATCTGAATTGTTTAAATGTGTAGAATCCACATAAGCTTGTTTTTCCTTCAACCGGTCAAAATTTACAACAGGGCATGCAAATTCGGTCTGTTTTTGGCCAGACAGAAACTGCACACAGGCTGAATGTAAATATAAGTCTCTGTAAATCCACTCTAAGACAGCAGGTGGCGCTTTATATGGAAAATCTGAATACAGCTGTTTCCCGTAAACTCCGTGCACAAAGCAGTATTGCAATTAAGAACACTTCCTTTAGGTATTACATGGAGCGAAGATGAAAACAAAATGCCATTGAATCGTTTCTGAAGACAGTAAGAACCTTCAGAGGTACATTCATATAATTCATTCATATATTCATTTGTATAATTCCCTCAGCACTCTTTTAAACCTCCCAGCTTTTCCGCTGTGTTTTCACTCAAAACGAGTTTATGGCGTTATTTTAATGACATGTCGAGAGCGCATTATTGTAGAGCGAAAGCACATTAATATAATGCGCAAGTGCGAATTTCTCTGCTCGCACGCGGATTTCCTTTGTTCTCGCTCTAAAACGGACACTCGCGCTTAGATATACGCTGCTCTCGCCCAATGAGAGTGCGCGCACTTAAAACATGTCTCTCCTCTCACTCAAACTTACTCTGCTAAGTTACTCTGCTGCTGTGAACACGTGAGACTGTTACTGAAAACTGTGCTTTATCCTGGACAGTATTCATTTATCGTGAGATGTTCAAATCGTGGTAATCAAATACGGTTTTAATGATAATTGAAAAAAATTAAACTGTAATACTAACCGTGGTGAATTTTATCATGATTTATCGTCAAACCGGTAATCGTTACATCCCTAGCCCTGAGGGTATACATCGAGCGTTCTGCCTCATACAGGAGATCAGAACAGCTTTTTGTCAGCTTCGGTAACTGCGCTAAGGGTCGCCCTGTTACGAAGCAAAGAATTTCCAGGTGGTTAGTGGAGGCTATCACCCTGGCATACTCCTCCTTGGACTTGCAGTGCCCCATTGGAGTCAGAGCCCATTCCAGAGGCATTGCCTCATCCTGGGCGTGGTCCAGCGGGGTGTCCATTTCGGAAATTTGTGAGGCGGCCGGCTGGTCCTCGCCGTCCACATTTGTAAGGTTTTACAACCTGGACGTCCCTGCCTTGGAGGCCAGAGTCCTTTCTGCTTAGTTCGCCACCTCCGGCTAGTTAAGCAGTCTTGTGGGTTCACTTGACCAACATTGTTCAAGTCCCTCCTTCATTTGGACGGTTCATATTATATGGACACCAAGTATCAACTATACGGGACGACACCCAGGCCACAGATGACCCTGAGGGCTCAGCCTGTGCTTGGTATATTTTATTTACTCCCACGTGAGTTATGGTTTTGAGTCGTTCCCAGTCATAGCACGGCGTGATTGTACTGGTTCCCATACGAGCGTCTTACAGACGCAGTACGAGTGGAAATATCGAAAGGGAACGTACTCAGTTACTATCGTAACCTCGGTTCCCTGAGATATGGGAACGAGTACTGCGTTCCTGGCCGTGCTATGAGCTGCACGCCTCAGTTGCTTCATTCGAAGAAATCTGAAATGCGGTGGCGAAGCGGCCGCTTATATAGCCAAAGACCCTGCCCATTTTGGTGGGCTATGGCGGACTGCATAGCCATAGGCTCGCTCAGCGCCACCGCCAAGCCATTGGTTCGATTTTATAGCACTGCACGAACCAATGGACGTGCAGTTTCCCTGCGTGATTGAAAAGGCTTCAGTTGAAGAGAGGAAGAAAAGAGAAAAAAAAAAAAAAAAAAAAAAAAAAGGGTTTTTCCCATACGAACTCGTTCCCATATCTCAGGGAACCAAGGTTACGATAGTAATAGAGTACGTTTTTATAACTAGATTCCGCGATTCCGTCCGCGTTTTCCGCATCGCAGATTTCCGCCACACTGTATCAATGACAGCACACACGTCGTTAATGACGGCATGTGATGAATGCTTGGGTAGCATCGTATAGTCTGACATGTGTCTTGTTCACGACACGACAAGATTTTATGAGTCAAAAATCGCATAATCTGACACAGTGTAACCGACAAAAAAAATCGTGTAGTCTGACCAGGGCTTAACACTGCTTTAAGGGATCCGCAGTACAGGTCATTTCCTTTCCGAACACGTTGGGATGCGGCGGATTGCGGGGGGATCACGAAACCCTACCTAAACTCTAATATGGCAAACGCGCGGGGGAGGGCTGAGCCCAATCGGGACTACGGGAGCCCAGAGGGGAGCGTCGGCGGATGTTAAAGAGAAAACCGATTTTCATTCAAACAAATCGACGTAAACTACACATTCGAGTTAATCGATAAAATCGATTTAATCACCCAGCCCTACTTCTCCAATTCACATTTTTTTAGCTTTCAGGTCTTTCTCTTGCTTGTCTTTCAATTCTTGAATTTTCTCCTTCTGTTTATTTTCTTCCATTAGTATTTTATATTCTACTTCTTTCGCCACCAGTTCTGCAGCTGCTTCAGCATGTTTTGAAGTTCCATGTGAAGATGCAGTACGATGACTTAACCAGGCATTAGACTTATGACTAATTCAGGAAACGGTAGAGCCATAGATAGAATGAGCATAGCTAGATTCAAGTAGTTCTCTTAAGCAACATTTAGTTTGTTCTGCAACAAATTCATCAATGCCTGATATTCTTTCATAGGCAACTTTAATTATATCTGTTTTCACTGCCTCACAAGCATCAATACGGCATCTCAATTCAGTAGATGGTGAGATATGGTCTCTAACCTCAACATATAGATGCATTACATTCTCCTTTCCCTCTTCCAGGGAATCAATAAGAGATGCTAACGGACTCAGTGATATCAGACTTAAGTTGATTTCTAGCCTCGCGTACTAACATTTTTCATTTTTCATACATGGAGATAAGCTTCTTTTCTTTCTTTTGAATTTCTTCCTTTTGTAATTCGATCATTTTTACAGTAGGTTTACGTGGACGAACAGAACGTCAGGGACCTTCAGATTCTCATAAAGCTCCTTGTGGTTTATCTTGAAGTTCACTCAGAATTTGTTCTTTAGCCTCAATTGTCTCTATTATCTGTTGTCTCTCTAAACCATCTGTTGATGTATGATACTCATTATTAAGCGTTTCAATATCATGTTGGAGACTATTAATTTGACTTTCACATTCAACATTATCAAAGGAAGGATTTAACTCTGGCATTTTAAAATTAACCAGTTAACATACAACTATAAAATACCTCCAGCACTATTTAGTTTAAATTCCCAAACAGTATAAATAACCTCGAACATTAACACCAACAGTGTTTTAAAAATACCTGTTTGTCCAGTTAACTCTCTCTTAAAAACACAAATATATTTCCTTCAAAAAACAACAAACGATTTCACGGTCTCCTTTAAAAGTCACTGAAAAATGTTCAAACCCTTTTTGACCTTAAAGGGAAAATTTCTCGTTGGTTAAATATTTCACCTTGGTATCCGTTTTGTCATCATAGATGTGCGTCGAAGAATAAATGTAACCTGAAGAGGAAAACAGCGTTTCCATCCGTGGTGCGTCGATTAATCCACTGTTTCAGCCGTAGTGATCCGAAAACGAAACTCTCGTTAGACCATCAGAAATCGATTCTCTGCACGTGAATGCTCACTCCTTAGACTGTCAGCGTGGACACCGGTCATCAATGCAGCAGGCTTCGACGACGAATGGATAATTTCTTACTGTTGCTACCCCACTGAAATGATGGTCAATGCTCCTTAACTGATGTTTCCGAAAATGTTTAATCCGTTGACATTCAAGTAGACACCGTAAGAACTACAAACACACAAAAACAAAAACAAACAAATACATAAACCAAATACGAAACCTGACATTACAATTCGCATCATACAATGTACAAAATCATTTACCTTATAACCCTTTTCAGCGAGATGCACAAATACCATAAAAGGGAGAAAACGCCATAAACTGCAGGCTGCGTCCTTCACAAAGCATGCACACACATGCATAGCGGAAATGGGTCGCGCTTTATGCAGTCACATTTTGCGCGTTCAGTTCGTTCCAAAGTAAAAGTCCTTCCAAGCCGCTCAGTAAACAAAAGTCAATATAAGCTTTATCTGTTCTCTTTCGCAATTAACTGTCCGTTACAATATGTGAACCAGCAACGTTAAACTGTACTTTCAGTTTCGAAATCACTCATATTCAGTGCTGTTTTCTTTTTCTTATTTGATGTTTAAATAAACCGATCAAGATGGTCACTTCAAGGTAAGTGATTAATGTTTTCTCGCCTTCCTGACAGACGTCGATCCATTTCTTTGTTTGAAACTTAAATGGCAAAGTATAAGTTTTGTCATTGTAAATATTTTTTTTTTTTCATGGCCACGGAGGAGAATCAGAGATTATGGGTCACATTCAGCGAATAGACAAACATGTGGAGGCAGAATGATCTCATTCAGAGGCGTCATGCCCATTCAAAGTGAGTGGGCACGTGCCCCCTCAGATTTTTGAGCCAAGTGGATTTTGAATGCAGCTTCCAAAAGACAAAAAATAGCTGAATAATATTTTCTATATTTGATACACACCAGCGTGATTTAATCGTTCAGTGCATCATATCATCAACTGCTAAATTCAAATCTGCGTTCGCTGGCTGGCGCTAAGCCAGATACAGACGCGTTTTACAGCCCTGCGCATTATAACCAATCACACACGATTCTGTTGAGTTTATGAATGCAGTGACCAATCAGAGGCGTTCAGATGAGTCATCGCTAAAATGCCAGTGTTTACTTCACTTGCTCGCTGACTGAATAGGTCTTTCTGGCGAATTCTCTCGCCAGAAACAACAAAGTGCAGATGTGGGTATGAATCTGTAAGTAAGATATTCATTTCATAGTGTAAACAGCTTCAGTGATTTTAATGGGAGTTTCTGACAACTCTAGATTGTCAGTGAAAATGTTCGATGATAATGTAAATGTTCTTTGCTCTCTGACTGTACAATGAAAGTGTTATGATAAGTAGCCTAACTTACAATGTTTTCAATATTACATTAAATATAAAGTCAGTCATATTAAAAATGTTATGACATGGCACCATATCTGTTATTTAAGTAAACAGACAGGTTTTTATGCATAGTTAATAGACTACATTATTAGGCTATTTGACCATCATAATCTAGGTGACAATCGAGATATTTCATGATAGAGTTAATGCGTTTGGGACAGGGGCGTAGCCACGGGTGTGCCAGGGTGTGCCGGTGCCACCCACAGTGGCAGCTGGCACACCTAAAAATAGATGAAGAAATATTTTTTATAATCGTAATAAATATGGGCGTCGCTAAGGAGGGTCAAGCAGATGCTCCAGCATCCCTAAGAAAGACCAAAGCACCCCCATTTCACCCACACAAAAAATGAAAAAATTAAAACATTTGACTCGTTACGCATGCATAACTCATGCATTGCAATATAACGTGAAATGATTAGCAGGCGCACTTTTCGAAATGTCACAGCATTTTATTTTAAAAACAGATCGGTTCCTTGTGCCAAGTAGGCCTGCCACCGACTAAAGATTTTTCTAGTCAACTAGTCACACGTTTATATTAAATTGATTAATATAATAACCTAACCATCCAGGTGTATAGCCTATTCCGCAATCAGGCACGCCCATAAAGCTTGCACCGGCAAAAGTAATAATTATGAATGTGTTGGGGGAAATGAAAACATTTTAAATATCTGTTAATAAGCTGTGCTTTCTTCTCAGTCAGTGTCGGCTGAAAAGATGAAGTTTCCGAAAGCCGAAGCTGCACTCGCCATCTCCACATGAACGTGTCTTGAATAGAGATATGCACCTTTTCATTCCAACTAAATAGAGATTTTTTTTTTTTATTTTTTTTTTTTAATTGGTTCATTTAATAGACATTTCAAGCTTTCTTTGGATTTCTTTGTGGGGCAAGTAGCCGGTTCATTGCTATGACGCGCTCCATTTCACATCTTTCTCCATTTCACATAATTTTCTCTATTAAAAAAAAAAAAAAAAAACAAAACAAAAAAAAAACTTTTGGTGTTATCGTGAGTGTACATAAATCAGAAAAAAGTTCTTTCCACAGGAAAAGAAAAATGAAAGGGACTGCGCGGGCGCCTCAATGTCATGCAGTAAGCGCGATATAGGCTAATAATCAAGTTGATATGTGCGCATACAGTGCATATTCATCTAAAAGAAGCAGCTGTGGCGATGCCCGAAACAGCAGCAGTGGTCGGGAATGTGAAACAATGGCAAATTCTCTCTCTTTATTTTTTTCTTTTTCTTTTTCTTTTTCTTTCTTTCTTTCTTTCTTTCTTTCTCTTTCTTTCTTTCTTTATTGTTTGATTTTTTACAAAAATACTTGTTTACTTCATACATGAACAAGTAGGCTACTTACAGATAAAAAAATCCTAAAAACTTATATTACACACGGACACGTTTACAGGATAATTACCTTTATTTTCGTTAAATGCAGTCCTTAATACAACATATTTTACCGTTTAAACAAGCAGCGTATATGTAAACTTTTAAACTGCTTAATTTGTGTGTAAACGCCTATGTGAAAAAAAGCTTATTCTGGCAACATGCAATTTAAAATATCTTTTTTCTCTTTTCTTTTTCTTGGCTATTAATAATTTCTAGCAGATTCTGCAAGTTGTATGTATGACTCAAAAAAATGTGGAGCGTGTGTCGCGAATAAAGTGAAAATTAAATGAAAAGTCAAGTGTCTATTGCGGCATTAAATTTAGATCTGTGAGTTTTTACAGCGCTTCGCATTATAACCAATCACACGATTCTGTTGATTTCGGCAAGTCAGTGGCGTTCAGATGAGTCATCTCTTTGCTGGAACGCTGGAGTGTTGGTCATTGCGCGCGTTCACTGGTTGAATTCTGCACGCTGGCAGATTCAGAAACAAGTGTTTTTTTGTTTTTTTTTTACATTGCAGACATCATTGTATATAATTTGAACTTTTTTTATAGTGCTTACACTCGACTGAAGTGATTGTTCTTTGATAATGTAGGCTAAATGTTCTTTTTTGCTTGCTGTATAATTTGTTCGTTGTATGAATAACCGTGGCGTGTTATAAACTTAAAATGTCTTTTTATTAACTGATCATCAGGTTAAATACCAATTCAGTCTTATTAAAATATATTGTAACATAAATGGTAGGCTACTTGACTAAAAGGGGTTTATGAGCTGTGTTTAGTTAATGATTAGGCTAGTGGTTTGAGCGCGTTTGACTAGAAAATAGCGCAGTTAAAAAGCTGTTGTAGGTTATGTGATTGTCGGCATGGTGAGGAGCGAGAAAGCTTCGGAAATGGGGGGGGGGGGAATTATAAAGAGAATGAGGATGTGAATGCTTTTTACAAGTCGGAATCTAAAATGATGGTAATATGGCGTGAACAGTTCACATGAAATTCTGTCAATGAGGGTGGAGTTGTAGGGGCGCGCAAGAAAAATACAACCGCACTTATATTGTTACGGAAGTAGGCTCACACAACAGGTAAGATGTAAATACCAGTATAATTTATTGAACAGCAGAGTAAATGAGGCTGATTGCAGGCGAGTAGAAACTTCAATGGTTATAGTCATAGAGGATGAGAACTGAAGAAATGTCTTTTGCCTTGCCAGGAACTCGTGGAAGCTGGGGAAACACACACCTCACTGTAAAAGTGGAGAATCTGGACAGGAATCGCTGGAGGAGACAGACGCTGGAGACAAGATGCTGGAGGGTACACAGGAGGTAAGTAAACAAGCAGGTAAGTCACTGGGATAGCTTTAGGAGTCCACTTCGTAGAAACGAGACCGGACGTTTGAGTGCAGTGAGGTGTGTGTTTTTATAGTGCTTGATTGATGATGATCTAATGGCGTACAGGTGTGCTCAATCAATATTCAGGTGAGGGTGTGCGTTGTGATTGGCTGGCGTGGGAGCCTGGCCGATCTGTGACATTACCCCCTCTCCACGGCCCGCTCCAGAGGGCCGAGGACCCCGACGTCGTGGTGGTCTACCTCTTCCTCTGCGAGCTCGTCGATCTGGGTAGGTGGAATGGAATTCGTCGAGCAGTGTTGGATCTAGAATGTCATCTTTGGGGACCCATGACCTCTCCTCCGGACCATAGACCTCCCAGTCTACGAGATATATTCCAGCTGACCACCACGGCGCCGGGAATCCAGGATCTTCTTCACCTCATAGATGGCACCGTCCTCCAGTATCAGCGGGAGAGGGGGTTCTTCACTCGGACCAGGCTCTGTGGAGAGACAGGAGAATGATAAGGTTTTAGTAGGGAGACATGGAAAGTGGAATTAATTCTGTATTGTGGAGGGAGTTGGAGTTGATAGGTGACCGGATTGATTTGTTTCAAGATGGTGAAGGGGCCAACATATCTGGGACTAAGTTTCTTACAGGGCAGGCGCATCTTGATGTCTCTTGTTGACAGCCAGACCTTCGGTCCTGGTTCGTACTGGGGAGCTTCGGATCTTCGAAGGTCTACTGTCATTTTGCGCCTGCGTACTGCTCACTGGAGATGATGGTGAGCATTGTCCCAGACCCTCTCGCTCTCTCGGAACCAGTAGTCGATCGCTGGCACTTCTGATGGTTCCCCAGACCAGGGGAATAGAGGTGGCTGGTAGCCGAGTACGCACTGGAAGGGAGTGAGTCCAGTCGTAGGTTGACGCAGGGAATTCTGAGCGTACTCGGCCCAACCAATAAACTGGTTCCAAGAGTCCTGGTGGCCATGGCAGAAGGTTCGCAGGAAGCGACCAATTTCCTGGATTTTCCTCTCCGTCTGCCCGTTTGTCTGGGGATGGTATCCAGAGGATAGACTTACAGCCACACCCAGGAGCTTAAAGAAGCCTCTCCATATTCTGGAGATGAATTGCGGGCCTCGATCCGACACAATGTCCTCAGGGATGCCATAATATCTAAAAACATGGTTGAAGAGCAACTCGGCCGTCACTATGGCTGTTGGCAGGCCCTTGAGGGGGAGAAGACGACATGATTTTGAGAATCTATCCACAATCACTAATATGCAAGTGTTACCATCTGAGGCTGGTAGATCTGTAATGAAGTCAACTCCCAGGTGTGACCATGGACGGTTGGGAACGGGCAGCGGTAGGAGTTTGCCTGCTGGTAAGCGGCGTGGGCTCTTGGAAATTGCTCAATTGGTGCAGCCCTGGACGAACCTTCTCACATCCCTGGCCATGTTGGGCCACCAGTAGCGATCTTTCAGCAGCGAGAGGGTGCTGTTGACCCCGGGGTGGCCAGTGCCCAGTGATGTATGAACGGAGTGAATGAGGGGAGTGCGCTGTGTTCGGGAGACATACTGTACCCCTGGTGGGCAGCCCAGCGGAGTGGCCATGGAAGCATTGGAGGAGGTGACTGAGTCGGGGTTCCACTGGATGGGACTAACGATGATCCTTTCTGGAATTATGGGTTCTGTTTTTTCCTCGTTTTCTTCTGGAGCATGGAGACGAGACAGGGCATTTGCCTTAACATTCTTGGGCCCGGGGCGGTAAGAGATTGTAAAATTGAACCGAGTAAAGAAGAGGGCCCAGCGGGCTTGGCGTGGGTTAAGTCTTTTAGCTTCATGCAAGTACTGCAGGTTCTTGTGATCGGTGAGAACCGAGAAAGGGTGTTGTGCACCCTCCAACCAATGCCTCCATTTCTCTAGGGCTAACTTGATGGCCAGACGTTCCCTGTTGCCAATGTCGTAATTCCTTTCCGCTGGGCTGAGTTTCCTGGAAAAGAAGGCACATGGATGGAGTTTGGCTGGAGTCCCCTGCTGCTGAGATAACACCGCTCCAACACCCGTGGTAGAGGCATCAACTTCCACGATGAATGGCTTCTTGGGGTCTGGGTGAACGAGGATTGGAGCATGAGTAAAGGCTTCCCTCAATCTCTCAAAGGCTTCAGTAGCGGCAGGTGTCCAGGACAGAGACTTGGGCTTGTTGCGTAACAGGTTGGTGAGTGGACTGGTAATGACACTATAATTCTGGATGAACGTCCTATAGAAATTGGAAAAACCCAGGAATCGTTGGAGTTCCTTAATGTTGGAAGGTATGGGCCAAGTCTTGATGTCCTCCACCTTCCCTTCGTCCATCCGGATGCCACCACTATCAATGTTGTATCCAAGGAACTGCACTGAGGGTTGATGGAAAGAACACTTTTCTGCCTTGAGGAACAGGTTGAACTCTCTCAGGCGTTGCAGGACCTCCGCAACGTGGTGGCGATGTTCGGCCATGCTCCGAGAGTAGATGAGGATGTCATCGATGTAGACCAGGACGAACCGATGAAGATACTCTCGGAGCACCTCATGCATAAAATCCTGGAATATGGAGGGGGCATTGACAAGGCCATACGGCATAACAAGATATTCATAGTGGCCGGTAGGTGTCACAAAGGCTGTCTTCCACTCGTCCCACTCACGTATCCGGATGAGGTTGTACGCGCTGCGGAGGTCCAACTTGGTGAAGATGGTGGCTCCCCGAAGATGTTCTAAGGCCGCTGGGACGAGAGGAAGAGGGTAACGGAATTTCACAGTGATCTGGTTGAGTGCCCGGTAATCTATGCAAGGCCGCAAGCCTCCATCCTTCTTGGCTACAAAGAAGAAGCTCGAAGCAGCAGGGGACGTTGAAGGGCAGATGTAACCTTGCTTGAGTGCCTCCTCGATATACTCCTCCATGGCCTTCTGTTCGAGTAGATCTTTCCCTGGGGCACTGGCTCACCTGAAATCAGATCGATTGCGCAGTCCCATGGCCGATGAGGAGGTAATTGGGAGGCCCTCTTCGGGCAGAATACGTCTCTGAAGGGGGCATAGCAGGCGGGTATGTTGATGGACTGCTTGTCCACAGGACTCTCAATGGAGGTGGAATTTAGGGATAGAAACTTGGTATGATGCGGAGATGGTTGAGGAATGTGGAAAACAATCGGGGAAACACTGGTTGCCCCACTTCAGGACTTCTCCCGTGCGCCAGGATATTTGGGGTTCATGTTGTGCTAACCATGGTATTCCGAGGATGTTCTCTTCATGTAGCTGACCAATCTTCAGCTGAACGGGACCCGCAAGGAACTTCACGCCACGGCGACTGATGGGTTTTCCGGTTATCGACTGGACTTGGTAAATTGTTTGGTTGGTAGTGGTTGGGAGCTTGAGCTGGCGGCAGAGGGTTCCTGATATGAAGTTCCTGGCGGACCCTGAGTCAAGGAGGGCATGGACTGGAAGAGAGATATCGGAGGCAGTAAGCATTACAACAGTTGAGAGTGGTTTCATATTTTGACTGACATGGTTAATGGCACTCACCAGAAGTCGAGGAGGGCGATCTGGGCATGAAGATATTACATGCCCACCGGTTCCACAATATAAACACAATCTAGATTTATTCTCCTCTGCCGCTCAGCATTTGATAGGCGTGTGGTGTCCGTTTGCATGGGTTCAATAACTGGTTCTGGAGGGAGGTTTGCATCTGAGTGGCGAAGGAAGGGAGTACAACGGGTTAACTGAAGTTGTTCTTCAAAGCAAGATTGCATACGAGTGGAACATCGTATGGACAGTTGAATGAGGTTTTCCAAGCCGCAGGAATCATCATAGCTGGCAAGCTGCAACCGCAGTCTGGGTTCTAACCCCTGACGGTAAGAGGTGAGGAGAGATCGCTCATTCCATCCACTAGCTGCTGCTAGAGTCCTGAATTGGAGGGCATACTCATTAATGGATCTGGAGCCTTGGCAGAGGTGATACAGCTGGTCACTGATGGTGGAATCTCCCGTGGATCGGCCAAAAACCTCACGGAAGTGAGCAATGAAGTTATTGAGTGACTGGGTGACGAGGCCTGCTTGTGACCAAATCGTCTCAGCCCATTGTAGTGCCTTACCCGTCAGGAGGGATATAATAAAGGCGATTTTAGACCTTTCGGTGGGGTACAGGTGCGGTTGCATCTCCAGGGCTAGAGAACATTGCAGGATAAACCCGTTGCACTCCTCCGCCACACCAGAGAACGGCGCTGGTTTGGCCATGGGACTGGTGATGACGGGAGGTGAAGAAGTGGTGGTGCTGGTTGCTGAGGTGATCGGTGGGGCTGGTGTTAGGACTCGTCGGAGGTTATCCACGAGTTCCTGGAAGGGATCGGGATTACTCATGCTGTCTTCGGTGATGGTCCGGTCTTCTGTTACGGAAGCAGGCTCACACAACAGGTTAGATGTAAATACCAGTATAATTTATTGAACAGCAGAGTAAATGAGGCTGATTGCAGTGAGTAGAAACTTCAATGGTTATAGTCATAGAGGATGAGAACTGAAGAAATGTCTCTTGCCTTGCCAGGAACTCGTGGAAGCTGGGGAAACACACACCTCACTGTAAAAGTGGAGAATCTGGACAGGAATCGCTGGAGGAGACAGACGCTGGAGAGATGGAGACAAGATGCTGGAGGGTACACAGGAGGTAAGTAAACAAGCAGGTAAGTCACTGGGATAGCTTTAGGAGTCCACTTCGTAGAAACGAGACCAGACGTTTGAGTGCAGTGAGGTGTGTGTTTTTATAGTGCTTGATTGATGATGATCTAATGGCGTACAGGTGTGCTCAATCAATATTCAGGTGAGGGTGTGCATTGTGATTGGCTGGCGTGGGAGCCTGGCCGATCTGTGACATATATCTGTGGTCATTGTAATATGCAACTAATTTAATGTTTAGATTTTTTTTGATTGTGTGCAATCACAAATAAATAACTAAATAAATAAATACATACATACACACATACATACATACATACATAAATAAAATAAGTAGCCTGTGGATGATCGAGGAGCACAAGAAGAATCTGGAGGGGCATGTAGCGAGCCTGAGTTATGAGTAGCCTAGGCTATATCAGCCCGGTCTGTTCTGTAACGTTAGTTACGCAGAGTCGGATTTTTTTTTGCACAATAATTTGGCAATAAATGTGGCACACCCAGTTTTTCTGATGCACACCCAGAGTCCCGTTTCTGGCAAAGCTACTGGTTTGGGAATGTTTTGAATAAAAGGAAAAAATAAATAAAACATAAGCGCTATTGTGGCTGCTATGTGTCACATGACAACCCCCTCCCACCCTGCCCCTTCAAAAATAATGAGTGTTTGACGCCCCTGATCTCATTAATAATTCACGCAAAAGACGCGAAGCACACATGCTTATCCCAATTCACATGCATGAGAAATAATTAAAGTGCACGAAAAAAAAAAAAATATATATATATATATATATATATATATATATATATATATATTCACAAAAACCAATTTACGTGTACAAAATAAGAATATATATTCATAAAATATGTTTCACAAATGCAAAACACAATTCACAGATGTACAACTGTGTACAAAATTTTTGAATGTATAAAATTCAGAGTGTATCATGGACTGTGAATGTGTGAATCGCCTTGAATGTGTGTGTGTATTTTTGAGACTTTCCTGGCAGCAAACTCCATCCACGTGAGTCACTTGTACTCTTTAGCTAATCAGATTTGAGCCTGTCAGTCGACCAATCATAACCCACTGTGGCCGTTCGAGTAACGATTCAGCAGAGGTATGTAGTTGATAATTTTATTTCAGTTAACTAGCCAAATAAAGGTTTATCGTTTTATTTTTGCATGTTTACTTAAAACTTGGAAGTAAAATAGGTCATTTAGACAGTCTATAACGTGAACATTGTAAGCCAGCGGCTGCTGTTTAGTGTGTTATGATTTAATATGGATCAATTCTTGTTTATTTAATAAAGAATCATTATTCACGTGGATACCATACCACATTAAGATATTAGATTCAGAAACACAGTGTAAAGCATAAAATAATGTTTTTACTGATGGGACATATGGTAAATAAATAGAAGATTATGAAAATATACTTTTTGTTTATTGAGAATATGAAAGAGCTGTCACAGCAGAGCTTGCCTTGTGTGTAAAGTCCTGTGATGGCTCGCATTAGGGGTGTGCGATACTGCAAATTTTGGTATCGATCTGATACCGAGTGAATACAGGGCCAGTATCGTCGATACCGATACCGATACTTGTTATTTAAAAAAAAACATACACTTAAATGACCAACAACAATTTAAAAAATTAACAATACTAATGTTGATATGACTAATATTATATTCACCTTAAAGCTACGTGGCTATTATTTGCCTTTCTAAAAGGACTTTGCAGGCAGAGGAGCCCAGAAGATGAAAGCAATGCACAGTTTCATGTTAAGTATTTTCCTCCCATAGAAAAGAGTTATAAAAATAATTAACGTGGCTTAATAAATTAAGAACGTGATATTAAAAGACAAAACTCAGTATAAACCTTATTAATGTTGCAAACTAGATATACAAGTTAGCAGATGTGCCCAGAATATGAAAGCAACACTCAAAAGTTTTCACATTATGCAGTTTCCTCCTATAGAAAACCATTATAAAGAAAAGTTTAACATAAGTGGCTTATTGAATGAATACAGTGATATGAAAAAGAACTATTAAACCATAACTCGTTTATTATTGAAAGGATTTTCATGTTATGTACGTACTGTATTTTCTGTTTGTTTTATACATACTGTAATATTTGTTTGCTGTTATTGCAATAAAAAACTGTGATATGAAAAGGCCAAATTCGATATAGTTTATAAAAATATATAGGCCTACTATGTATGTACAGGTAAGCAGATGAACCCAGAACATGAATGCAACACGCTGAATTTCATTTTCTCTCATTGCAATATAAAAACATTTAATATGGTGCAATGAAGGAAGACAGTGATAAAAACCAAATAAATAAATAAAGACTAAATTCGGTATACAGATTGTTAATAAAATATAATATGTGGCAAGCAGCTGAGCCCAGAATATAAGGAAACATGCTAAATTATATGTTAAGCATTTTACTCCCATAGAAAACCGTTATAATGAAAACATTTAAAGTGGCTTAATGCATTAAGAAATAATATTAAAAGGCCAAACTCAGTATACACCTTACAGTGATACTGCATAAAAAGGACAGATTCGGTATACAGTTATATACAATATGCACAATGTGAAGGATTTCCTTCCTCCCCTTTTCATTTCTTTTGTAGCTCGGAGTTCTACCGCTCCATCTCTCACTGTAGCCAAAAGTATCCGCTTGCGCTTGGAGTCGCTGAGTCACGTGATGGCATGACAACAAAACAGCGTAGCAGGGGAGGAGCAGCAATGTTTGCATATGAGATGTGAAAAGATCAGCATATACACCCACAGACATGTCTACACTTTGTTGAATGTATTAAGCAATGTATTAAGTGTATAGGAGAAAAATTAACCTAAAGTATCGATCTTATCGGTCTAGTATCCATCCGATACCAATACCAATGCTGGTATCGATACTATCGATATTAGGATCGATACGCCCACCCCTAGCTCGCATTCAACTGATGCCAATGTGATAACGTGAACACATTAGAGACCATGTACATTTCATTTAAGTTTGTTTATGCTGCAGATACTATTTATTTCAGAATTATGAGGCTGATGATGTACAAGTAGCTGCTGAGACACCCGTCATCCTGCTATTCCTACTTTATCCCCTACCACAAGTTATGAGGTGATGATGTGAATCTAGAAGTTTCATTTGGACCTGTAACTCTTTCATGTTGCAACCCATTCTTTTTGACAGTTTCAACAGATTTTTAAGTCATGCATTATTACTACATTTACCCCTTAACTTTGTACATGTTCAATGTGTAAAGCTTTATGCATTGTTAAATGTTCTTGTTATTGTTCTGGTTTTATGTCAGAATTAAAACATTCAAAACAAGTCACTTGTTACAGTTGCTGTATAAGATTTATTAATTTAAGTTTATTAAAGTTTTCTGAATACTTTGGGAATAAAATGTCCATGAAATGACCTGACCTTGATTAATTGCAATGTGCCTGTAACATGAAATATGAATTGACAATTATGGAGTACAAATGTAGCACAGCTGAATATATGTCTATCGCATAGGTCTGATATTGGCTCAATACCAGTTTGACGCAGTGCTAAAAGTTCACCAGTATTTAAACCTCAGTTACACTGAATGGTTGGTATAGTGTCCCATTTAGAGTCTTTAGCATTCTTTTAAAGTAAATTTTATGGCTGAATGATAATTGTGTCAGTGTAATTCATCATGTGAAAAATCAATTAATCAAATGTTTAAGATCGTAGGTTATGACTATAACTATGGATCTGTGAGACCAAAGGATGACCGTCACTAACGGTCTAAATAGAATGATAACCTTCGTTCCGCCTTTTCTCGAGACCTTATGTAAACAAAGTCATGTCCATGACCCCGGAGGCGGACCTTCCCGCACTATAAAAGCGGGATGAACTTCCGGATTGTCCTCTTACCTTGAACGCCTTAGTGTTCTGAGCGACAAGGATAGTGAAGGTCATCCTTCGGTCTCACAGATCCATAGTTATAGTCATAACTTACGATCTGTTTCGACCTCACTCGGTAGGATGACTCATGTCAATAGGGTCACGAGGAACTACAGAATCTGTACCATCTGACCCTCCCTGGGCAATCGACATTAAAACAGCAGTGCTGACTGGTGTTGCACTAGTCACGTCAACTCTGTAAAATTTTGTGAATGTACATGGTGTAGACCATGATGCTGCTGCACAAATATCCTCCACTTGAAACACTTTTAGTGCAGCCCAAGAAGTAGCTACACTTCTGGTTGAGTTGGCCCGTAGTCCAATAGGAACTGGCAACCCTCTCAACGTATAAGCATGAGAAATAACATCAACCAACCAGTGTGACAAACGTTGCTTTGAAAGTGGCAACCCTAGCCTGCTTTCTCCATAGCAAACAAAAAGCTGAGAATGAGATTTTCTCAAAGGCTGAGTAACATTCACATAAGTGCGTAATGTCCTTACTGGACATAGGGTGAGCAAACCTTCCTGTCCTGTCTGTGAAGGAGGTTGAAACTGAACCATCTCCAGTATTTGATTCTTAAACTGAGAATGAATCACTTTTGGCAAAAAGGCAGAGTTTGGCCAAAGTGACACTCCTGTACCATCTGGTTTCCAACGCAGACAGTCATCACTAACGGATAGAGCAAACAATTCTCCTACCCTCTTAGCAGAGCAGATGGCCAAGAGGAAAGGTGTCTTCAGGGATAAAGCTTTAAAATCTGCATCTGCCATTGGTTCATAAGGGGGCTTAGTGGGAGAGTCTAATACAAGAGGGATCCAATAATACAAGGTCCCAATTTGGTGGTCGCAAAATGCAATTTGGACACAACCGACGAACTCCCTTCAGAAACTGACATACCAAGGGGTGTCGGCCTAATGGCTTGTCATCAACCCCCCAATGGAATGCAGAAATAGATGAGGTATAGACCTTGATTGTACTGGCTGCTTTGCCTTGGTCTAATTGAGATTGCAAGAAATTAAGTTCAAGCGGCACAGAGCAGGCTACTGGGTCAACATTTGTGCCAAAACACCATTCTGAAAAGATTCTCCATTTACTGGCATAATTAGCACGAGTAGATGGGGCTCTAGCATTGTTTAGAGTCTCCCGCACAGTTTCATCTAGCTGCTGAAGGATGGGCTCTGCAGGGGCCATACCCAAAATTGCAGGGCCACTGGGTTCGGATGCCAGATTTGACCATCCACTTGTGACAGTAGATCCACCCATGATGGTAGCTGCCACGCGTGACCCTGAATCAGCTGAACCACCTCTGGAAACCATGGCCTTCCTGGCCAGCGTGGAGCAACTAGCAAAATCATGTAACGACCCTCCCTGATCCTTCAAAGAACTTGAGGGATTAGAGGAAATGGGGGGGAAAGCGTACACTAAGTCTGTCGGCCACTCTTGTAATAGAGCATCCAGGCCCAAGCTGCCCTCTTGTACTGTGAGAGAGTACGATCTTGGGCAATGAGTTGTTTCCAGGGATACAAAAAGATCTACCTGGGCTGTCCCATATTGCACCCAAATTTGGGCTACCACCACTATATGTAACCACCACTCCCAGGGGAGAGGGCCCATTCTGGACAGAATGTCAGCCCCCCTGTTTGCTGTAGGGCTGGGCGATAGTCTTTATGACATCTAGTCAGTAAAGCTGGTTCTGTGATTAGCGCTAAATCTCCATCGCCTGTTTTCAAATAGAGCACCATTTAATACACAGAGCCGTAGATCACTGACAAGTTACGCAATATCGCATTCATTATCGAAGGCGATTCATCTGCGATTTGAACGCGATATTGCGTAGCTTTTCAGTGATGTAGGATCAGAATGAGTCAGACAAAGTTAAGATTCCTTAACTTTGTCTGACTCGTTCTGATCCTACAGTGATCTATGGCTCTGTGTATTAAATGGTGCTCTATTTGAAAACAGGTGATGGAGATTTAGTGCTAATCACGGAACCAGCTTTACTGACTAGATGCGCATGAATATCACGTTCGATATGTCGCCCAGCCCTAGTTTGCTGCACCCAGAATGTGGATTGCTCTCAATGAGGACAACCGTGGCCATGCCCATATTAACAGATCCGTTGCCACCAGAAGGTATCTTAGTGATTTCGTCCCCCCTTGGTGATTTATGTGGTAAACTGCAGAGGTATTGTCCATTGTTATCAGCACGTTTGGAGCGTATAATCTGTAATAGGGCTTTCAGAGCAAGATGAACATCCCATAGTTTGAGCACATTTATGTGTTTTGATGACCAAGGGGGTTCCTATTGCCCTTTATTGACCTGCCTTCCCAAACAGCTCCCCAACCCATCAGTGATGCGTCTGTTGTGATCACTGATCTCCTGTGGGGAATATTGCCCAGTGGGGTTCCCCTGCGAAGGAAGCTCTTGTCGCTCCAGGGGAGTAAGGCTCGCATGCAGGCCTGTGATACCAACAGTTTCTTCATTCTGTCCTCTTTCGGACGAAGACGAAAAGAATTGTACCACCGTCGTATAGGGCGTGCCCTCAGCAGACCTAAGGGAATTGCTACTGAGGCTGCTGCTATTTTTCCTAACAATTTCTGTACCCTGTGGGCTGTCACAACCTTCCTTGTCTGACAGTGATTTATTGCCTTCTCCAGGTTGTCTATGCTCTGCGGAGTAAGACATGCTTCCATTGTAAAGGAACTGAAATGCAGACCCAGGAAATCCACCTGACGTTTGGGCTGGAGACTGCTCTTCTTCCAATTCACTGGAACTGTACCCCAGGAACTGAATATGAGCTAGAACTTCCTCTGTGTTCTGAATCACCTGTTCTTGGGAAGGAGCACAAATTAGCCAATTGTCCAGATAAGGCAGGATTTTGATCCCGCGTAACTGAAGAGGAGCTAGGCTGCAATCACCCGAGTGAAGATTCTCGGTGCTAATGGCCAAATGGTAGAACCCTGAACTGAAAGGCTTGGCCTTGAAAGGCAAAGCGGAGGAACAGCCTGTGCTCTGGGCAAATTGCGATGTAGGCATTTTTTTAAATCCAGAGATGTGAACCATTCTCCTGCACGTATGGACTGTATTACTTTCAAGTATTGTTTGAGGCCCCTGAGGTCTAGAATGGGCCGATGACCACCATCTTTTTTTGGCACTATGAAATAAGCTGAATAAAATCCAGTCTGCTGTGCGTCGAAGGGCACCTTTGAAATTGCTCCTTTTTGGAGGAGACTTTCTACCTCTTCCACAGTATGGATTTTAATAATGGGTCCTTGATGACAGTCATTCTGACTTTTGAAAAGGGTGGGGGGCGCCGTCTAAACTGCAGCCGGTACCCATGGGTTATGGTGGATAGAACCCAAGGGTCCGAGACTGCTTTCTCCCAACTGGCCTGCAAAAGTTTGGAGGAACGGTCGATGGCTGGCCCCTGATTCCTATGCAGGTCCGCCTTCCCGGCCTGCACACCTCCGTGAGTTTCCCTGTCGGCTTCCTCCCCGGGACTGAGACTTTCTCTGGGAATGTGTGGCAGGATTCTGCCTTTGGCCGTGAAAGTCTTGCTGAACAATAGCTGGATCACTATTTGTGCGCCTAGACCAAACAGGGTGTTGCATCCTACGGGATTCTCTAAATTTCTGTCTGGGGGCTGTGGAAGGTTTGTGACAGGCCCGCTGAACAGTTTCTCTCATTGTGATAGAGCGCTCTGCTCTATCCAGCACCTCTTGAGAGTCTGAATAAAAGACCTGACCAGGCACCACTGGCAAATTTATTAGTTCACCTTTTAAGGCATCCGGTAAAGTGGTTTGCGCCAGCCATATTTGTCTGCGACATAAAATGGCCGAAGACATGAGCAACCAAAGCTGAATCAACAAGGTTTTTAGAATCCTGGTCCTCTGTGTCTATTGTTTTTTGCAAGGCTGCTTACAGGATAGCCAAAGCACTGCCTGTACAAGCTGCCCGTGCAGAAGCATTAAAGGACCGTGAGATCAGACGGTCAGTTTTAGCACACTCCTTTCTGGGGCAGCGAGGGTTAGCAGAAGCATGGATGGGACCTAAGGCAGTCCATGCAGCTATTGTTTGTTCTACTGGCGGCATGTCCCCCAATCCAGTTTTTGTTGGGTAATGGGCATTGGCCAAACGTCTACAGCCTGTATTAAATTGAGGCCTTTGAGACGATTTCTTCCATGCTGTTCTCAACATGGAAGTATAATTGTCTGCCACTGGAATGCAAGGTGCAGTATTATTCTGGGATATGCCTTCCCATACACCCCCAACAGGAGCTGGATCAGGCAATGGAGACCCCAGGCCAACAATCTTGGCAGCACTACATACTCTAGTTATGAGAGTATTTAAGGAAAAATCCCCCTTCATTGTTGATTTGTCATCCATTTCTGCAGCATCTGAATGAGCTCCCTCACATTGACTCCATTCCCCGGACTGCTGTGTATCATCACAGAGAGAGTGGGGAGCAAGAAGAAATAACACATCAGCATCTTTTGTGCCAGTCACAGGACGGGACTGTTGCCCAAACTTTGGAACACCTTCCTTAACAAGAGGTAGAGATGAGGAGGAGGACCGAAGAGCTTCAAACTGATCCATCCTCCACGATAAACACTGAACAGCTGCTAGGATCAGCAATTGAGTGTCTGTATTACCACCTTCTGCTGGTGGAGCTGGCATTGGACATTTAGTCGCCTCAGCCACAATCTCACGGCTTGATTTGTGTGTGGAGACATGACGATCACGTGAGTGCTTGCGCGGGCGCTTAGGCCACGCCTGTCCGATGAACGTTCCCTCTCCCTACCACGCTCAGGTGCAGAACTGCATGTACTATTAGCACGGGGGAAGGCGTTCATCTCTAGGTAGGTCACAAGCTGCAACGAAGGAATTATCCACTTCCTCTTTCAAATGAGCAGTCCCCAAGCATGAAGGACATTCTCTATGCCCTTCACGAGGGTCCACTGCTGAGTGACAAAACCTGCAGCACTGCGACGTCATAATACCCTTGCACAGCAGGTAAGCCACACACAACATACTGACTGCGAACAGTAGTGAAATATAGAAAGCTCACACAAGCCACAGACCAACACCAGTACACAAATGTACTTAGCAAGCCTATATCCAGCCCCAACAACTGTGAACAGTGATATAGGGTATAAAAAAAGATTACAATACTCACCAATTTTGTTATGAAGTATATTCAATAACCTACTGATGAGCACTCTGAAAAATAAACAGAGATAATACCAATTGAATTGCTAGTGTATAAAAGTAGCCTAATAACAACAATGCAGTTACAGTATATTCTACCAACTGCAGTAAAACATGGAAAGAAACACCACAATTCACAAGGACACAAGGCACCTGCACCACCTGGGTGAAGAATTGAATGGTGAATATTAGATCGTCTTTTACCTCTACCAGGTCCCTATGGTGAGAAAGGTAAAGTGGACAATCCGGAAGTTTGTAAGGGTGGTTTCCCTACAGTGGTTCAGGCTGTAGGATTGCCGAATGACTAAAGAAACGTTATCAGCACGATGGTATAAAACTGTACATTTCTAGTCTATCACCACCCACTGCCACTTATACCAATGACGGAAATAAGCGCAGTTAGAATAGCTAAATATGTGGGAGAGTGTTGCTATTAAGTGACTATATTGTATTGCAATAGGTAGCACTTCAATATTAACCTTGAATCAAGACTAGTTAGCACATAATTTATAATTGAAATTCTTTAATAGCAGTATTTTGTTATGGTTACACTTGAATTGGTTACAAAATAGATGAAGGATGGTAAAACATTACCAGTTAATTGTACCCAACATGCACGTAAAATGTTACCTGAGAGAGAAAGAGAGGGGGTGGGGGGATAGAGAGAGGATGAAAAAGAGGGAGAGAGGGCAGAGCCCCAAGAAGAGTTCCAGCAAAGAAAAGAGGCAGCCAAGAAAAGAGACAGAGCAACAGTTACAATCTTCTTTTATCCCTTCCTTGACCATGTGACTAAAACCCAAATGTGAGATATTCAAACTGACCAATCAGCAGATTACAGCTTCACCCACTGGGAAAAAGGTGTGACAATTAGAAGACCCCCGATGCATACACATGTTGGCCTATAGGCCTTGATCGATATCAGCACTTCTGTGACTTCAGGAATGCCAAACGGCCCTTTTGTTACTCAAGATAGGTTTGGGACAGGAAAGCAGAAGTTTTTGACTATTTTTGACCCTACAAAGTCCCCCCTTGGCACCGTTGGCCACACCTAAAGAGGCAAAAGGTGACACAGACCATGAAAACATGCTTTCTGTTGTGTGCAGATGTCATCTTCAGACTTCTGGTTCAGACTTGTTGCAATTGCAGCTGGTCAGTCTTTGTTCTCCTTTCAGTCCTGTGTGAGAGATCTTCATCGATTGGTGTTGCACCCTTCATAGATATGCAAATCGTCCATCGAACACTTCACACCTCCACAAGAGCAGGCACTGAAGTGGGGCAGAACCCCAATGTTCCTCTTTCTGAGGCAGGACACAAGATGTGATCTTGTGCAGCAGGGATCCTATGATTTAAAAGAGCATATGGCACAACAAACAGCAAACGTATATATGGTATTTGTCAATGGTCAGGACATTTGATGTGGTCAGATTGAATTTGTCTCTGGCAAAAAGCCCTTAAATGGTGTACTTAAAAAATGGTCAAGGTGAGAACAAAAGATGATCTGAAAAGCTCTTATACTGTTTTTGGAAACATTAAAATAAATTGCCTTAGAATAAAACCAACAATTATTGATTTCAACACCCCCCTTCATCAGTAAGAGTATCAGCAAAATATTCAGTGTAACCAAATACAGAAATTCAATTGTTCAAAAACAATCATTATTTCAACTAAACTGGACAACAGACAAAGAAGCAGTGATCAAATTAGCTTCAGAAATGTTTCAAAAACATATATGACATGTCAATGTAATTTTTTTATACTTTAGCATAAGTGAGAAATATTCATTTACATTTGAAACTTGGTGAGATGATAACTAAGTGATTAGGCAAACCCAAAGAAAACAAAACAAACAATAATGGAATGAAATCCACAATTATATTACAGTCTAGATGTATAGACTTAAAAACACAATCTATGCGTACATTTTTGAGGCAGTATCAGACAGATGTAGATTTCACTCTGTGTGTGAAGATCAAATGGTAATATATGTATCTGCATTTAACTGAGGCTATGTTTCAGTGTAATCATGCTCCAAACAAAGGCAAGGAAGTTTTACAATTGTGATGCAAATTTGTGTCCTGTTGTAACACGAAGCCAGTATGAGAATGTGAGTATGAGGTGTGATCTGGCTCAAAATACTTCAACACCAGTGTTTTTTGTTAAGGAACATGATAAAGTGCAAAGTTCAGAGGCATTGGATCCTGTGGTGAGGAAAGCATTTTCATTGTTAAGACAATTGTGAAATCACACTGTGGCCACATGGCAATTCTATGCTCCTGTACATGGCTTAACTGCAGCTATATGGAAAATAGCAGAGTGTACCGCTCAGGAGACAAACAAACTCAACACAGACACACATGCCACTTGAAATTGCTATACAATTCCAGTATTACAGTTATTCCAATTTCACACAAGACACATGGTCTAGAATGCATGTAGCATCTACAACCTTTAACCTAAGTGTTTCACACACTTACAGTAAAGCAGTCATGTGTTTTAAAGAATAAACTCAATTAGTCTATGTGTACATATAGTTACACAAACAACTATAATGTGTGCTCTATGCGCACCAATGCGTTTAGCACAATTACAAATGCGAAAATACAAACAGAATCATTGAAATTTGGATATTTACATATAAAACTCATTGCTATTATGCTGATAACCCACTAGCAAGTGAAGTCAACAGCGTCAACAGCTGGAGGCCTTGCATGAACAATGCAGTTAACTCACTAAGTGTTTTACCTGAAGATGACTTGTTACATGTAAACCACTGATCTTTGCCCTTAGAAAGTGATGTCCTATGTTTCAGAAAATAAGGTGGAGGTCTACCCCTTCCCAGTGACCAGCATTTTTCCTCTGTATGGCCTATTTTGTGACAGGAACTACAAAACCTGCTATTTTTGCCACAGGGTTGTTTGCGGTGTTCCCCTGTAATTTGAGGATTTTCATGACTCTCTAATGCTTCCTTTACACCATGCGTTCTGGTCCATGACTCTGCGCTATTGCGGTGCTGCATCACCTTAAGAACTGAAATCGGCACACTTTTTTGAGCAGTGGCACATGCTTCCTCTGAACTAAATGATCCAAAATCATCACAGCAAGTCACCTCCTCTAAGAAGTGAACATGCTTTTTTGCCCCATCGCTGTTAAGCGTTTTGGGAGACATGAACTCTTGTGCATTTAGCTTAGCCTTAAGATCTGCAGAGGTGCCCTTGTGATTTTTACACTTTTCAATCAGAACTAACTGTTCAGCTAGTAATTTATCTAGCTGCGACTTCAGATCCTGAATCTTTGCCTCTGACTTTTGTACTTCTGCATTTTTAGAATGCAATTCTTTACAATTAGCATCTATACTTGAAGATAGATGTGTCATCAGATCACGTAGCCGTGTACAGCTTACGAAGTTTAAAGCCTCAATTATTTCACCATGTTTTGATTTCTTTTGATGTTTACCAATTATATCCCACCATTTGAACATTTCATCATTTGAACATCTAGTATCAATATAATCTTTCTTGAGTTTACACAAGGTAGGCTCAACTTTTTTGCTCCATAAAGCAAACAATGCGTCACTTTCATTAGAAATTTTCCCTTCCATCCCTGAGGAGGCAATCTGAATGTTGTCGGATTGTACAGTAATGGGACTATTGAAGCTACTTACAACCTTCTAATTTCTATAACATACAAAATGTAGTATGAAAACATACTTACCCACTCCGTGGTCAGAATGCCAACTTTAATCCATTCACAAGATCAACTGTTGAAAAATCCTCATTCTGATGACCGACCAAAGTAAATCTCAGAAAACTCACTGCAAGGGATCCCGGGTTTCAGCACCATCTGTAAGGGTGGTTTCCCTACAGTGGTTCAGGCTGTAGGATTGCCGAATGACTAAAGAAACGTTATCAGCACGATGGTATAAAACTGTACATTTCTAGTCTATTACCACCCACTGCCACTTATACCAATGACGGAAATAAGCGCAGTTAGAATAGCTAAATATGTGGGAGAGCGTTGCTATTAAGTGACTATATTGTATTGCAATAGGTAGCACTTCAATATTAACCTTGAATCAAGACTAGTCAGCACATAATTTATAATTGAAATTGTTTAATAGCAGTATTTCGTTATGGTTACACTTGAATTGGTTACAAAATAGATGAAGGATGGTAAAACGTTACCAGTTAATTGTACCCAACATGCATGTAAAATGTTACCTGAGAGAGAGAGTGGGTGGGGGGAATAGAGAGAGGATGAAAAAGAGGGAGCGAGGGCAGAGCCCCAAGAAGAGTTCCAGCAAAGAAAAGAGGCAGTCAAGAAAAGAGACAGAGCAACAGTTACAATCTTCTTTTATCCCTTCCTTGACCATGTGACTAAAACCCAAATGTGAAACATTCAAACTGACCAATCAGCAGATTACAGCTTCACCCACTGGGCAAAAGGTGTGACAATTAGAAGACCCCCGATGCATACACATGTTGGCCTATAGGCCTTGATCAATATCAGCACTTCTGTGCCTTCAGGAATGCCAAATGGCCCTTTTGTTACTCAAGATAGGTTTGGGACAGGAAAGCAGAAGTCTTTGATTATTTTTGACCCTACACGTGAATGTTATTTGTTGTAGTTTGGGCATCACGGTCATTGTGATTTTGTGTGTGGAATGAGACAAACTTTATTTCTGAAATCTAAAAGCAACAAAAACAGTAGAACTAACTGTGAGCCGCTCATGACTTGCACTGGCCACGCAAATAGTTAAGATTGTGTTTGTAGACTCAACTGACTTCTACACACTGTACACTTTATTCCTCAGAATGCAGAAAATCTGAACTCTGTAGACTTAAACTAAAAACATTCTACCCACCCCCATCCTAAAAAAACATCAACAAATATCTAAGGATTTCCTGCAGAATAAATTTATGTAACTTGTCTTACGCAAATTAATCAGATCAAAAATATCTGATATCAGACAAGATCAGTAGCACACCATTATTTTACAGAAATGAATATAAAACTGAACAGCTTTGACTTTTAAAATGTTATATAGTCTAGCATTTTGAGAAATAATAGATGTAGCATCTGTATACATGTAGTTTACTGAAGTTTAAATAAAGCATGTGTGCTTCATGAGCATCATGTGGAAAGTCAAACAAAACTCATTGGTTTTGTACTGCTGAGTCAATGCTAATATGCTATTATATTACATCTTCCGGATGATCGCTGTTGTCTTCATCATGTTTGATGCACAGAAAAATCCTCTGAAATCCACAAGGTTTGGTGAAGTTTGGTTTCTTTTTGTGAATGATTGTCAATATTATGAAGATGATGATGATGAAACAGCCCAAAACCACAGCAATGACAAAAAACTTATATCCAAGAACTGCTGCTGTCTCTGGTGGGGATGTTCCTGATGGGCTTTCTGGGTTCCTATACTCAAAGTAACCTGAAGTAGAAACCAATAGTTATTATGAAGTATAATAACTTTTTTGCTATCATTTACAAGTTTAATTGCCTTCTAGTGGATTGAAATTAAATGTACATTTGTAAATATTTATTGAATTATAGGCAACAGTATTATATGCGGTACCTGTAGTGTCCACAGTGAATAATTTTACCACTGTTCCACAAGTTGCTTGCCCAAAGAATCTGATTTTTTCTGTCTTTGTTGTAGGAGTGTAGCTGCATGTGAGGTTGTTCACATGTTCACAGTTGTTGTAATGAACCACTTGTTTACAGATTGTTGAGTCATTATAGCTCCCAGCGTTTCTAAACATATAGTGTGTAATGCAGCATGCAGTGCACTGATGAGAGACACTACAGGTGAGAGTTACTTCTTTCCCCACAAATCCAGTCACATTCTCACAGGTTACGCTGCAGCCATCTGAAAAAATAACAATACATATATTTAAGTTTAATACAACAATAAACTAATTTCTGTCATTTTACACACCAAGTATTTCTAACAATTTTATTTGAAGTGTGTCACTTCTAAAACATTAACATCACCAAAGAAAACTGTAAGAACAATGACTGCTTCCAAACAGGTTTTCCAAACGCTCCCTCATCTGCAACTCTTCATTTACCATGTGACCCTGGGTCACATACTGCAGTCAATATTAGTAATATCACTATATATTACTATATATACAATATTATGATTGTTTTGAATTTGACAAGAGTGTATTCTCTTACCCTTATCAGCTTGACAGACAGCCATGAAAGTCCAAACCAGTATAAACAGCAGCACAACATTATCAGCACTCATGGCTGTTTTTGCAAAACCTAAAAGGCAAATATTTAGATCTAAAGTGAAACTTAAACAACCATGACTATAGACATTAGTAGTTCATCCAAAAATGAAAATTCAGCCATCATTTACTCACCTTCATGTCATTCCAAACCTGGTTGACTTTCTTCTCTGGAATGCAAAAGAGGATATAATGAAAAATGCCTCAGTGTTATTTTGTTCTTACAATGAAAGTGAGATCAGACAGATGTCTTTGGCTGTTAAATCATGCTTGCTTTTAAATGGCCTCACATATTCCTCATTACAGTTCCTCAAAAAAAAAAAAAAAAAAAAAAAAATTGGTGAGCTTAAATCATTGTGTTTTGTCATTATATGAAGACTCACTTTCCCTCTTCAGTTTATAACAGCATACTACTCTTACTATTTCTGCCATATCTTTATTTTTGTCTTTTAGTTTTTGAAATATATATTTTCTATTATACATCAGCTTGGCAATCAACAGCACACTTAAAAACATCACAACATCTATCTACCACAGTACGCATATTATCCCTTTCTGTTCCATCTTTGTGTAGAAGTAGAAGATAATGGGGAAAATTGTTACAACCCTCAAAGGATCACAACTTCCACTATTAACGCTGTGATTTCACCTAATTTCTAAGTGGTTAAACTAATAATTTACTCCGTTAAAGGGTTACTTCACCCCAAAATGAAAATTTTGTCATTAATCACTTACCCCCATGTCGTTCCAAACCTGTAAAAGCTTTGTTCATCTTCAGAACACAATTTAAGATATTTTGGATGAAAACCGGGAGGCTTGTGACTGTCCCATTGACTGCCAAGTAATTACCACTGTCAAGGCCCAGAAAAGTATGAAAGACATTGTCAAAATAGTCCAATCTGCCATCAGTGGTTCAATCTGAATTTTATGAAGCATGAAAATACTTTTTGTACACAAAGAAAATAAAAATAACGACTTTCTTCAACAATTCGTCACCTCCGCGTCACCCTAGCGCCATTTTGGAGAATATCCACTGAACGCAAACTGCATACGCTGTTCTGTGTCAGCCGCACTACACGAATACATTTTCTACGTTTATTTACACTTTGATTTGAATGAAAACAGCGTATCCATGTGGTGCGGCTGTGGATACTCTCCAAAATGGTGCTGCGGTGACGTGGAGCAGACGAATTGTTGAATAAATTACTTTTCTGGGCCTTGACAGTGTTATTTACTTGGCAGTCAATGGGACAGTCACAAGCCTCCCGATTTTCATCCAAAATATCTTAAATTGTGTTCTGAAGACGAACGAAGCTTTTACGGGTTTGGAATGGCATGGGGGTAAGTGATTAATGACAAAATTTTCATTTTGGGGTGGTGTAACACTTTAAGCAATACTAATCTCCCATATAGCTCAGCATTCTGAATGATATATTCATTTCATCTAAGATACATTCATCAACATCAGGCCTATCGGAACCTTGGTTAAAAGGGTTAAACAATTACCTACAAAGAAACAATCAAATTTCAAATGTAATCAAATGAGCCCGGTCTCATGAAAATGCGTATAAATAGTACCCCAAATACAAACAGAAAATCGTGCTAGTGATACGCAGAAATTGACGTGCATATGATACGCAGTTTTCACGTACATATGATACGCATCTACCCCACACCCCTAATCCTACCCATTGCATATCAGATGCAAGCCAAAGTCAATGAGTGCGTTTACATGCACCCTCTTAATGCGATTATAATGAGATTTTGGCAATATTGCGATTAAACTTTACCTCATGTAAACGCAATACTTCGATTTAAATAATGCGATTAAGCTCATAATCGCAGCAAACATAATCGTATTAACATAGGTGGCGTACTCCGATTTTAATCGAAATATACAGGCATGTAAACACCTTAATCGCAGTATTGCCACTCTGACCAAAGTGCGCATGTGCTGGTGACATACATGAATGACGTGACAAGCACCTGTAATAAAACGGAGATTTAAAACGATGGCGGGGAAGAAAGCATCGCATTTCTGGGGAAAACACAACTCGCTGCCACCAGTCTCTGTTCCTTACCCTCATACAGAAACAGCGAGTAAAACGCGACGGCAGCATAAGCAAACGAATTGCCATCACATTTCTATGGCGCCGAAAAAGCGTGGAATACAACTAGGGCTGGACGATATGGCCAAAATTTATATCACGATATATTTCTTAATTTCGGTCGATACAATTCCGATATCGATATGAACACTATTTAAAAAAAGCCTAATAAAAACTGCCAAGAATGCCCACAACAGATGTCTGTACCTACAAACTTGTGAAAAATTAATTTGCAAGTCTATGAGCTCCTCCTATAAAACTATATATTTTAGGGAGGGGAAAAACAGAACAAATAAATTAATGTTCACCTTTTATTTGTATTTAGCCTTCATACAAACAAGAAATGTGAAATCACTGTCAAATAAACATCTCAGACTCATCTTATTAATATTAATATCTTTAACTTCAAACTATAGGCTAACATACACTACTAGTCAAAAGTTTTTGAACAGTAAGATTTTTGTTTTTTTTAAGAATTCTCTTCTGCTCACCAAGCCTACATTTATTTGATCCAGAATACAGCAAAAACAGTAACATTTTGAAATATTTACCATTTAAAATAACTGTTTTCTATTTGAAAATATTTTAAAGTTATTCCTGTCATTTCAAAGCTGAATTTTTAGCATCATTACTTCAGTCACATGATCCTTCAGAAATCATTCTAATATTCTGATTTGCTGCTCAAAAAACATTTATTATGATGTTGAAAACAGCGGAGTATAATTTTTTCAGGTTTCTTTGATGAATAGAAAGTTCAGAAGAATCATCACTTTTGATCAATTTAAAGCATCATTGCTAAATAAAAGTATTAATTTCTATAATCACCCGCGCCGCGTTTTGATTTTGAAACGTCCAGTGCTCATGTTTATTCAACGAAGTCAAACACCACAAATAAATCAATGTATGGGAAACACTGGTAATGTTTATCGAAATATCGGAAATGTGTTTAAAAATCATATCACTGTTATTGAAAAAAAATTATATCGCTATACATATTGATATTGAATTACTATCCAGCCCTAAATGCAACCATACAGTGTTTTGTATTAGACGTAAATAAATTAAAACAGCGGCCAGTAACACACCTGCTCTTTCTGAGTCCATCATTTGTGCTGTGCAGTGGGGTATGTGAATAATGACAGTAAAAAAATAAATAAATAAATAAAAATAAAAAATTCTTAGCGAATAATAAGAATAATGGAAATTGCATGTAAACGGGAGTAAGAGCTTTGCTCTTGACATGTAAACATCATAATGCGATTAAGTCCTTACTCTGATTATTGGAAATAATCGCATTATTCGTGCGCATGTAAACATAGTCAATTTCTGCATATAAATAGAACGCCAAATCGAAAAATAAATAGGCCTAGGGGTGGGAGAAAAATCAATTCTCCGATACATCGCGATTCTCTCTTCAACGATTCTGGATCGATTCTGAATATTTCAGAATCGATTTTGAGCTTGGGTTTTTTCCCGCATGTGCGCGCTAGAGACGCGGCGGGCTTCATTGCGCATAATTTGCACTGTGAGACACGTGCTCATTGCTTGACAGTGTGTGCTTCCACCCGCCGTGTTTTACTTTAGATATGCTTTCATTTATACCGTTTGGAAAGCTGTACTATTAGATGCACGAAACTCGCGCACTGACAGACTTTCACGTGCGCTTTGTGTTTGTTTGTCCTGAAGCTCGATTGCGGCTGCGGTTAAATGCACTCGCATTTTCGAATACTTTTATACGAAATTGATGTAGGCTACACACAGTCAGTTATGTTTTCAGAGCAGGACAAAACATCTGATATATCGAAATAGATCTGTGCATTAGTGTGAACGCAGCCTGTTAAAGCTGCCACTGTCTATGATCTCATCAGTAATAATCAAAGGCAATAATGCTGAGGAAAAAAGAAAAACCCATAACTATTGTCTGTAAACTTTTGGATACTTAAAGAACACTTATTTTAAATAAATATATATTTTTTTAAAAAAAGTAGCCTGCTTAAAAAAAAAGTAAATTTTGCACAAAATAAATGTGATATAAAATTAATATGAAAATGTAGCCATGTGCAGTAATATTGAAAACTGAGAATGTGTTTGCATCGTGATATTGAGTTGATAATGATAATAGTAATTGAATTGAATCGTGAAACCAGTGAAGATTCACACCCCTATTTTTAAGATGGCAGTACTGACATAGCCTACAGAGATTCCAACTATAAACAAAAAGCATAGAAACTGCAATTTTGGGTAAAATGTAAAGTTGTAAAGATGTATTTGCACAGCAGAAGAATTAATTGGGGGAAAAAATGTCGATCAAGAATCGTTTTGGAATCGGATCGGAAAATTCCCACCCCTAAAAATAAACTCGTGCTACTGATACGCACATTCATGAGATCGGTTAGCATGCTTTTACTGCATAATAAACTTTCACTTTCAAAATCACTAAGATTCAGCGCTGATTTTTCTTTCTTAAGCCTATTTGATATTTAAACAACAGAAATTGATCAAGGTGGACACCTCTGAAAGTAATGAATGTTTTATCACCTTCATACGCTTGTATTGTTATTTTATAGTTTTGGACATCGTCTGAAGACAGCTGAGCTACAATAGCTAACATCGCTTCATCCGCGTTCGGCAACACAACTAATATACATCAGCTCAGATAAACTCACCTGAATTGCGTTATATACCCACTGACTCCGCTTAAATAGTCATTTCCATTAGCCGAAGTTGAAGTTGCGACGTTCTGATCGTTAAATCCGTAGCCTTCAGAAAAACAAAACAGACAAAACTCCTTATTCGAAACTTCCTTATCTGCCTTCAACGCCAGGTAATCAACGTCACAGCCTACGTCACATGGGGAGGCAGTGGCAAAAAAGACCCAGAAACATTCAAGCATAAGCCCAATGTCATACACATTTTAGCTTACAGTAGCTATACAAACACAACTTACCCAGCCATGCAGGTGCAGTTCGCAGTCAATATGTAGCTTAAATTCGTGCTGATCTCCAGTTCTCCTTTCGTGTTGCCTGCTTGTGGCATGTTGCATATGGCTGAAGTCAGCAAATAAATAAAACCCCACTTAAATTAAGCTATATTATCCGTCTAAATGCAAAATCACAAATTGATACATTCATTTAAATGACTGTTCAAGTAAAGCAAAAAAAAAAAAAAAAGCCTATATAAAAAAAGCAAATATCTTAATACATAAATTGGTTTTCACATATTAAATTCTTAAATCTTACATAGCATGGCTTGACTTGATCCAATGATGGGGGTCAAAAATAGGACAGAAAATAGCCTATTTCTAAATTATGATGTTATTTGATGTAAAAATCTTGGTAACATTATAAATGGACCTCAGAGACCAGTACAAAATAAAAACAGAGGCACTTCATGACCCCTGTAAAAACAAGTCAAGCATCACTTAGTGTCAGATTGAACTTAAATTTTAAACTGATTCAACTAATTTACCTTGTGCCGTTTTATCACTTACTAAAACACAAAAGTTTAGATGGAAGTTTGGTGTGTTTCATTAGTTTATTTCTGTGTTCTAGGCCATCATAAAGAGAGGCTGTACAAACACGGTCCTTACAGAAATTTATACAAGCGAACCACATATGAAAGACCAGGAACAAAGTGAAAGAATAAAGAAACTTGAAAGAAAGAAAGTAAACAAAACAGTTTAGTGTTTCCTTCACTTTCAGTCAATAACAACATCAGTTTTGTCCTTATTTACCTTATAACAAGTAGCAATCCTGCAGCAAGAGTAATCAAACGACACTCAGTCAACAACAAGCCATTTATGTACAATCAGGTGCTGCTTAAATAAAAATATACTTTCATGTTCACATCAAAAGCAATTGATTTCCTCTTAGCAGGACACGCTCTCTGCTGGTAGAATAGCCTAATGCACTGCAACACATTGACATTAACACCTGAGCAGAGAATGGCTTCCCGACTTCACCGTTTTCACTGATGTAGCATACATAAAATATTAAAGAATGATTTGATTTGCAAATATGATTTTTTAAAACTAATTTTGAACTTGTCAAAATCCTCAATTTTATTTTCAGTTGTAACTCACCAAACTGGCCACAAAATGTAGTGAAATATTTATCGCTTGTACAAGCAGTTTCTATTACAGTTCACAAATACCAATTTTCACATAAAAGTATAAATATACGAAACACTAAGACCGACCTAACAAAAAAAAAATAAAACATTCATAACAAACCACAGGACTTCAACCGGGTACAACTATAAGTGTGAACATATACAACCATTAATTGAAATTCAAACCCCAATGCAGCACAACAATCACAGCACTCAAGAGGAAATACAAATCACCAGGAACCACAGAAGAATCCCCACCACCTCACCAGTGCCAGTCACACACCTGGAGGAGACCCTGCAGCTGCCATGGAATCAGGAAGGAGGACAACTAAAAGAAAAGAAAAGAAAACAAAACAAAAATCACAATGACATTAATATGCAATATACAAAATCTCATTAGGCAATTCACCACAATAAAAAGATAGTAACAATAGTCGTGCTAGTCCTGCAACACGAAAGCTGATTGTAAATACCTTGAATTGAGCATTTGCATTAATAAATTCGTTAATCTGATCAAATAGCCTACTGGATCTAAGAAAGAGGAATTAAAAACCAACCGGATGGTTCTCTTTTAAGAGACCTACAAAACAAACTTTTATGAAAACAACCATCTTCATAAATGTTCATGAGAAAACACTTGTGTTGCCACACTCTTAGAAAAGGTGTTAAAAATGACAACCTGTGTTAAATTATAACACATTAATGGGTGAGTTCTAGGACAATGTTTTTTGTGTTAATTTTTACTCATTCATTTTGTTGATGATTTTAACACAGTAAATGTGTCAGAAAGGTTATCACAAAGATGTGTAAACGTGTATAATTTAACACATTATGTGCTGTCCTTCACTGCATACATTATGTTAAAAAACATACATTCACATTTGACAAAATGAGTGGAAAAATCATTGGTTTAGCTTATTGTCAAAACATTTATTATGATGAAATATCAACAATTACATTCATAGAACTGCAGAATATATATACAATTTTAAGCAGTCAAAAAGGAAATGTCCAACACAGGACAAAACAGTTCTTTTCATCTCATTAGGTAACATGACACACAACCCCGCTTTCATAATCATTTCACTTTTTTCCAAACTTTGCTGGATTGATGTACACTGGTGGACAAAAGTATTTTGAAGTCTCTTTGATGCTCAAAACACATTTCTTATTATCAATGTCTGTACTCCTCCATCTTTTCCACAGCATAGGAGAAGTCATTATCAAAATAGCCTTTTAAAAGCCAACACAATGTTTTTGTCCACCTTTGGGAATAAATGAACTTCTCCGAAGACTGGATCCTGCTCAAAACTTGACTGACAACATCAGAATGTTCCCCGGTCTGTATGCGTGTCCACAAACACAAATATACTCAGTCCTTCAGTGGAGATCCCTGGTTCCAACACTATATTAAGACAGAGAGAGAGGAGAAAATTCCACAGTGTCAATTTATTTTTAACCTACATTTTTAAACTTTTTACTCTAACATAAGTATATATATTTGTAAGTTACAGCTTGTCAATAACATATACAAACATTTCAGCTGAACTGTAAACTAAATTATGCCAGATTTAATTTTAATACTTACATATCCTAAATTCTGTCCAAAAATGCTGAGATCCATAGAGAGAAAGACTACAATTGAGGATTTAGCCTTCAGTTTGTCTGCAGTGAAGGGGTAGCTGTTTGAGACAAAAACACACTAAGACACATGCAAGCAATCACTATGTGATGATCTTCCTCCTTCCTACAGTAGTTAACCCACCTGTGCGCTGATATTAGGTACCTTCCTGGTCATGTGGGACTGCAATGGCAGAGAAAGATCAAAATAATATAAACTAAAGTTTATAAACTAAAGAATGCTTGATTTGGTATGAATGAATGATTTAGTGTGAGTTTTATTGCAGTGCTTACCTGAATGGTGAACATAGAAATTGGTCCATCTTCTGATTGGTTCATTTGCTGTGTAATTAACAATGTTAGACATCACTTATTTGATATAATGTTAGCAAATTTAGATTGTAAGCTACCTGGTCTGCACCAGTGACTCCAAAGCACTTATAAGATATTGCTAATAATTTCAACAAACTTTTAAATACTTTAGACATAATTAATAAAGAGCACTGCTAGCACCATTTCTTTATCGACAAAAACAGAGTAAAATACAGAGTGTGCGGTCATATTTACCACTGCTTGGCGAAATTTCGCGAGCTAAATTCAGTCATTTGTAAAGGTGTCTTCACTCTCGGGAATTTCGAGTGAAAGTGGGAAAAGATTGTCTATTTGTAATCAGTTTTCAACGCGTTTTCGCCAACAGAAAGCTGTTTGATTTACAGTAAAGTTACGTGACTAAAGTTAATGTGCTTCAGCTAACTAACGTTATTGACAATGACCGGGTTTTGTCCACAAAATTTCGCTGTGCCCGCACGTTTAAAACAGTTTTAAAACAACAGCAGCAGGAAACATTGCTTTTGTTAATAAATGTAAGCAAAATATGATTTCAAGTAACTTACATCTTACCTCAGGAATCTTGCTAGCAGTCTCCGGCGCGAACTGGCGCGAATCGTCTCCTCAGTAGTAAAAAGGTGGTTTTGACGAGCAGTTTTGACACAAGGGTTAGTCGATTAACATAATAAAGCGATTATGGTAAAAATATGATATTTTACTTACAACAATACAAAAGTAAAACGAAATGGTATCTCGCTGTCATTACAGACTCAAATGTTGACTGGATTCTGTTCAAAGACCCTAACTGTGTGTTCACACCGAACGCGTCGAGAGCGTCAAAGTAGCCGGAAGTCATTCATAATGTGAGCCGGCGACGAGCTGCAGCCTGCAGATCGAGGCGGGGCTGCACGTGTCGCCCCGCCCACAACACTTCTCATTGGTTAGTGGCAAAGTAATGACGTATATCAAGGCAGGGCTGTATCTGGGGCGGGGCTGCACGTCTCGTCCCGCCTAAAACTGTTCTCATTGGTTAATGGCGTCAAGTCATAACGTCGATTCTAGCGGTTTTTCATTTACGCTGTTCTTCGCTACATGGTGAGTACAGGCGAGCTACGTCTCTTGTCTAATTTGTTTAATTACAATGTTTAATTCTAAAGTGGCGTTTAGTGTGTTGTTAAAAGAAAATGTGAAGTAGTTTAAAAATAAAATCGCGTAACTTTACTCACTCAACCATGTCACGCAAGGTGTGAAGGTCTGCTTTTAAAATAACCAGGTCTGCGTTTCCCAAAAGCATCGTAGGCCTAATGCCACCTTCACGTTCTATCGGAAATTTGATAATTCTCACTATTGAAGTTGTGATTACGAAATGGAAGAGCGTTCATGATTACCTAGAAAACTCGTATTTAAGATAATTCCGAGAGCACTTGAAGGCAGCATTAGAAACGTTAGTGTGTGTGTGTGTGTGTGTGTGTAGTTTTGGTGGGATTATGATTAGGATATAGTGTTCCCAAAATAAGCCCCTTAAAAAGAAATACAGTGACAAAACTGAACCAGCAGAAGTAATAAAGGACAAGTTCATATTAACAGTAGCTATACAAATTTATATTGTTTTTCTGTGAATAAAATGATTAAATGTAAAATATTTAGATATTATTATTATTATTATTATTATTATTATTATTAATAATAATAATAATAATGATACATCTATTAAAATAAACAGTAAACTACATTTAATAATAATTAAATCAAAAGTATGATTAAGTTTAACAGTCCTTGAAAGTAGAGCTCGTTTTTTATATTACACACTGTTATGCTGCTATACAGTATATGCACTAGAGCAGGTGCCAAATCCTGCTCCTGGAGGACCACTGTCCTGCAGAGTTCAGCTCCATCCCCAATAAACACACCTGAACCAGCCAAACATGATCTTATTAGGCATACTAGAAACTTCTAGGCAGGTGTGTTGGGGCAAGTTAGAGCTAAATTCTGCAGGACAGTGGCCCTCCAGGACCGACTTTAGACACCCCTGCACGAGTAAAAGTTTTTTATTTAATTTTTTTTTTTTTTGCTAATACTTTTTCTCTGTATTTCCTTCTTTTTGCAGATCCTTGTCATTGTCATCCCCTCCATCTCTCTCTTTTTTTGTTGTTCTTCACTTTATAACCCAAAGGCTCTTTTAAGAGCCATTTCCCGTTGCAAAAATGCACAAAACTGTGTTAAGCAAGGGGGAATGTGAGCAGTATTTAAAAAACTGCACTAGTGAGTGCCCATTCTGCAATTACACCAGTATGCCACAACTGATGTATTATCACATCAAAAATCACTTTCAGTGGGCAGTGCAACATCATGGTGAGTTTAACTGTCTTTTCCTTATGTCACTTTAGTTAAAGTTTAATATGGTGCCAAATAGGGCTGCGCGATATATCGCATGCGATTTGCATGCGCATCTCGTCAGTAAAGCCGGTTCCTTGATTAGCGGTAAATCTACATCACCTGTTTTCAAATGGAGCGGCATTTAATACACAGAGCCGTAGTTCACTTACAAGCTAGGCAATATCGCATTCATTATCGAAGGCGATTCATCTACGATAATGAATGCGATATTGCGTAGCTTGTAAGTGAACTACGGCTCTGTGTATTAAATGCCGCTCCATTTGAAAACAGGTGATGTAGATTTACCGCTAATCAAGGAACCGGCTTTACTGACGAGATGCGCATGCATATCGCATGAGGTATATCGCGCAGCCCTAGTGCCAAACCAGCCAGCAATGCACTGTGCATGCTTCTGATTGAATTGCTTGTGAATTTGTAGTAGAATGTTTAATTTTAAGGCTCAGTTTGCACATGGATGGTGCTGATGAAAATTCTGTCTTGCGACTGTCCACCGTCCAGAGCAAAATGCAAACAAGTGAAGGTTAAATTTAGGCAATTTTCAACAAACTTATTTTCTTTTTTTGCCATTTCAGATTTCACCAGTTTAAAATGTCGGGCAAAGTCCCACTTTCACTGCTGCTATTGTTCAGCAACTGTAATAACTCGGGCAAATTTGCTGAAGCACATCGCCACCCATGCTTCACCACCAACCCAGCCTCAGTCTTCCTCCTCGGTCCAGCAGACGCCGCCTCAGTCTTCCTCCTCGGTCCAGCAGACGCCGCCTCAGTCTTCCTCCTCGCTGCCTCAGTCTTCCTCCTCGGTCCAGCAGACGCTGCCTCAGTCTTCCTCCTCGGTCCAGCAGACGCTGCCTCAGTCTTCCTCCTCGGTCCAGCAGATGCCGCCTCAGTCTTCCTCCTCGCTGCCTCAGTCTTCCTCCTCGGTCCAGCAGACGCCGCCTCAGTCTTCCTCCTCGGTCCAGCAGATGCCGCCTCAGTCTTCCTCCTCGGTCCAGCAGATGCCGCCTCAGTCTTATTCCTCGCTGCCTCAGTCTTCCTCCTCAGTCCAGCAGACGCTGCCTGAGTCTTCCTCGGTCCAGCAGACGCTGCCTCGGTCACCTGCCATCCTCCCAAAATGCTCAGCTCCCAAAAAGAGGACTGTCACTTGCAGCCAATGTGATTTGACCTTACTGGCCAAAAATCTACGAACTCACATTAGAAGGCATCACACTGAAAAAGGAAATACAATTACTCCTGAGAGGCACTTTCAATCTCAGTACATTGATGAAAAAATTGGCATTTTTGCTGTTGAAAAGGCTTTTCTTGGTCAAGCAACACCCATTCACGTAATAAAAAATACTTGGGGCCCAAACTATCGCTCAGCATGTGAACTTGACCAGTGTATTTTAAATGCAGAGTTTGCCCATAACACTGGGATACTGCCCTTTGAGTGTTGCCATGTCAAATCGCTGTCTTTTTGTAAACTAGTTGACAACCCCAATGTTGCACTGACAGAGAATAGTCTCTCTCAGCTGGTGCAGCAGAAGTGGTTTGGTGAGGCAAGAAAAGCCCAGCTGTTAAAGTTGCAGCAAGAGGCAAACACTGCAGAGACACCTTTGTCTTTTCATGTCAATGTTGGAGGTCCATCAACAAAGCATTTCATTTCTGTGTTTGAACCAACAATGTCCTATTACAGCAGGATGGGAAGAGTCATGGTGGCTTATAATAAAAAGAAAAATAACTGGCATTGTCCTTGTGCCCGGCCTCGCCAATCATGCATTCATAAAGCTACAGCAAAGTGGCATCTTTTTCAGATAATGCCATAACTCTTCAAGAGAGTCAAGAGTTCAGAGGAGGTTTTCAACTCTGTACATACATGTAATGATGCCAGCTGTCAAGATGTTTCATTTCCCCCCAACTCTCCTACTGTTAAAAGGATGATGCAATACATGCTGGAAAATAAGAAAATTCCAGTTGAAATTCCACAGACCATTCTGCAAAAGTCAAAACATGGAAAGGCTTTCAATACGTTCCTAAAACATCTTGTGCCTGAGGAAGTTGAATGCAGAATATGCAAGTAAGTTTTGAGTGAGCCAATGATGATAACTTGCCAGGCGAAGATTGTTACATTCCATGGAGTGATTCAGGGTATGACAATTGTTTAATTTATATTGCTTTGATAAATATTTTTAATGTTGCTTTGAATAGATATTTACTTTGTCAGTAAATAATCTTTGTTTTCTCAGGTGTATCTACTTACTACAAGCTGTGTAATAAATGCAACCTCACATACAAATACCAAGAATGGAGTGACGGATTGCACAACTTCAATGATAATGTAATCCTTTTCGCTACATTTGTGTGTGGTTTTGCGAAATTCACTACAGGTACAATATTAGAAAAGGAAACCTGCTGTTTTACTTGTAACTAGCTGGACTCTTTAACTATTTTTTTAAACGCTTATAGTATTATTATTGCTAATGACTCAGATAAGACATGCATTTGAGACTGGCTTGGCCTTTAAATGACTAGAACCTCTTTTGTAGGATGAGGGCTCTTATTTTTATTTTATTTTAACCATTTTCCCCCTTCTTTCTGTTGTCCTTCAAGAATCACACGGCTGTAGGTATGGTTGTGCAGATAATTGAAGCCACAGAAGGAGAGTCCTTGCCCAAAGGTGACCTAATCATGCAGGCGTATCTTCACTTTGAGGCTTTATCTGATCTGGACTACATTTACTCCTGTGTGTCCTGCGGATACAATCCATGTACTGTAATTATGCACCTTCATAAAAAAGGAGTGTTCAAGTCAAGTCAAGTCAAGTCAAGTCAAGTCGAGCTTTATTGTCATTCTGCTACATGTGTGGACATATAGTGGAACGAAATGTCGTGTCTCGCAGGACCACGGTGCTACATACTAGTTAAACATAAGATAAACATACAACAATGCAAGTATAGGAAAAGCAATAGAGCTATACAACAGTTAACTATCTGACTATACATATACTAAAAATACTATAACTGCTATACCTAGTTGTCCACACATACACAAACTGAGACTGTACAAAAAAAACTTTACATAAATACTGTACATGAAATTGTGCAAAAGAGATATATGTACATGAAATTGTGCAGAAAAAATATATATTTTGTACATTATTGTGCAGATTTTGTGGGAGACAGTGCATAGTGCAAAAAGATTTTGTAGTGCAATGCTCAAGTAAACGTATTATTTTGTAGTGCAATGTTCAAGTAGACATATATTTTCTTAAGAGTCTTTGTGGCAGGGAGTGTTTGTAGAAAGTGTCTAGTGTGCATATAGTGGGATGAGTGCGTTACTACAGGTGGTTTGTATAGCCCACTCACCTGTGTGTAGCACATTCAGGGGTTTGGTCCAGAATTGCACTTAGTAAAATTGTCAACAGTTTTTAATGAGTTGGGGGGTGGGAGGGCTGAGGTGTTCATGGTTTCAGAGGGGGACAGGGGGATTGGAGTTAAGAGCTCTCACAGCCTGGGGAAAAAAGCTGTTGAGCAATCTGACAGAGCGAGCTCTGATGCTCCGGTACCTTCTACCTGATGGCAGGAGCTGGAAGAGGTTGTGAGAGGGGTGGGTGGGGTCCTTCACGATGCTGGTGGCCTTGTTGGAGCATCGTGAAAGGAAAATGTCCAGGATGGAGGGGAGAGGGGCACCAATGATCTTTGCGGCAGTGTTCACTGTCCGTTGTAGGGTCTTGCGGTCAGCAGCACTGCAGTTCCCATACCAGACAGTGATGCAGGTAGTCAGCACACTCTCAATGGTGCCCCTGTAAAAAGTGGTGAGGATGGGTGGAGGGAGACTTGCCCTTTTCAGCCGGCGGAGAAAGTGGAGGCGCTGTTGTCCCTTCTTGTTGAGTGACGTGACGTTGGTGGTCCAGGTGAGATCCTCTGTGATGTGAACTCCCAGGAATTTAGTGCTGCCGACTCTCTCCACGGTTGAGCCGTCGATGGTCAGCGGGGGGTGGTCAACAGAGTTTCTCCTGAAGTCCATCACAACCTCTTTCGTCTTACCCACATTGAGGGACAGGTTGTTAGCACCACACCATTCAGCCAGCTGTGCCACTTCCTCTCTGTAGTGCGTTTCATCGTTGTTGCTGATGAGGCCTACCACAGTTGTGTCATCAGCAAACTTGATGATGTGGTTGGAGCTGGACTTGGCAGTGCAGTCGTGGGTCAGCAGCATGAAGAGCAGCGGGCTGAGCACACAGCCTTGTGGGGCACCTGTGCTCAGTGTGGTAGTGCTGGAGGTGTTGCGGCCGACACGGACTGACTGAGGTCTTGCAGTTAAAAAGTCCAGGATCCAATTACAGAGGGAGGTGTTAAGGCCCAGCAGGTTTAGTTTGTGGATGAGCTGTTGTGGGATTATTGTGTTGAATGCTGAGCTGAAGTCAATGAACAGCATTCTTACATAAGAGTCTTTCTGTTCCAGATGGGTAAGAGCTAGGTGGAGAGTGGTGGATATTGCATCGTCCGTGGAACGGTTTGGACGGTATGCAAACTGGAGTGGGTCCAGCGTGTTTGGAAGACTGGACTTGATGTGCTGCATGACTAACCTCTCAAAGCACTTCATCATGATTGGGGTCAGTGCTATGGGACGATAGTCATTCAGACAGGACACAGGTGACTTCTTTGGTACTGGAATTATGGAGGTGGATTTGAGACACGTGGGGACGACTGCCTGGCTCAGCGAGATGTTGAAGATGTCTGTTAGGACATCCGTCAGCTGTGCAGCACAGTCTTTCAGTACACGTCCAGGTATGTTGTCAGGGCCCGCAGCCTTTCGTGGGTTAATCCTGGATAGGGTCTTCCTTACGTCGACTGGAGAGAGACAGAGTACCTGGTCGTTTGGAGATGTGAGTAGTTTCTGTGCAGGTGTGTCGTTCTGTATCTCAAATCGTGAGTAGAAGTGGTTGAGTGCCTCTGGTAAAGATGTGTCATCATCACTGGCCTGTGGCAGGGGCTTGTAGTCAGTGATGGTCTGAATGGCTTGCCATAGGGTCCGAGTGTCTCTGCTGTCTGTGAAGTGATTGTTGATTTTTTTTAGCATACTGATGTTTTGCCTTCTTGATGCCATGAGACAGATTGGTTCTTGCTGTTTTGAGGGCTGCTTTATCTCCTGATCTGAATGCTTCATCTCTGGTCTTTAGCAGCCCACGAACCTCTGCTGTCATCCATGGCTTCTGGTTGGCACGTGTGGTGATGGTTTTGGTGACTGTCACATCATCTATGCACTTTTTGATGTAAGCAGTCACAGTTTCGGTGTACTCCTGCAGGTCTGTGTGGTTGTTGTAGGTGGCCGCCTCTTTAAACATGTTCCAGTCTGTGTCCTGGAAGCAGTCCTGCAGTGCTGAGGTGGCATTGTCTGGCCATACTGTGATCTGCTTTTGAACCGGTTTGGTGAGTTTGAGAAGTGGGCTATATGCTGGGATTAGCATAACAGAGATGTGGTCTGAGTACCCGAGGTGGGGGCGGGGTTCGGCTTTGTATGCGTTCTTAACTGTTGTGTAAACAAAGTCCAGTGTGTTGTTTCCCCTTGTTGCAAAGTTCACATGTTGGTAGAACTTTGGCAAAACTGTCTTTAAGTTTGCGTGGTTGAAGTCACCGGCTATGATGAAAAAGCCGTCGGGGTTATTTGTTTGTTGTTCGCTGATGGCGCTGTACAGCTCGCGAAGCGCGTCCTTAGCGTTTGCACACGGTGGAATGTAAACCATTCAGCATCCCAGGTAAGTATAAAGTTATTGTAGTTGCTTGGTTCCTATTATATGTTTCGGTTTAGATTATAATTCACAAATTTCTGAATATTCACATATTTAAGTTTCTTTATGTCACAGTGAGTGAAATTCAGTCTCCACCTGCGACTTATGATGGTCATGTTGACATAGAGGAATTCTGGGATGCAGTGGCAATGGACATAAGCAGAGGGTTTTACCCAAGTAAGTTTTTATTCTGATTTGTGTCTCACTGCATGATAACGTGATTGATATTATGATATGGCTCAGTGTAATTAATTCATTAAATTATTTAAATTATTCATTTATTGGTTTAAATTTTTCACTGTAATATTTGCAACAAATTTTCAAAAGTTCCAAATATACAAAAATTCTCACATGAGGATGCATTTACTAGAGAAGCAAAATGACTTGTATTCTCTTTAAAATAAGTTATTTTTTCTTATCTCACTGGCAAATATTTAGCTTGTTTTAAGCATAAACGCACCTAATTTTGGTATTTGTTTTAGAAAAACAAGGCTTGTCATTTTTCTTTTCTACCAAATGTCTTGATATAAGCTAATAATACTCAGTGAGGAGAATATATATATATATATATATATATATATATATATATATATATATACACACACACACACAGTGGATACGGAAAGTATTCAGACCCCCTTAAATTTTTCACTCTTTGTTATATTGCAGCCATTTGCTAAAATCATTTAAGTTCATTTTTTTTTACTCAGTGTACACACAGCACCCCATATTGACAGCAAAACACAGAATTGTTGACATTTTTGCAGATTTATTAAAAAAGAAAAACTGAAGACCCTTTGCTCGGTATTTAGTAGAAGCACTCTTTTGATCCTCTCCAGTTCTGTCAGGTTGGATGGTAAACGTTGGTGGACAGCCATTTTTAAGTCTCTCCAGAGATGCTCAATTGGGTTTAAGTCAGGGCTCTGGCTGGGCCATTCAAGAACAGTCACAGAGTTGTTGTGAAGCCACTCCTTCGTTATTTTAGCTGTGTGCTTAGGGTCATTGTCTTGTTGGAAGGTAAACCTTCGGCCCAGTCTGAGGTCCTGAGCACTCTGGAGAAGGTTTTCGTCCAGGATATCCCTGTACTTGGCCGCATTCATCTTTCCCTCGATTGCAACCAGTCGTCCTGTCCCTGCAGATGAAAAACACCCCCACAGCATGATGCTGCTGCCACCACCATGCTTCACTGTTGGGACTGTATTGGACAGGTGATGAGCAGTGCCTGGTTTTCTCCACACATACCACTTAGAATTAAGGCCAAAAAGTTCTATCTTGGTCTCATCAGACCAGAGAATCTTATTTCTCACCATCTTGGAGTCCTTCAGGTGTTTTTTAGCAAACTCCATGCGGGCTTTCATGTGTCTTGCACTGAGGAGAGGCTTCCGTCGGGCCACTCTGCCATAAAGCCCCGACTGGTGGAGGGCTGCAGTGATGGTTGACTTTCTACAACTTTCTCCCATCTCCCGACTGCATCTCTGGAGCTCAGCCACAGTGATCTTTGGGTTCTTCTTTACCTCTCTCACCAAGGCTCTTCTCCCCCAATAGCTCAGTTTGGCCGGACAGCCAGCTCTAGGAAGGGTTCTGGTCGTCCCAAACGTCTTCCATTTAAGGATTATGGAGGCCACTGTGCTCTTAGGAACCTTAAGTGCAGCAGAAATTTTTTTGTAACCTTGGCCAGATCTGTGCCTTGCCACAATTCTGTCTCTGAGCTCTTCAGGCAGTTCCTTTGACCTCATGATTCTCATTTGCTCTGACATGCACTGTGAGCTGTAAGGTCTTATATAGACAGGTGTGTGGCTTTCCTAATCAAGTCCAATCAGTGTAATCAAACACAGCTGGACTCAAATGTAGAACCATCTCAAGGATGATCAGAAGAAATGGACAGCACGAGTTAAATATGAGTGTCACAGCAAAGGGTCTGAATACTTAGGACCATGTGATATTTCAGTTTTTCTTTTTTAATAAATCTGCAACAATGTCAACAATTCTGTGTTTTTCTGTCAATATGGGGTGCTGTGTGTACATTGAGGAAAAAAATGAACTTAAATGATTTTAGAAAATGGCTGCAATATAACAAAGAGTGAAAAATTTAAGGGGGTCTGAATACTTTCCGTACCCACTGTATATTAGTCGCATTTTTTATGGTCAGCGTGTTGCAATAAATAGCTGTATTTTTCTCCTCAAGGTGGCAAAGAAAACCCATTTACAGTTTCACCAAGTTAACACAACTGGTCCCCATGGATAGGTCCAAAAACAAGGGAATCGGCAATGGTATTAAACACAGAGAGTGCAAAGGTTCAATCCTCAACCGATGGGAGTGACATTGATGTGCCTTTTACTGAGGAAAGGCTTGGTGATGAGCTGCTCCACCTTAAGGTAAATAGTTTAGTTTAAATTTTTCAGAATGGTTTTGGTTTACCACGTGAAGTTATTACACTGTTAGCTACATAGCACAGTGGTATGTATAGGGTCTCTTCACATTATAATTTTATAGTAATTTATTTTTGCTGAACCTACTCACAAATTTGCATATTTGATCAGATTCAAGATTTGAAAAAGCTGTGTCGACAGTGTAGGGTTGATGTTGGTTCCAAAATGGATCTCATTCTCAGACTTCATAATAAAATGTCAAACAAAGTGACGTACAACAAGGTCTTTGAACAGGTGTTGGGGTGCTTCTGGTAAGTTATGTTTTTTTGTTACTTAATGAAGTTAACAATACAGTACTAAAAAATAAACCCTAATGAAATATAATGTGGCAAACAGCCTAAAACAGCAATAAGTCATATCTCTATAATTTCATATTTATTGTTAGAATGGTTTCACTGACCTTTCGGAAAATTTAGGCCTAAGTTTTCATTCAAATGTTTTGTGTGTTTTTAGGTGGCCTGGGTGTGATAATGTGTCCTTGTGGTATTGTGTATTCTATTAAATTTAACTTGAGAGCAGAGAGTCCCCGTGACTTTGCTGACCTTTTATTGTCTTGGAAGCACTTTCCCAATGTTACAATTTATGATTACCCTAGAGGATTAGTGGCACACACAAATAAACGTATGCCACTTCACCCACCTTTCCATCCCTTTGAGGGCAGAGTGCAAGACCCCTCCTCTGAAAACATACAAAAAGCAAAAGAAGGGAAGCTAAAAGTTCATTTTCCCTGGCTGGCTCACAGGAAAAAAAAATGTGGATCCTGACTGTCACCCATTGACGGGTTCCTCTGAACACTATTGCCTGTGTGATGTTTTTCACCAAAACAATAGTAAAGATAAGAGAGATGTGTTGCGCACTATTGGTCTTGTACCAGAGCTGGCTGGAAAGATCAATAGTCAGTGTGCAGAGCAGCTGTCCTCTGAAGTAAAGAGAAACAACTACTTCATGAATATGTTAAGACCATCTGCACACACATTTCTTGCTCAAAACATCCTTCACCACCGGAACAGGAAGAAGTTGGATCAGTTCAAGAAATTGTTCAGTGGCAATCATAATTTGCAATTGGATTCCAATGGAAAGGCCATATTTGGTAATGATTAAATATTCTATTAATGTGCTGCATGTGAGTAGGTCATTCCATTCTATTAATTGTACTAACTATATCTTTATAACACATGCATAGGAGCAGAACCAAATGTGGGACTACATTTTTCAGAGACAACCCAAATTTTGAATACAACTCTGAATGAGAAAGATATGCATACAGGTTGAAATTGTTCTTTAACTCATTGAAGTTTGTGTGATTTTTGCTTAAATTTAAGTGATTTGTTTGTATCTTTTACTTATGTACAGCTGTCCAGTCGCAGTGTGACCCTAAATGTTGTCCCAATCCTGTGGTAACAAGCCTGAATGTAGTTAAAGCAAGCAAAACATTTTGGGGAGCCATGCCAAATGAGGGCAACAGCAGTTGGTAAGTTTATTTTAGGGATTTTATCTTTACAAAATACTGTTCATCAGCCTGATCATTTATGTATCTTTATCTGAATATTAGCTAAACAGTGCTTTGGATGTCGAAAAGTGCAAAGACGAGCCATTGGCAACTGTATATAACACAACGCTAATACGATCAGACCTGTGCTGTCTTTGACTGGAAAATGACATTGAGGGAACGGTACACAGTTCAAAGACATTATATTTGAATATAGCAATTAATGGTGAATGTTGTTTATATTGATTTTCTGTTTTATTTTAACGCAGGTTCTCAACTGTTGCCTGAAAGTGGTTGAGACCATAGCAAAATCACAGGTGAAATAGTCTATATTTTGTGCTCAAATTACTTCAGCCGTTTAAAGAGATACACCCAAAATGAACATTCTGTCATCATTTACTCACTCTCTACAGCTGTCTGTGCAGCCTAGATATTAATCATTATGGATGTTAAATACTCACCCTCAAGTTGTTCCAAACCAGTATGAGTTTGTCTTTATCTTTTGTGTTTGGAGTTCACACAAAAGATGAAGACAATGACTGGTAACCAAACGGTTGGTGGTCCCCATTGACTTCCATTGTATATGGAAAAAATACTATGGAAGTATATACAGGTACAGACATAGACCTAAATTTTCATTTTTGGGTGAACTATCCTTTTAAGCAGCTCCTTGGCTGAAATATACTTACTTTTGTAGATGTGCTTACAGTGGTCAGAATGTTAATACTCTCAGCTGTTGTTGTATTTATTATTTAAAATTCTCAATTTTGCCTTAGGTTAGATTAAAGTATGTTCAATTTTCCATACAGAATGTGAATGTTTTTTTGGCCAATTCATATCAAATTGCAACATGGCCAAACAGGACACTTGAAGAGCACTTTCTACACCTGCCTGTATGTATTATAATCCACTCTGTTTAATATGAAACAGACACACCGTTTCCAAATTTTGGTGATGACCAATATTATTTGTTTTCAAGCTGGATGAAAAGATTGACTGGTTTATCTTCCCAACATGGATACCAGGACATTGGATGGTTTGTGTGAGTAATTCTGAACCTGTTGTTTACCTGGGATAACTTATGTCTGCATAATTTTGTTATACTTTTTGATCTATAAACTGCAGTCGTCTTCTTTCTTTGTATATATTGTGACATATCAACAGATTATGAACCCAGGAGAGCATGACATTTTTTTCCTTGATCCTCTGCACAGCCAAACATTCAGTCAGGAAGAATACATGCTCATCTACAGGTTTTATAGTGCACTGTTCGGCGTTCAGAAATTGTGGTCGTTCTTAACCAGAGGTGGGTAGAGTATCCAAAATCTGTACTCAAGTAAAAGTACAAGTACTTATGGAAATATTTACTCAAGTAAGAGTAAAAGTAACAATCTTAATAGTTACTTGAGTAAGAGTAAAAAAGTATCCGATGAAAAAACTACTCAAGTAGCTAGTTACTAGTTACTTGTAATCTGATTGATATGAATCGAAAACCCTGAATTTCAAACTACTTGGAGAGCTTTCACACACCTCTCCTTGAGACAAAGTCTCAACAAAGAGAACAAAATCTCTTTGTTCTGCTTATATAAAACATTGGTTGAAGTAAAAAAAAAAAAAAAAAAAAAGCCTCTCTCAATCCTGTGATGGGCATATTAACATCACATAACCTGTCATTTGCAATAAAATCTCAAACACCCAGATGTTTTTCTAACAGTTAACTGTCTTTTTCACATTCACAACACAAACTTGTCAGCATCTGCATTTAAACAAACTAATAGAGAACAAAAGAGAAGGTGTGTGTGCAGAGTGTGTGTTTGTTATTATGTCTGTGTATGAACTTGTTTGTGTGTGTTTGCGCTTCAGTATGTGAATGTTTATTTGGTCATATGTTCTTGAACAATCGGTTTTACAGAATTTTGCAGTTGAACTTCAGCAGTAATTGGCTCTCAAGATATTTACAATGCAGTCTCGATCTTTTAGCTGTGAGCAGGAGTCCCGCGTGACTAAAAAGTCTTTCACAGGCTGCAGATGCTGGGATGGCTGTGTTTACTTTTAGAGACACATTCTTGACTTTTGGAAAGGAGTGCAACAGATCCATACCTCCAGCTGATGAACATGAAAGGTACCTCTCCAGCTCTCCTGTCTCTGAGTGCCCTGTGTTCATGGATGCGAAGAAGTCCTCTTCATCTGAAGGGCTGCTGTAACAGAGGGCATCATTTTCCACGCTGATCTCCAGTTGATCTTTTATGTAGTCTAGTCCTGTGCCAAGACAAATTTACACACTTTACCTGCATAATCCTACATGTTACAATATATTTCCTATATTTTATTCACACTATTCACATTACCAGTCCAGACCATATAACTTATTAAACTGTAACCCACACTAATAAAACAAAAACAGAAAGAAGGTCTTATCTCAAGGTCAAATAAATAACATTTGAATTGACACATGAATTGACAGATACATTACCTGTTGTCAAGATGCTCTGGTCTGTTGTCCAGGCAGTTCTGAACTTTGGAAGCAGTATAGCTGCAGCAATAAGCTCTGGTTCCTTCATGACCTCTCCAAAACGTTTGAGGATTCCTCCATGTAGGGCCTTAAGGAGGGGTTGACAGACTTTACAGGTTGACTCCAGCTTCTTCAGCTTGTCCTGCAGTTGAAGAAGTGTTGGCAGCAGAAAACCCATATGAACTGATGATTCCCCTTGGAGTAGGTTGAGGGCCATTGAAACTGGCTTCATTACAGTAGTGTACTCAGCCAAAAATCCCAATTCAGCTGTATTCAGCCTGTACCATAAAACACAAATGGTTAATAATAATAATAAATGTAGATCAGCTGTGTCATAATATACACTCCCACCAAACCACCAAATCCTACCCGGTCCTACAACTTACATTTTTATCTTTAATGCTGTGCATACGTTTCGGATTGCTTGTTCTCCTCGTTCCCTCTGGATATGCACCAACCTTTCTACAGCAAGAAACAGTGAGTTCCACCGTGTCTGATTGGGTCGCAGAAACTGCAGTTTGCACTCACGTTCCACAGTTTCAAAAGCCAAGGCTGACCTGCTGGTTTTGTTCCACAGTGCACTGCATTTCGCAAAAGCGGACCGTGATAGTCTCTTATATGTATCACTTCCAGCTTCTGCCGCTGAAGCATCAACAGTAGCAACAAGATTAAGTAGATGGCATGCACATTTTTGATGTCTGGGAAGTTGGTATTCCAGGCCACAGTCCTCATCTAAAATACCAAAAAGGTCTTGGTACTCCACCTCCGAATCACTTTCATCAGATTCATCTTCAAGTATGAAGTGTCCCTCCTCCTGTGCATCCTGAGCATCATCTTCTTTCTCCTCCCCATATATTCGAAAAATGCCTTCAGAAAGTTTGAGCCACCATCTGTAGTCGTCCTTGTAATCTTTCCTCTGATTTTGTACTCCTCATGTATTTCCTCTAAAGCAGCAGCAATTACATCGAATGTGTGTGATCCTGTCATCCGTCTGCAAGCCAAGGCTGCTGAACATCTCTCTAAAGATGTACTGTCTATCCAGTGGCAGGTGACCCCCAAGTAACTGCGCTGCCTGGCTGACCAGCAGTCTGCAGTTGTAGCAACGTACTCAGCGTTGTTTAATTTTTGGATAAGTGCACTCTTCATATTTTCAAATGTATCCTGCACTTTGAGACGCAGCGTTTTTCTTGTCATGACTGTGCAGTGAGGTTGCAAGGTTTCTATAATTTTCCTAAATGATGGTAATTCTACAATAGAAAATGGCTGGTTTCCTTCACAGACAAAATTGATCAGCAGCTTGTCAATCACTGCCTGTGTTACCTTCGTTGCAGGGCTGGAAAAGGCACTCATGATCTTTAGATTCTTTTTTGAATGAGGTTCATCAACTGTGACCGAGTCTGATCCTCGTTTTCTTGACTTGATTAGTTCTTCATAAACCTTCAGCTTGTTTGGGTGAATCCTCTGATGAAATAATTATATATGCATATTAGGTTACATTTGGTTTTTATTATACATTATAACTAAAATCACCAATTAATTGGTAATTATGTATCCACGGGCACTTTGAACAAATAGCAGTAAGTAAAAAATAGTAATGAAAAATAGGCTATATATATATATATATATATATATAATATTATTTTTTTATTTTTTTATTTTTTTTAAATGTGATTAATGGTTATACGGTGTGAATGAATAATGTGCTGGGCTAACCAGCTCTTTCTTTTAAGAGCAGTTTCTTTAAAAAGATTTATTTACTTTATTCTTACATTTATATATTTCTTATATTCTATAAGTACATACATTCTTTAGGTAGGAATAAAATAAAATACAATCCTGTTTTTATTTTGTATATGTTCTACACTTTAGTGAGGTGTCAAAAAAAAAAAAAAAAAAAAACCTTTTGTGAGGTGTCCGGATTTGTGTATAAATGCAAGACGTCACAGTATGCCGTTCAATTTATTTAGTTTTGTGGAAAGTGGATATGAAAATATGCACGTTTACAAGGGTTCACAAGATATTTGTCATTGCTTGCACAAGAGCGCATATGAGGAAAAACATTCGGACAGTGTTTGAAATGTGGCATTACAATAAGATAAAAGTGCCCATAGCTACCAAATTACCATTTATAGGGTTCAAATAGGCATAATTTTGACACTTACCGCTACGTGTTTTTTCAGGTTGGAGCTGGAATTCTTGTACGCTGCGATGGCAGTTCGTTTTGGTACACACAGCATGCATCGCATTATGAAACTATTCTTTTTGACATCTTGGAGTGAAAACATAGACTGAACTTGAGGCCACGGGTGATCTGCCTCCGATAACTCGCACACGGCTCCCTCTGCTTCAGCCATCATCTTTCAACTAAACGCGCGCTAAACATAAGCGGGAGAGGCGTAGCAGGCTCTCGCGAAGTCTCCAACGTCTCGCGACACTTGCGAACAAGTCATATAAATTAATTATTTTTAAAAAATCTAAAATTTATTACCATTTGACAGTAACGGAGGAACGCCGCCAAATGTAGCTAAGTAAAAGTAAAGTTTTTTTTTTTTTCACTAAAAATGTACTTGAGTAAGAGTAAAAGTACACATTTTTAAATGTACTCTAAAAGTACAAGTTACCCAAAAAATTTACTCAAGTAAATGTAACGAAGTAAATGTAATTCGTTACTACCCACCTCTGTATATATGTATAAATTATATACAAATATAATTTAGAAATGTATCAATGTTGTTATTTAAGGTTTGAGTGTTTACATAATCAGTTTTATGTTATTTTTTATGTAATCTTAATTATCTTTTTTGGGTGTAGGAGTTGGATGGGGGGGCGCTAATAGGGATTTCGCCTAGGGTGTCAAAATGGCTAGAAACGGCCCTGGCTATGTCAAATATAGTCAAGATACTGGCTCATGAACTGGAGTTGGTTATTCAGAATCTGCTTGATTTAATGTTTCCATGTTGCTTTAGGAGGAATTTCACTGGAATAAACATGAATTTAATTTTTTTTGGGAATCATTGTTTTGTCATATTTGACAGTAGAAGTGTTAATTTGTCTCTCATCCATCTTTTTCCTATTTATTTTGCTCCAATGGGCTCAAACCCTCTGTGTCACACGAAAGGAAATCAGTCCAAGTGTAAAAGCCTCAGTTGGATGATAAATAAACATAGAATGAGTATGATAATGATAATGATAATGATAATCACAGTCGGTATGATCTGTCTCTAGTCTGGGGCATCAGTGTATAAACTAAACACCCTGACCTTTAGAAACCCTTTTTAAAAAGCTGACCTCTTAAAAAGTGAATGTAATTCTCACAATGTAAACATCAAGCATCACTAGTCAAATGAATTAATTTGGAATTTTGTTAGGCTAAAACTTTCTTCGGAAAATCTTTCAGAAAACAAATGGCAAATAAGTGAAACTTAACCAACTATGGCTATAGAGATATTAGTAGTTCACCCAAAAACGACAGTTCAGCCACTAAAATCATTCTATGTCCAAATCTCTTCCATTAAAAAAAAAAAAAAAAGATTTCATGCAGAATAAGTTCATGTACTGTAACTTGTCTTGCACAAATAATGCACACATAAAGATCAGCTCTCTGCACTCTTCACCCACTTTACTAGTTTAACTGGTAAAACCTAAACTCCAGATATTCATCTTTAGAGAGTATAACAAGTCTTTATTTATTTCAGTGTTCTTTAAAAAAATAAAATAAAATAAAAAAGACGCTGTTTAAAACCACACTGTTCCCACTATTAAAAAATTCCATGTGCACAATAATAAAAGTAAAAAATAATTTCCATATATAAACTATATTAGCATTTACCAAGTACAAAATTGACATTCTTTGTAGACATTCCCTGAAAGTCAGAAAAAACAACAACAAAAAAAAAAACAGTTTGGGTTTCACTATGTTGCCACTTAGTGTCTCTTAATGTCTCTAAATGCTCAGCCGTATACTGATTAAACATACAGCATTATTTCACAGAAATCAATATAAAACAGGAAACGAGTTTAAAAAACATACAGCCAGAGTTTTATATTCACATTGAAATATAATAAAAGCTTGTGTCTTTTGTGAGCACCACAGGGGAAATCAAACAAAACTCATTAGTTGCGTAGTGCTGAGTCAGTGCTATTATATCACATCTTCTGGATGATCGCTGTTGTCCTCATCATGTCTGAGGCCCAGAAACATTTTGTTCTGGGATCCAGAAAGTTTAGTGGAGTTTGGTTTTGTTTTGTAAATGATTGTCATTATGAAGATGATGAGGAGGATGAGGATGATGGTGAAACCGCTCACAACCATAACAGTATCCTTGGATCCAAGACCCGCTGCTGTCTCTGGTGGAGATGTTCTTGATGGGTTTTCTGGCTTCATATTTTTTAAGTAACCTGAAGAAATAATTAATAGTTATATTAAATATATAATAACTTTCTTACCAGGTTTTATCATTTTCAAGTTTAATGGCCTCTGTTAATAGTTTTTAAACCACTGTTAGTAGATTGAACATAAATGTACATTTGCAAAGATTTACTTCACTATGAACAAAAATATTACAGTATATGCAGTACCTGTTGTGTCCACACTGAACTCGGTGTTATTCCATCCACAGGTCGCCTGCACAAAGAATCTGAATTTTTCTGTCACAGCTGTAGGTGGAGTGTAGTGGCATGTGAAGCTTTTCCTCCATTTACAGAGGTTTTTTGGAAGCTCTTGTACACAGATTGTCAAATCAGTATATTTAAATGTATTATTTCTAATGCAGCAATCATTTCTCTGCAGCGAGACGCTGCAGGTGAGAGTTACTTCTTCCCCCACAGATCCAGTCACATCATCACAGCTTACACTGATATCTGAAAAACAACAACGTAAATCACATACACAACAATAAAAATCTGTTTAAAAGATTTTTTGATATCTCATGAAATTCTCACACACATTCTAGGTGAAGTTTATTCTCTTACCTTTATCAGCTGGACAGACAGCAATAAAGGTCCAAACCAGAATGAACAGCAGCACAGCATTTACAGCATTCATGGTTGTGATTCTGCAATAGAAAAAAAAAAAAAAAAAAAGACAGACATTTGCATCAGAAACGAAATTTAACTTAGGACTAATAAGGAAGTGCAAGAGATCAGAGAGTAGATAGAGAGATTAGGAAGATTTACTGAAAGCTCAGAAGAAATGTCAACATTTATCAGCAAAAGTTTGGTTGGATTAAATCAGTTGCATTAGGAATATTTTAGTGTAAAAAATCCTCAAAGCCATATGGACAACTTTTATGGTTTTTAGATTAAAATGACCCGAGGGTAATTAGGCTAAATAATGAATTTTAGGGGTTTTTTTTGTTTTTTTTTGGTTTTCTGTCCGTGAACTGTTTTTTTTTTTTATGCTTCAAGAAACACCAACATCTAATGCAGCTTAGATGACTTACATTTCATCCAGGATAATTACACAGTATTCATAGTTATCACAGTATACTACAAGTCTGAGAATATCAGTTTTCTATATTCTTAGGCATTTTGAAATATCTGCAAAATGTGTAAATCACATAAAAACACGCATGTGTTGATGGTTTTCCAGTTGCGCATTGTGGATTAGTAAATATGAAGGGAATTATTTCGTGTTCAGAGATAGTTATTGCTCACCTGGGGTCTTTTTGTCTTCACCATCTGAGTTCATTCCACTCTGACTCTCTCTGCTGCTCACATGAGCGCATATATACAAAACTTACTGCTAAACTTTCACTTTCAGCATGACTCAACCAGGTGGATCTTGACAGACAGGTATTTACCAGCAGTTAGTGATGTTTCTTACCTGCAGATTTCCCCTTCATGCCATAATGATAATGACAGACCAAACACCATTCCAATACATAAAAAAATAGTGAAGATTGGCTCACGTCCAGTTTGGTTATCAGAATCTGCTTATTAATCGGTTTAATGTCAAGAACTTTTAATACAGTACCTGGACTTAATGGCTCTACCTCTCCATGTTACAGTTACACACATGACCTCCATCCAAAGGGTGAAGGCCGTCTTGTTGCTTCAGTTTACTATTACATACCTGAACACAATAGGGAGATTTTCCTCTTTGTATGGCACATTTTTTAGTAAAGCTGCTTTTGAACAACACATATTGTGAGGAGTGATATACATTCATAAAACTGAATTCATTGATAAACACTTGAGAGAATCTGTCATTGCAAAATCTCTCCCTCATCAAGGTTTTTGGTGGATTGCGTCACCTCTAAGTACACATTGAGTCGTTGAACCCCATGTCAATATATGAATGCAGCTTGTCAAAAATTTTCCATCATCACAAATACAAGCCTCCACCGTTGAGTCTCGAGCAAGGTGTTTCCATGTTGCTTTAAGGGGAATTTCACTGTAATAAACATGCATTTAAAATTTCTTGAAATCATCATTTTGTCATATAGTAGAATTGTTCATTAATCCGTCTCACAACCATCTTTTCCCATTTGTTTAGCTCCACTGGGCTGAAAATCTTGGCGTCATGTGACAGGGAATCAGTCCAAAAGCCATCATTGTATAGTATACGTCATATGAGTAGGTATGATAATGATAATCACAGTCAGTATCTCTCGTCTGTTGTGTCAGTGTATACACTAAACATCCAGAAAATGACCTTGAGAAACTCCTTTACAAAAGCTGACCCCTCAAAAAATATTTTAATAATTCACGCAATGTGGAAATCAAGTAGAGCATCACTAATTGTCAAATGAAGAATTAAGAATTTTGTAATATTAGGCTAGGTCTTCTTCCAAAATTAGTGCTGTTTTAAAACACAATAACTTCACATGGGTAATATGTTGGTGTGTTTCATTATAGAAGAAAAAGAGAGGCTGCACAAACACGGTCCTTACAGAACTATACAAGTTAACCCCCACACACCAGGACCAAACTGAAAGAATACAGAAACTTCACACAGAAATAAAAAAGCACAGAACATTATAGTGTTTTCTTCACTTTCAGTTTATAACAATATCAGTTTTGTTCTCATTTAGAATAATAAACAAGCAACAATTCTCCACCAAGAATCATCAAAAGTCTTCACACTGTGTGAGTTTATTCCACATGACCATAAGTTTCAGAATTACTCAACTACCTGTCTTGGAGCACGCAGCTAAGTAGTGGCTTTTGACCATACTTATTTTAAGATTGGATGTTTGAAAATGAAAAAAAAAAAAAAAAAAAAAAGGTTATATGCAACAACAAAAAAAAAAAAAATGCTTTTGACGTTTTAATGTCAAACACTGATGGAAATCTTTGTTTAATGATTATTGCATGCATAAGGGTGTTATATTTGTTAAGTTTTAATATATTTACATACAAAAACTGTATACTACATAATTCTACATTATGTAGTCTGTGGCATTAGTGCATTAACTAAACACCCTGAAAATGACCTTTAAAATCTCCTTTACAAAAGCTGACATCTCAAAAACGTGTTTTAATATAATTCACCAAATGTGGAAATAAAGCATCAATAATCAAACAAGCAATTAAAAAATAATAATCTAAATCAATCAAGAAGCTCACATGGGTTTCATTAGTTTGTTATTTATTTCTGTATTCTAGGCCATCATAAAGAGAGGCTGTACAAACACGGTCCTTACAGAACTTTATACAAGCGAACCACATATGAAAGACCAGGAACAAAGTGAAAGAATAAAGAAACTTGAAAGAAATAAAAAAAATTAACAAAACAATTTAGTGTTTCCTTCACTTTCAGTCGATAACAACATCAGTTTTGTCCTCATTTACATTAATAACAAGCTTAAACAAGCAGCAATCCTCCACCAAGAGTCATCAAATGACAAAACGATGCATATATTCACCTCAGAACAAGACACAAGATGCAAATGAGACCAGAAGTAGTTCATGCCGTTTATGTACATTCAGGTGCTGCTTAATTAAAAATATAGTTTCATATGATAATCATATTGACCAAAGACGATTGATTTGATCATAGCAGGCCACGACAGACGCTCAGCAGTCAGTCAGACGTGATGTGTGTTTGTTTGTGCATATAGAGCAGTATATCGACACACACTGGACATTAAATCAACATTAAACATGAAAAGTAAACAAAATGACATTAATATGCATACAAACACAAAGCCAGCAACGCATCGGTGGATCTCTCCACTCTCCTTCTGGTTGTATGTATGGCTGAAGACAGCGCTCTCTGCTGGTAGAAGAATGCATTGCAACAGTTACTTTATATTCAAATGACACCTGAGCAGAGAATGGCTTTCCGACTTTATATTTCACCTAAAATCGCACAAGACTGTTCAACATCATGCTCTCTGGATATACAGCGCTGTATCGTTAAAATGGACAGTATTATAGGTACAACAGCAGATTTCAGCAGTGAAACCAACACTGGCGGTTCACGAATTGAGTGAATTTCACAAAACACATCCAGATCATGATTTCACACCAAAATCAACACAAAAAATATTTTAGTTAAAGATTTTCATTACAGCAATGGGATATAAAACGTGCTTAATTGTCATGAATGTCACAATGTCAATAATAAAAAAAATAAAAAATAAAAAAAAAGGTAAAGATATTCAAGCTTCTTTTAGGACAATTAAATAATAATAATAATAATAATAACAATAATAATAATAATAATAATAATAATAATAATAATAATAATAATAATAATAATAATAATGTATTTTTTATTTAGATTGCGCTTTTCTCAAACCCAAAGCGCCATTAAATAATATAAATAGTGGTCCTAAAATGGGCTTCAATATCTTTGCCTAAAATATTTTTTATTATTTTTATTCATACATAGTAGTATTTTTTGTATTTTAAATAATGCCAAATTCATTAAGAAAGTTATTGTGTTACTAATAATGGGAATTGCAAAATAAATGCATGCATACGGATAATGTGTAATTGTCATGAAAATAACATCAATTAAAAAAAAAAAAAAAAAAGGTCCTAAAAAAATTGTTTTGTTTGACTTTGGAGTGACGTGACTTGGACATTTTCTTGCGATATTCACCCAAGTGACTTTACAAAGTTCATACCCAGACATTTTTTTAAACTTATATTCCTCTTGTATTTCCTATCTGCCCTTTAAACTCACTGTAACACTGTAAGATACGTCCTTTTCGACTAAAGACAGCTCAGAGAGTTTGAGGAAATGTTATTTTACACCATATTTACTTACTGAAACATCACATGATTATCTGCAAAAGGATCCATGAAAGAAAAACCAATGCTTGAGATTGAAATGCGATGCCAGAATCTCGTCACCATGGTGAAAAACATGGTACATTCACTGGTTTCAAGCACCCAACTCATCGTGTCACAGGAAGCCGCGTGCCGTGTAATTAAACATCCATATATGCGTTGATCACACAAACAGGCCTATGCTGAATATTGCATGTGGCAGTTTTTGATTTTGACACACCACATTCATTATAAGATTTAAAACATTCCTTAAATAGGTGATATATTTTTGCGCATATACACACTCTCTCTCATCGATTACATAAGAAAGCAATAAGGGGAAGTGCGTCTTAAACACTGACTAACTGCGTTTAACAGGAAAAAGATGACATTCAGTGCGCTGCGTGGGTAACAGGTCCGTTTGACTCATGAACTACAAACTGTGAGCCTCCCACCGACTTCAGCTTCTGTTGAACCGAACAAACACGATAGATTGTCACTAGTCAGCCATGCCGTACACAGCAGACAACATTCAGCCAAGAGAATAATGCAGAAAGACAAGGACGAGAAGCTAAAATAGAGCATATTCAAGAAATGAACTATACAGACAAAGATACGCGTCTCCGTTCGCTTCACTGCAGAAATCATTTCTCATTCAGTTTTTTTTTGTCTTGTTTCATTCACTAAAATACATAAACATCCCTAAAATGTACTTTTGCATATTCTGCTTTCAGAGAAAACATCTTGAATTTTGCAAACTGATTTTTTCCCCGTTTTAGGCATAAATCTAACAATTTAGTGAGGTTTCTGCCTAAAAACTATGGAAAAAATATAATTCACCAATAGAACTTGTTTTCAGAGAATATATCTTGAATTAAATTTATTTTTCTTAACTTATTCACATTTTTCTTCCTGTTTTAAGCATAAATTAACAATTTAGTGAGGTTTCTGCTTAAAAACTAGAAACAAATGCTAATAAACTTAAATCAAGATTTATTACAACATTTCTCATTTTGATTTTCATGAAAAATATCTAAACGTACTTTTACACATTAGAACTCGTTTTCAGAGAATATATCTTAAGTTTATTTCAACTCACTTGCAAATAGTTTTTTCTTGTTTTAAGCAGAAATCTAACAAAATTTAGAGAGGTCTGTGCTAAAACTAGAATTCAATTGGGTGAGAAAACAAACTTAATTCAAGACATAATATGCACAATTTCTTTCTCAACTAAATAGATCTAAATCATTCACAAATATTTTCTTTTTTTAATCTAAACAAATCTAACACAATTTGTTGAGATTTCTGCTTAAAAATGAGAAACTATTTTAATGATGTGAGAAAAACTTAATACTAAACAATATACAAAAACTGTTTCTCAACTAAATTGATGTTTTAATTTTCAACAAAAATATCAACATTCTTAAAATGTACTTTTGCATACTGAAACTTGTTTTCAGAGAATATATCTTGAATAAAATTTATTCGCAAATGTTTTTTCCTATTTTAAGCATAAATCGAACAACATTTGGTGAGGTTTGTGCTTAAAAACTAGGGAAAAATACAATCTGTAAATCAGGTAAGAAAAAAATTCAAAACACAATTTGGTTCTCAAATAAATGCATGTCATTTCAAGGATGTTTCAATTTTTTTTTTTTTCAGAAAAAAGACAAAATACTGTTTGAGAAAATGAGTTTTGCAGTGTAATAATACTTAGTGTTCAGTGCAAAAGACGTTTTAGGGCAAAACGGGGTTTTGCGGAGCAAATGGATGGTGTATTTAGTGACTATGATGTCCCTGTGCATTATTGTACAAGTACAGATCTCTAATGCTGGAGAACAACATGAAGAAATAACTAATTGCATACGGGCTAGTCAGTTTTCTGCTCGTCTACCGCTCCTAAACACCACACAAAGTGAGATGCCTTTATGACACACAGCAAGCATTGTGTTTCACCGTGCGAAATACACAGATCCTATAGACGTCGCTTTATCAGGCGTTCGTACTTCTCCTGACCATTTTGAGCAGAATTGGTGAATTTTAATATGCATTGTAAACAAATGAGTTATTTCTAGAAATGCAAAAACTAAAGACTTTCCAACACAATCATATCTTAAAGGTTCGAAGACGTTTAGGCCCAGATTTGACTGGGTTGTGTGCGATGAAATGACTTCGGGCAAGAAGTTGCAGAAGAAACCGAGAACTAGAAGGCAAAGGAAGGTTATGCATTTCATATTTACGTTCCTCCAAATCCCAGTCATGTTCTCCCGTCCAGATCCCATAGCACCTTGTGTTGTGACATCACCCAGCCATCAGCTAATCACAGAGTCAGATTCAGTCGGAATCAACACCCCTTCCTGATGGCACACAGAGCAGGAGGGCGCACACAGGAAAGAGATAGACCTCACTTCCTCTCCAGTACAGCGAGCTTCCTGTGGGTGTTGGCGGCGGCTTCACTTGCGGACGGCCTGCCGGTAGCTGTGTCTCTGGCCCTGACCGCGGGAGCAGCCGTTGTTGCCGTTTCCGGACGGTTCTTGTGCGCCGGCGGCGGTGCTTTGGCTCGCGCCGTCTCTGGTGCTGCAGGTCATACTGCTGTCCTGAAGCGTGGGGCTGGATTGAGCTCTCTGTAGCGCACCTTCCTCCAGGAGCATGGCCTCAAACACTGACAGGTCATCGACGTCGCAGCGCTGCTTCGCCCGCAGGAGCATGCTGTACGTCTCATAGCGCGTTTTCTACAAGAGAGGGGCGTTTTATTAACTTGCTGAAAATGCATTCACCCTCAAGCCATCCAAGATATAGATGAGTTTGTTTCTTCATCAGATTTGATTCACTGTCTCAGCAATGGATCCTCTGCAGTGAATGGGTGCCGTCAGAATGAGAGTCCAAACAGCTGATCAAAACATCACAATAATTCATACCACTCCAGTCCATCAGTTAATGTCTTGAGAAGCCAAAAGCTGTGTGTTTGTAAGAAACTAATCCATCAAGATGTCCATAATGACTAATGCTGCTTTCTCCAGTGAAAAGTCGTCCCGTCTGAATCAGGAGAGAGAACTGCAGGGGATCAAGCACCATTTACAAGCCAAAACAATTTGAGTAAGCAAATATGTGAGTGGATTTTGATGTGACAGGACAACAGTAAATGGACTTTTTCAGTGGAGGAAGCATTATTATGGACTCGTATTTTAGCCGGAAGCAGCTGGAATTCCTTAATGATGGATTTGTTTCTTACAAACACACAGCTTTTCACTTCATAAGACATTAATTGCTGGACTGGATTGGTGTGGATTACTTGTGGATTATGGTGATGTTTTTATCAGCTGTTTGGACTCTGATTCTGACGGCACCCATTCACTGCAGAGGATCCATTGGTGAGCAAGTGATGTAATGCTACATTTCTCCAAATCTGTCCTAATGAAGAAACAAACTCATCTACATCTTGAATGTAGATGTAGACTTGATCAAAAGTGACAAAATATGAAGCAACACAACTGTTTTCAACACTGACAATAATCAGAAATGTTTCTGGAGCAGCAAATGAGCATATTAGAATGATTTCTGAAGCATCATGTGACACTGAAGACTGGAGTAATGATGCTGAAAATTCAGCTTTGATCACATTTTACCAATACATTTAAATAGAAAATAGTTGTAAATATAGTCTGAAAATAGTTAAATTGTAATAATATTTCACAATATTACTGTTTTTACTGTATTTGTGATAAGATATATATAAGATATATGGTGACCTTGGTGAGCAGAAGAGACTTCTTTCTCAAAAACATTAAAAAATGTTACCAACCCAAACTTTTGAACGATAGTGAATTTACCTCAAACTCTAGATACTCCTCTCTCAGTCGGTACTCCTCAAGTTCACGACCTTTCACCTTTCTGTCAGGCGGATAAGAGCGCAGTTGTGCGAGCTCAGTGGAGATGGAGCGAAATCGAGTTTCATGAGCCTGTACTTGCTCCTCCTACACACATACACACACTTTATAAATGCACAAACTGCAGTTTATATAAACACAGATACAAGCACATATACAGTACATGCACAGTCACTCTTATGAAACATAACAAGCCTACTTGTTCTCTACTGCCTACATAGGCAGCTGTCTTTTAAGGAAGCATCCTAACTGAAATCAATAAACGATAAATGTCATGCAATTGGGCATCATGTAAATAGGTAAAATAGTTATTAATAGTTATTAACTAATTATTTAAAAATAATTATACTTTACAATAAGGCTAATTTTGTTAACATTAGTTAACTGTATTAGTTAAATTGAAATCAAAAGATAAGCAATACTTCTACAGCATTTAGTAATCTTAGTTAAGGTTAACTAATGTAATTATAATGCTGACAAATTAAACCTTTCTGTAAAGTGTTCCCTGTTTATTCATATATATTTATTACTACATTCTTCATATTATTTATTAATATTACAGGACTTAAAGTATGAAGACTTATAAAGATAACATTTGTGACAACTTTTATGCAAATTAGCTGATTAGACCTGTGACAGCTTGGAGGCGGAGCCTGGCAGCAGCGGTCGACTGAATTTCTTCTGTGAGCCAATGGCAGCAGGGAGGGGCGGGGCTGAAAACATGGCCGCCACCGTGTTGATGCGTGTGATCCAAGACTGCATTTGTTCAGCATTCCTACACAAACAAATCAAATCCATGTTAATAATAATAGAAAACATCTAAAACAAGTACCAGACTGTAACAGATGGGCTCTAGAATTGAAAATCTCATTCATTTTCTTTTCTTCATTATTAGCAATAATGTATAAACCTTTGAAGATAGATGTACAATGAGCTCTGTGGTTGGTACAGCGGTGGCCAAAATTATTAGAACACTAGTATTTTCAGCAGCTAAAAATGGTTTTAAGTCAGTTATTTCTATCTTTTGTTGTAGTGTGTCAGTAGGAAATATCAGTTTACATTTCCAAACTTTCATTTTGCCATTTATTGTAATAATCCAGTGAGATTTTTGTCTGACAGCAGCCAGTGCTCCACACAGAGATCTGATCTGATCATCATCAGTCTGTCTGGAAGGACATGAAGAAACAGAACAAACTGAGACCAGAAGAACCAGAAGAACTGTGGAGAACAACGTCTCCAAGATGCTTCAAGAAACCTACTGTAAATGATGAAATGGACCAGTGTGATGGACATTTTTACAAAAATTCTACATGTCATCCTAAAACAGTTCCACCAATCTGAGAAGTCAAGGAATCACAGTAAACAGCAGATGAAGTGTTTTTGTATGTAGAAATGAAAACACACACACACAAAATTTTCCAGCACAAGCAATGAGAGCTGAAACTGGGGCAAACTTCAACTAGAGCACAGCGAGTTCTCCAGGGGAATGGGAATGTGTGTGAACACACACACACACACACACACAGTATAAGAAACACAGCCGATGGGACTGCATGAATGTTTCGTCATAAATTGGATAGGAAAGACATGACATGCTGAGCCTCATGCTGTACAAATGATTTATGCAGTCTTTTTTTTCCAGTTAAAGCTTAATGTTTTTATTTATTTAATTTTTTTAATAGAAGCATATGCACATGTGGTTAGCAAGCAGTTTTCACAACTGTGTGACAGACGTGTCAATATGAATACTTATTTATCTACTAAGATCATTTTGCAATCAGGTTATTATAATTAACTAAAGCTAAGACCATAAAAAAGTTTCGCTCCTTGCAATAAAATAATCTTTTACTGACAAATTAAAATATAAAACACTTTAAAAACACTATAAAAAACTTTTTTTTCAGCTAGTTGCCAAGGCAACATTTCTCCTTTTCATTTAGTTTAACTTGACATACTAAAATAATTAAAATAATAATAATAAAAAAAATATATAGACATTTTAAAAAGCTAAAAGTAATAAAAATAACAAAAACACACAAGCGAATTATTAAAAAATGTAACTAAAATTAAAATGAACTGAAATAAAAATAAAAACCATGTAGACATAAAAAGATAAAAATTATTAAACCAGACAACAAAATGACTAAAACTTTAACCTAAATTAAAATGAAACAAAATATAAAAATTTAAACAAAAAATATTAATAAAAACAATAATAGTATCTCACAATCTATTTCCATGTTAAGCAGAATATTCAACTAGAACATCATGAAATGTAGGACGAGACTTGATTTTATCAGAGTGGAATAGTGAATTTATTGTGATGTTTCTAGATGAGAGGAGGTCGGAGGGAAGCTTAATTGCATTAAATGAAAGGGGAAGTCGTGGCCTAATGGTTAGAGAGTCGGACTTGTAACCTAAAGGTCTTGGGTTCAAGTCTCAGGTCCGGCAGGAATTGTCGGTGGGAGGAGTGAATGTACAGCGCTCTCTTCCACCTTCAATACCACGACTGAGGTGCCTTTGAGCAAGGCCCCAACTGCTCCCCGGGCAAAACACTGCTCCGAGTGTGTGTTCACTGCTGTGTGTGTTCATTTCGGATGGGATAAATGCAGAGCACTAATTCTGAGGATGGGTTACCATACTTGGCCACATATCACGTCACTTTCTTTCATGATGAAAATAATAGAGTTAATAGAGTTCTATAAGTAGTTGAATAATTACATTCTGATGACTATGGCATGTTTTCTTAAACAGTGTGTGAACTCACGGGGCCTGAAAGAGGTAGACTCTCCAGTCAGCGGTCCGGAGGTAAAACACATTTGGCCGTTTGCTGTAGTCTGTGGCTCTGATGGCCAGGGAATGATGAATAGACACCGCATTCTTCAAATCCTCCTCCGATAACTGTTTATCCGGCCGATACTCGCCCTGGAAACACAATTATCCAGTTATTATTCAAAACATGCATGCCTTCTCATAATTACTGATTTATTGATCATATTGCCATACTACCATCAAACTGTTATATATATATATATATATATATATATATATAAATACTACATTATTTCGGTATATTTCAAATACAGGCAAAAAGATATTATTTGTTTGAAAGGCACAAAAATATCTTTAAAAAAAGTTTGAAGTAATGGTGACTGAAGACTGAACTAATATTGGCAAAAGTGCTGTTATTGTTCTGAAATGAATAGAAACATCAAAAGCTGCTTCATGTACTGCTCATCATTTAACTGTATAGCATACAAAATTCATATCAATCACACACACATATGGGGAGGGATCTAACAGATTAAATAATATATAATTAAATTATTAAATGTCACAGAATGAAAAAAACTACAGAATGAAAATAATGTCAGCATAGATGCATAAATACAGCATGAAATACATGTATTTTTTCATGTAAAATCAAAAAGAATGTGAAATATGCCTTACAGTGAAAAACCTCATAAAATACCAAAATCAAATGCACCTTGAGAATGTAGCGAAAAACAATAAACAAATAAATCAATGGTGAAGTAATTGAATACATTGTGACATTTTGCAAACAAATAAATAAGGAAATAAAATGAAAAGTAGCTCTGAAAAGGAAGGAAGAAAGAGAGAAAGAGAGAAAGAAAGACTCACTTTCTGCAGGTAAAGGATGAGTCCCTTAAGAACAGCATAAAATGTTTTCCATCCTCTTTTTCCACGAGGTGCTGCATTACACATGAAAAATAACACAAACGCAAACAGCCTTTTATTATGCAGGGAAATTAATCAAATATATCAATACAATTAATTTTCATTGGTAGAAATTTTTTGCACCTCTTTGTAAATGATATTATGTGCATTTTGTGACAATGTATGGTATTGTTCAACAACATTAAACTATATACATATATAACATATGTGACCCTGGAGCACAAAAGCAGTCTTAAGTAGCACGGGTATATTTGTAGCAATAGCCAACAATACATTGTATGAGTCAAAATGATCCATTTTTCTTTTATGCCAAAAATCATTAGGATATTAAGTAAAGATCATGTTCCGTGAAGATATTTAGGAAATTTCCTACCGTAAATATCTCAAAACTTCATTTTTGATTAGTAATATGCATTGCTAAGAACTTCATTTGGACAACTTTAAAGGTGATTCTCAATATTTAGATTTTTTTGAACCCTCAGATTCCAGATTTTCAAATAGTTGTACACTCTTAAAAATAAAGGTGCTTCAAAAGGTTCTTCACAATTATCTCATAGAGGAACCATTTTTGGTTGCACAAAGAATCATTCAGTCAAAGGTTCTTTAAAGAACCATCTCTTTCTTATATTTTTATAATCTGAAGAACCTTCTTTCACCACAAAGAACCTTTTGTGAAATATAAAGGTTCTTCAGAAGTTAAAGGTTCTTTAATGGAACCATTTAGACAAAAATGTTCTTCTATGGCATCGTGAAGCACCTTTATTTTTAAGAGTGTATCTCAGCCAAATATTGTCCTATCCTAACAAACCATACATCAAAGCTTATTTATTCAGCTTTCAGATGATGTATAAATCTCAATTTCCAAAAACTGACCCTTATGATTGGTTTTGTGGTCCAGGGTCACACATATCAAAACCAGATTTCATGTGCAAGGATCCAAATGTCAGATATACTGGGCTTAGTTCACACTGCAGGGTAAAGTGGCCCAAATACGACTTTTTTGCCCAAATGTGACCCATATCTGATTTTCTTATGACAGTCTGAACAGCACAAATCAGATTTTTTCAAATCAGGCCCAGGCCACTTTCATATGTGGTCCTAAATCGGATACATATCCGATGTTTTGCAATGCGACTTCAGTCTGAACGGCCATGTCGCATTTCATGCGATTTTTACATCATTGAAATGCGACAGACGTCACAATTCTGCGCTGGAGGAAATCGTGCTCTCCTTCTTAATATTCTTCTTCTTATCACTTCGTTATTTAGGCTCCGATTGCACATTAACTTAAAAATTGCTAAACACAAGCTAACACGAGCAGCATCCATTTTTATTTCCGCAAACATAGTGCGCTGCGTCCGATGTCACGTCGTCTTCTGCGCATGTGGGTCACTTCAGGGCCGTAAACGGTTCACACATGAAACTGATGGCAGTCGCATTTAATTGACAACGTGAACAACAGCACAGCGGATTTCAGCAAAAAATCCGATCTGAGCATTAAGACCTGCAGTGTGAACTAAGTCCTGAACATAGATTATTATAAACTAAAACGGGGGGGAAAAAAAAAAATCATCATCAGAAGTAAAACACTTCCTTAAAAGACAAAAAAAGTAGTTCTGCTAATGTCCTAAATATGAATTTCTACATTTGATGATGAATATGTGGAAACTGCTGGTTGAGGGATGTGAGATGATGGCTGTCCTTCATTAACACTCACTTCTCTTGCCGTCACAGTCTGCGTGGACCTTCCTCACCAGGAAACTGGTTTTGTAGAGCAGCGCTCCGGACGATGGGACGAAGCCGCTGGCCGTCTGCTTCACTCCTCTGGAGTTGGGCTCTCCTCGCTGCTCGCCCAGCTCCGAGAATGACTTACGCAACTCTTCTTCATCGCTGAGGGAACAGAACACGCAGGAAATGAGCTACTAACCAAGAGAAAGTACATAAAAGAAGAATACGAAACAAAGTGATATCATTGTAATTTTATGATTGACTGACCGGAATTATTACTAAAAATAATTTGATGAACAAACAGCTTTCACTGAGAAAATGCTCAGAATTAATTGTGAAATTTACTAAGAAACCGCAAATAACATAGAATTAAACGTGAAACTTTAAAGTAGGACCAAAATAGTATTTTCTTGTAAATCCTATTGCAATAATGTTTACCTCAAAAAATGTTTACTGTGCAGGAACTATATTGAATTACTTCATATTTTCTTTTTAGTTTCTAATAATATTGTTTACACTTAGTGTAAAACGTCTGTTCCAATAATCAACACTAAATATTAAAGACTAATTAATTCTGTACTGTTGGTGTAAAAGGCATGAGCCCATGCAGTTTGTTGAGAAGACAAATTCTGAAACAATTCCTTTGGTTTTCTTTTCCTTTTCTAGATAATTTGAGCAAAATCTATAACCCATGCTGCTTTGAAAGCCCTGCTATTGCATATCTAGTGTTCTTTATGCTGAAATACAATAAATCTAAAATAAAATATATTTTTTATTATTTTAAATATTTTTTAAATTCAAAGATTTAAATTGACATTTTATTTTACTATAACTAAAAGAAAAATTATAAAAAATGATAAAAAATATAGCTTTTATTAAAAACTAAAATTTGTAATTCAAACTGAAATAAACAAAATCATATATTATACACAATTAAAAAATGAATAATAAAAATGATAAAAAAACAACAAAATTAGTAGGCTATATTAATGATACTAAAATACTTTAGATGTAAGTAAATAAATAATTAAATGAGTACGAATCAGTGTTATTTTAGTACAATTGAGATACTAATATATATATATATATATATATATATATATATATATATATATATATATATATATATATATATATATATATATATAGAGTTTTTAATATTTTCATTTAGTTTTATTAGTTTTCATTTTAATTTTAGTTAAAGATAGTTTTTTTTTGTCCGTTTTTATCATTTTTTACATGTCTGTACAGTTTTTATTACTTTTTATTTCAGTTTTAGTTTTAGTTATTTTATATATTTTAAGATCAGTCAGTGCAAGTTTCTTTCAGTTGAAACAGCTCAGACTTATATTTTAGTCTAGGACTAGGTCTAAGCCTTGTCTGTGAAACCGGGGGTTAGTGTAATGGGTCTGTTCCAATATCTAACACTAAATATTAAACACACAGTTGCATAATTCATCCTATACTGCTGGCATTACAGACATGAATGGCTCCTCAAATCATGTAGCTTGATGAAAATTCTGAAACAATTAATTGGCTTTACTTTTCCTTTTCTAGATATTTTGACCAAAATCTGCATCTTACACTGCTCAGAAAGCATAGCTATTGTCGTTTGGAAATGCACATCTAGTGTTGTTTAAGCTGCAGTAACTGTGTGGAGAAATCCAGCGAGTTTAAAGACTACAGGAGTTTGGATTCAGACTCGCTGTGATATTTGGGGCCCGTCTCGCTGCATGTCACGCCTGGAGTGAATAAAAGTCTATTTCCCGACAGTTTTCACTCTCGCCGATCATAACCCCCCGAGTGCGGCAGACGCTATCGATCGATTGCGTGTTGAAGTAAAGTGCTCTTCCCAGCGGGTTTCTCTCTCACATCTGCCACTGCAGAAATCAAATCAAAGACTCGAACGCACAGGCCAAACTATGATGGCATGCCACTGCGAGACGACCGCAGGTTAAATGGATGGGTGTTTCAAAGCCGCCATACTGTGAAAAATCGAATTCTCCTTGTATTTTTGGAAACTAAAGTGTTCGATGAACTATTTAGGCTTGCTTTAACGTGACTTTCCCAACCATGAGCACATTCAGGTCAATTGCAGATGGAAAAAAATAAAAAATAAAAAAAAAACCGTCCCACCCTACTTTTTGGTTAAACATCCCTTTTCATTTGGAAATTATGGAAGCAAATTGCGCTACAAATGCCACTTCATGTTGATTTGAATATATGACAGCAAGCATTTACATATCAAGGCATATTTAGTATGCTGCATGATGAATGACAGTGATGAATGAGCCAAATCAAAACAGGTCATTTATATCTAGAAGTCTTAAAGGAACAGTTGCAAAAACAGGTGGAAATTGAATAATGTTTTTAGTGCAAGAAACCTTGACTAACATTTCTAATTTAAAAGTAGGGTGATTACAGTTCATTGGTACTAAAACTAAACTTTTAAATCATTTTTGTTGCTTGAAATAAACGTTAATTGAAATAAAATAAAGCTTTTTAATTTTAGTTTAAATTTTATTTCACTAAAATGGAAATTAACATTCAAAATGATCAAAATTTTAGCTTTTATTAAAAACTATGCATTTTAATTTACTAAAATTTCAATTAAAAATGATTAAAAACTATATAGGCATATTTAAAAAATAATAAAAATGACAAAAAACAACAAAATAACAAATGAAATGAATTCAAAATATTAATAAAACTTTAATCGTATATTAATGATACTAAAAACTACTTTATTAAGTGTTGTTTTATTTGTTGCTTAATCAGAGTTATTTTAGTATCATTGAGATACTATTATAGTTTAGTATTTTTGCCTGTTTTTATCATTTTGTCAGTTTTTATTTATTTATTTTTTTACAGTTTTTTTCAGTTTCAGTTATTTTAGGACATCAAGTTAAACTAAATGATTTTTATTTTATATCAGTTAAAAATTTTTATTTTATATCAGTTAAAGTTTTTCATTTCAAGTATTTTGTAATGGATTTAATTTTAGGTAACTATAATAAACTTGGCACGAATGTACTCAGAAAACGTCTCGTACGAGCGCTTTGAAGCAGAAATTTGGATGTATGAATGTTCCTGTCTTTCTGTTTTATGAGGTCTCTCGCCACATTCTGTACACTCAGATGTGTAATATTTCTCCTGAACACACGCATCGATTGTCTGAGGTCACTGAAGAGACCTCTTTAATGGTGTCTTTCTCAGAGAAAGGACACACATCACACTGCTGTCCCGTCCGCGTGATGTTTCTCAGGGGAGAGACACTCGACGAGTCCCTGCAAAGAAGCCAACTGGAAATCACGAGACACTGCTCCACAAAGAGCCCAAAAACCTTCAGATCACCTCCACAAACCAGCAGCTTTCCCAGCCAACGTTAGCACAAAAATATAGACACACAAATACAGTTTATACCTCAAAACGATGTCGCTACAAAATACACAAGGCTTTTTTTTTACTTCAATTCTTCTTAATAGACATCTAAAAAATAAACTCAAGCTTTTATTTATTTATATTTTTATCTAGCAGACATAAAGCTCTACCATATCATTTTAAATTTGCAGAAATATTTCATGAGCTTTTTTAAAAAACAAAATAAATAACAAACATACTTTTACCTTTATTAGGTCAGATACATTTCATAATTTTCAGAGTCAACAGAAAAAAAAAAAAAAAAAATTGTACTCAAAAAGTCTGTCTAGAAATACATACTGTATTATTGCAGTCAACATAATATCCAGGCCATGTTCAGAGATTTTTTTTATTTTATTTTTTTTTTTTTTATTCAGGAACAAAATCTTAAATCATTAATTTTCAATAAATAAATAAAAAGTATATGTCAATAAAAGTGAAAAAAAAAACCAATTAAATTATTTCAGAAATGTAAATCATTTTAATTAGTAATTATTTGTATTCCAAAGAATTGGATGTTTTTAGTAATTTTGCTTTACTTTCAGGTACAAAGTGATTATTTGCACAAAAACTATAAATAAACTATAAATAAATAAATGCAAACAGACAGTAAGTGAATTGTGCATCAGTTTAACTATTTCAGGACTGATGTAAACATTTTCTAGCTTTCAGTAGTGGCAGCTATATAACATTTCTCATTTTCATTTTAAGTTGAAGTACTAAAATAACACTAAAACTGAAATAAAAATCAAACTATATAGACATTTTTTTAAAAAAAAGTTTTTAAATAAAATTACACAATCACAAAAATTCTTTAACTTTAACTAAAATAAAAACAGAAAATAAAAAAATAAAAACATTAATCAAAACTATAATAGTATTATGGTAGTGATATTTTGCCCATGCGAACACCATTCACATTTGCTTTGTGAATAAAAAAAAAAACAAAAAAACATTTTTTTCTTATATAAATTCTGTTTAATGTCTTTAAACAGTTGTTATCTATTCCAATTCATGTTATCTATTCCAATTCTGAATCTCTCAGATGTCAGAATGGCCTTCTTGATGCAATTTCTGATATTATCACTAAATGATCACATGACAACGCTGCGTTCATAAACAGCATTCAGATGACACAAGAAGAAACAAATGATGTGAAAGCAGCCTGATTGTGTGTGTGCTGCTCTAAAATGGGTGAAAAACATTGTTCAATCACTCTCACACTGAGCATGTGCGTAAAACTTCAAGCCTGTTGCCTGGTAACCGTCGGCACAAAAGGGAGAGAGAGAGAGAGAGAGAGAGAGAGAGAGAGAGAGAGAGAGAGAGAGAGAGAGAGAGAGAGAGAGAGAGAGAGCGCGAGAGAAAAAAATGGTCGGAGGACTGATTGAGAAAAAAAAACAAAAAAAAAACCTTAAGAATAAATTTAGCCAGAGCCATTACAGCAGGACTGATGGTGCTCACGAGATGAAACACAGAGAGATTAATGACACTAATCACACGGCTGACTCCAGATCAGATCAGCACCTCACATCACACACACACAACACAGGACAGAAAAACAGTGCTGGATGACAGGGATGACAATGTGTTTAACCAATATACGTGTCAAAATGGGATAATTTATGATTTTAATTATTTATTGATTTCATTTTTTCAACCAAATATCCATTTGCAGTCAATTAGAGTCAAAATGTTCAATTCACAGATTAAAATACAGTACAAACACAATTTAGGAATATTTGGAATGAAGAATAATATTTATTTACATCAGAAAGAGTATAAGGAGAATCAAATTTGAATTTATAGCAATTTATTTTATTTTCTTTATTTTAAATGTACACTTCCTTTTGATAGTTTGGGTTCAGTAAGGTTTTTTTTTTTTTAAAGAAATTAATGTTTTTATTCAACAAAGATGCATTAAATTGACCAAACATGGCAATAAAGGCATTTTAAATGCTCTAAAAGATTTCTATTTCAACTAAATGCTGTTCTTTTGAACTTTATATGCAAACAGTCCTGCATAAAAAAACCAAAGTACCAAGGTTTTAACAAAAATATGAAGCAGCACAATTGTTTTCCACATTGATAATAATCAAAAATGTTTTTTTTTTTTTTTGAGCAGCAAATCAGCATATTATTATAATTTCTGAAGGATCATGTGACACTGAAGACTGGAGTAATGCTGAAAATTCAGCTTTGATCACAGAAATTAATTACATTTTACAATGTACTCAAATATTCAAAAGAGTTATTATAAATTGTAATAACATTTCACAATATTACAGTTTTTACTATTTATTTTTGATCAAATAAATGCAACATCAATGAGAGAAAATTCATTTAAAAAAATCTTTCAGGCCCCAAACGGTTGAACAGTAGAGTAGATAAAGCTAAAAACGTTAAAGTGACATCAAGATCAAGGACAAGTATAATGAGTATCAATATGCTACTTATTATACCATTTTAAAATTGTGACATTTGTAAATGGAACACTATTGTAACACTAGTCTCACACAATTATATTGTAACAAAAAGGTCACAAAGTCTTCATGAACAGTTTTAAAAAGTGTCATAAACAAATCTTTGAAAATTTGAATAGAATTATTGTAACAGACAGTTTGAACTGATGCAAGGAAATGAAATGTCAAACTCTGCTGTAAAGAGATTTAAATCAGTGACACTGTTATCTGTTATTCCTCTAACACTAGCATTCTCTATTCTTTTTCTATTCCATCTACTTATTTTATTTATTATAAAAAATGACCTCTAACACAACACTTATCTGTTCTTTTTCTATTCTTTTGACTTGTTTTATTTTTATTTTTAAAAAAAAAATGACCCTCTAACACTATAGCGTTCCCTATTCTTTTTCCATTCTATCTACTTGTTTTCTTTTTATTTGTTATAAAAACAAACAAACAAACAAACAAACAAAAAACAAAACGGTATACTGTGTTAGGCTAACCGAAACTTGCTCTTTTGTTGGTTTCGATTGCTTCTATTGTCCTCATTTAGAAGTCGCTTTGGGTAAAAGCATCTGCTAAATGACTAATGTAATGTAAATGTAAAAGATCTCTGTTGTAACGTTCTCAATGTCACAAATTAAAAATGAATAAAAACGACAAAACATTATATAGGACACACAATGGTCAAATATATTCAATACTGGATTTATCGTCCAGCTCTAGAAGACCGAAACAGAGAGTTGAAGCAGAGGAAGGGAACAGACAGCAGGGTGAAACATGTAATCAGGAAAGGGCAGAATGATTAGATTCAGAGAGCGGCATGCTGGGAAAACAGCAGCGCCTGTTGAGGACAGAATGATTCTCATGTACAGACTGATCATATGTATGCTGACACACACACTCACACCACCAGCTCTTTAACACACTGTAACTCTCATCCTCTCACAATGCAAATGTCCATCTCTCTGTTTTTCAGCGTTGTATTCTTTGTGTTCTTACAGTAAGTGAGCTCAGCAGCAGATAGCAGCAGATCTGAACATGCTGCATGTGTCTACTGTCTTTTGTTCCCTGGTTTTTTTCTTTAGCTGTTTATAGTCAGTAAATTCCTGCACCTCCATCAATACAGCTCTTTCCTTTCCTCTAGACTCGGTCTCTCTGTCCCAGTCCTTCTTTTTTTCTCTCTTTCAGACGTGGTAAAACGACTTGATTATTGATCATTGTGTGACATTGTGATGAATGCAGCTCATGAGATTGTTGTGTGGGTAATAGCGGTTCATTAACACTCCTGGCTGACGAACAGCAGGGTTTATTCAGGCCAGTAATGCAGATTTTTACTTGCCCTGCTAACATTTTCACAAAAAAAAAAAAAAAATTCTAATAATATTTTTCATTGAACCGAATTGTTGTTACAAACATCAAAACAAAACACAACTATAAAACAATAGTATATCTGAAAAATATGAGCACTACTGTTCAAAAGTTATAAATAAATGCAGCCTTGGTGAGCAGAAGTCTTACCAACCCCAAACTTCTGAATGGTCGTGCATATGTGATCAAAATGACTTTTTACTGCGGTAGGTTGAATTAAATTTCACTTATATGAAAAAAAAAAAAAAAAAAAAAAAAAAACTTAAGTTTAACACAGATTATATAAAAATTAGTGCTGTCAAACGATTAATAGAGATTAATTGCATCCATAATAAAAGTTTTTGTTTACATATATGTATGTGTACTGTGTATATTTATTATGTATCGTTATGACATCGTTTGACAGCACTAATAAAAATATTTTACTGCTCAAACTCATGATTGACCAATTGAGAATTAAGTATACCAGCTTTACAATCAAAAACACACTTTTTGGTCGACAACGAAGCCATCCAATGCAAAAGATACAGATCTGTTTATCATTTTGAACTCATTCTATCAAATGCATGCAAGTCAGCTGGCTAGACAACGCTACCTTGGTGGCTCATTAAAATCAGCAGAATTCACATCTTAATATTGGAATAGAAGCATAAAAGCACATGCACAAGATCCCAGATCTAAGTTTAAGTGGCTCGATATGGACGGGCCGGCATTTCTCGGCTGCGTTCTTGTTCATGAGCTCAGGGAGGGACAGATGAGGCTATTTTGGGAGCTGCAGTAGGAGTCTGTGGGTTCACCTTTGCTCAGGATGCGAGCGGGACACTTTAAAGAGCGCTATGGTGTGTGTGGGTGCGCGGATGAGAGTTGAACATGAGAATGAGGTTAGGGCTTCGAGAGAGAGAGAGAGAGGGGGTGAATTCATATCGATGAAACGCAGCCGAGCCGTAACTATGCAGCGGTATCCATGGAGCCGTAACCATAGCAACAGCGCTCAGAAAGCCAGGGTCTTTAATTGGTGTGTGTGTGTGAATATAGAGAGAGAACAGGCAGCACTCACACACCATTGTTTCTAGCAAACAACACACAGATCCAACGCCTCGAACACTAAAACCTGCTTTCCTTTCACTATTTATGGCATTTCCACACATGACATCACTTGTATCTTTCATCCTTGTGAAAATTTACTATGGCAATCATTTCATTATTATTACAGTTATAAAGCATCGCTATTAAACAAAGAAATGACTTTCCAAGTGATTGAACATGCAATTTCATCCTGCTAGACGATAAAATGAGCAAAATGTCTGATAGACACTGAATATCTAGACAATACAAAAGCATAGAGACTTGGACAAACACATATATCCAATAAAAATATTTAGGCCTCAATTTAAGATTTAAATATTGCATGTAACTAAAAACAAAAATAAATAAAAAAAAAATAAACTTTAAAATGAACTTTATGTTAAATAAAATATATAAAACTTTTTATTTCACATTTCATTCCAAGGCAACGAATCTCATTTTCACTTAGTTTAACCTGATGTATTAAAATAAGTAAAATTAAAATAAAAATGAAAAAAAAAAAAAGTTTTTAGATACATTAGAGAGGAAAAAAAAACAGCACAATTACTAAAACTTTAACTCAAATTAAAATGAAAACAAAAATTAAAAATAAAAACATTCAAAATAATAAAAATTGTAACAGTATCACAATCATACTAGAATATCACTATTGTATATTTGATATGCATATACAGTAACATTTCCAACATTTTGAAATACACAATTTTAACAAACAAATAAACTCAATGTGAAGCATATTTGTCAGTCATATAAAAAAAAAAAACGGTTCAGAATTCTGTAATAGTACAAATAAACCAAATATGTTTTAAGTACATAATAACCAGATTCATATATCTATCATTGATATATTCAATTTGTTTCTCACCTCATAATTTTTAATTGAATTAATATTGATTAATATTAAATTAATTTAACATTGCTTAATTCTTTTCACATTAACAGATTTTATGTTGACAAATACGCATCCCATTAAATGTATTAGTCTGTTCAAGGTAAAACTGTGTGGAAATTTTGTATGTAATTCAAATACATAAACCTTAAATGTAATATTTTTTGAGTAAATCAAACACCCAACCACAATGCAATGCGCTAAAAACAACTCAGAACATCTTAACAACTTTTGCATCAGGAAATACTCACTCAAACTATCAGAAATATATTCGTTCGAGATTTTACAATAGTGACAGTAACTGTAGTAGCTATTCTGGAGGAAACTATGGTTACCATGGTAATATGTTCTTTAAGGGCGATCAGAATGATAAAATGAGTTGACTCGTGTTTCTATGTGGGTAGTTTGGTAGTAGCACATCGCATCTACTGTAAAACCTTACAGTCATTAAATGTGAAAACAGGAAGAAAACACACTTACATTGTCCACTGCAGCTTTTCATTTTTAATAGAGTTGTACAGGGCCTGCAGAGAGAGAGAGAGAGAGAGAGAGAGAGAGAGAGAGAGAGAGAGAGAGAGAGAGAGAGAGAGAGAGAGAGAGTGTGAGTAAGTCACACCTGAGCTGTAAATGACTGTGTTTGGTTTCACAGACTGGCGTATGAGTTGCATCATATATATATTCTGCTGTAAGTAGCATCATAATCAGACTATGACAGATGACACACCTCGAAATAAACATCTGATTCAGTTATAGCCACACTGTCTACACAAATAAAAGCTATTCTGGACATCAATACCTAACAATCGGTGAAGCATCAATTTAAATCCACAACCAATAATCCAAACCTTTTCCAACCATAAATTTACAGAAGAGATAAGTGTGTAAGCTTGTTCGGTTTTTGTACTTGTTTCTAAATGGCAGTACATAATGAAGAAAAGCTCAAACATAAAGAAATATAATTATAATATAGAAATATAATATAAGAAATGATAAAATAAGGTAAATTAAATAAATAAGAATTTAAAATAAACATAAAAACAAAATATAAATTAAAAATAAAAAAATAAAAATATTCAAATAAAAAAAAAATACAAAGAAAATACCTTTTCTTTTAATAAAAGAGCATAATAAAAGACAAAATAATCACAGATGGCTGTTAGTCTCCTACTGATCATTAGCACTTAATTGACACATCATCGGTGTAAATGACGAGTCTGTGCGGACGTCAGTCATCAAACACCTGCGTCACAGTGGAATCCTGCGTTTGCAAATTAATTATCTACACTGATTCCCCGACAGAGTCAAAGACTGTGCCTATATTGAACAAAACCTCAAAGATAAAAATGATTCATAAATTAAATAAATGTGTTTTTTTTTTTATCCTATAAAGCATAGCTGTATGATCTGGCTTAGAGATCATCATAAGATGTATATAAAAGCAATAGAAGTCCTAATTCAGATGGCAAACTAAATATGCATGAGAGAAGGACTTTAATAAGCATATTATTCCCTCCACACGTCCTTTCATCTAGAAAAAAAAGAAACCTCAGCATGAACAACTAATAATCTGTGTGTACTAGAAATTCAGCAGCAACAGAGAGCAAATTTACCCTCTCAGTCCCTCAGGGCAAAACAAACAGCATCTCCCCACCAATGCTCATTTCAAACAAAACCATTTCAGCTAGAGATAGGAAGTTTATTTTTCTTTTAGTTCATGTCTATTAGCTTTGAGGCAATCTATAAGCTACTGCCCTCCTAAAAGTACACTGCACTATGATACACTCTAAAAAATAACCTTTCCACAAGAGGGATTCTGCAGCAGTGTCATAGAAGAATCATTTTTGGTTTCCACAAAGAACTTTCAATGACCAGTTCTTAAAAGAACAATTTTTTTTCTTACATTTTAAAATTCTATAGAACCTTTTTCCACTATACAGAACCTTTTGAACAATGGAAAGGTTCTATAGATGTTCAAGGTTCTATTATGAAACCATTAATACCAATAAACTGCCTTAATTTTTAAAAGTATGTGGTCTTTAAAAAGACAAAATCAGAACTGTATCTGATCAAAGTTGGTTGCATGGTCCATTTAGGTAATGTTTTGGCCTTTTTTTGGGGCAGCAGACAAGTACAGATGACCAGGTGAGTGATGAACAGGTAAGTGATACGAGACAAGGTTACCCTCTTCCTCTTGCGGGCCTGCGGGTGGTTCTGTCCATCTTGAGCTTTTCCCAGGAGGTCCGGAAACACCAGAGGTTTGAGCGATCGGGATCTGGGCGTTCGTGGGTAACGGAACGGGTCCATCATACGGAAATCTCGCCCGTATCGAACCGAGCAGAGTGAGCGAGAGCGAAAGCGTCCGGCAGAGTGCAGACTGTTCACTCCAATCATGTTTGAAACTGCAGTGCACTATGGGAAATAATCAACTCCAGGGGGTGTTTGGATCTTCAAATGAGTTCACTCCAATGTTTAGCATCAAATGTTCAACTAAAAAAGCTTTAGAGCCTTCCTGTAAGTCATGGGTTCAATTCCCAGATAAATCAAGAACTGACTTTAGTGAGTCACTTTGGATAAAGCATCTGCCGAATGCATAAAATGTGAAACTTCAATACAAGAAACGCATAAAAAAACCAACATGGCTTCCTCTGTTAACAGATGAGGTAACTCCAAAGACAAAAAAGCAAGAAAATCCGTCTTAAAAATGAAGGAAAATCCAAGTGTTTAGATAGACTGATGAGAAAAATAAGTGTTATAGGTCGTTTTTTGAATCAGGTTTGTAAGTCCAGCACAGATTTGCAGTCTTTGCAATCACTTAAAACTATATTTGGTTTGAGACCGTTGTCTTAATTTCTAATCTTAAACATGAAAGCAATACAAAACAAGTTCAGCAACGCAACAGGGTGTCTGCGACCATCTGTAGGACAATATCACAATACATTACACATTACGTTTGTGAGACGCTAAAACTGGAGAATCAAGTAATTCAGAGCAAAATAAGAAGGACAGTGATCTTGAAATGTATGATATTTCCCTTGCGTACTCTGAAAACATGTAACAGTCGATAACAAACACCAACTTCTACAAGCTAAACACTGCAACCAGCGAGCGGCCAAACACACACACACAGTGATGCCACAGATGGCAAGTAAAGCTTTCAGAAGTGTGAAAGAACAGCCGGGATCCGACAGATGGAATGAGGCGAACGGAAACCGGGAGAAAACATGAAACACACGACGCCCTCACAAAAGACACAGACAGAGGCGGTCAGCGCGGAACACAGGAAGCCCCACACTTGCACCGGCCCGAATGACAAGACAAATTTAGCACGCAATGCAAAAAAAAAAAAAAAAATCAATGCAAACCAATCCGAGATGAAGACGGATGGGAGCCTGTTGCTTCTGAGCTTCAGCTGGTTTTCTTTCTTCTTTCTTGGAAGGTCCAAGCGCTTTCAGAAGATGTGCATCACTGCCCTTTGCATCGGTTTATCCATCAGTCCATCCATGATCCATGATAGGTCTGACAGATTTTTTGGGAAGTGCGTGTGGATGCGGTCTCCTCCAAACTGAGTCACAGATACGTGTCCGTGGACGATCAGAAAATGTCCACTGCCTCTCGTCGTCCTGTGTCGTCTTTGCTGCTCTGTCTTAACGCTCAGGCTCCGCAGATGGAAAGTCTCTAAATCTCAGAGAGACTATGAGGAGGCTGCAAGCTCTCTCGCTCTCTCTCTCTCTCTTTCAGGTTTCAGGCAGCCAATCACAGCAATCCAGCTCCCTCAAACACACACACACACACACACACACACACACACACACACACACACACGCACGGCTTGCTTCGCTTTGAATGCTGATTAACATTCAGCACTTGTGCTCAGAGGTGGGACAGCGAGAGGGAAGAACATGGAATTATGGAATTATTATGGGAGAGGGATGAACACAAAGAACATCATAAAACTACAAGTCTGACTGGCGAATAGTCTATAAAAATAGTCTATAAAAAAAAAAACTAAAAAAAAAGCATTGAGATGAGATGGGGTGAAGCTTGATTGTGGTGTGAAGCTTCACACCACAATCAAAAAAAAAAAAATTATTACATATTATTATTATTATTATTATTATTATTATTATTATTATAATAATAATAATAATTATTATTATTGTTTTTATTTATTTGATTTGATTTATTTTTTTCACATTACAATAATGGCAATGATTTTTTTCTTTTAATTTGGAGTAAAATACAATATGACCTTGACAGGCTTTATTAGATTTATAATTATTTTGCTGTGCATATTTACTACTAATGCGTATGGTTTAATAATGAAAAATTTTCAACCCATTTTACTTCACATATTTCTAGTTAATGCATAATGGAAATGGATTAAGTAATAATAAATAAATAAATATCCATATCCTTATCTAAGCACATTAAATATGCACACAGAAAATAGTTATTTTTAACTAAAGTAACACTATATTTATCATAACATTAACATTTATTACTAAATATTTAAAATTTATGTAATAGCATATAAAAATACATAATATTAATAAAATAAAATGTCTTTAATAAACACAAGTATGTATAAGTCTCTATATGAGATATACTGTGTAACATCAAAAGGAAAGTCATTTCAGAAGAAGCATGTATTTCTTAAAGTACAATGATTGGGTCCTTATACAGCTACACTTTCACTTGAACTGCAGATGCATTTAAATATGGCTCATTTATTATTCATTACTGTAACATATTCGAAAATATATCTTGGGCAGAAGTGATCTGCATTTTTATAGCTTTAATATCCTAAAATATTACGAAAATATTTAATATCAAAGACTAAAATTTTAGCATTACTTGAGTAAAAAGTTGAACAGAAAATTTTATATGAATCTAGTTTGTTTCCCTTTGCTTTAACTGCTTTAATGAAATTAAATTTAAATTCAGCTTAAATGAGCATTTCCTTGCACATCTTTACTCAAACTGTTTTCAACAAATTTGAAAACTCAAAAAACATGATTATTGCTGACCGCCTCAAAGCAATTCATTGGCCTGGATGATATACAGTATCTGTCTATCTAGAATAGCATGACATGCTTGTGCAGGGACTGAATGGACATCACCTGCACGGCCGTCTCGTTTGGACAAAGCCGCTCAGACTGAGTTGAGGGAGTTTGCTCAACAGGAAAGAGCTAATTGTCCCCCCCGTCTGTCGTTATCTCCTCAGTAAAATGGGTCGTCGTCAGCCCGTGACCACCCTATCAGTACCACAGCCTTGGCCCCGCCCCTCCGTCTCCATGACGACGATGCACTTCAAGCACTCCTCACCAGCGTGTGCAAAAGCCCACAAGCAACCCACGTGTGAGAGACAGGCACAAATCCACCGTCTTTCACCACTGCACTAAAGAAATGCCTCCTGCGGGGCGCACACAGAAAATCTTTGCATTTGACCTCTTTTTTTCCATCACAGATGTGACTCAATGTAAACACATGAAATTATTTTGCCTGAATAAATGCATGTGCACAATACATTGCTTGCTTTAGCCTTCGGATGCTGGTGTTTACATTACAGTGTAAAAAAAAACAAACAAAAAAAACAACAACATTCCCACACTCGAAATATAATAGGCACTTATACAAAATTATTTATTAAACTATTTAAATAATAAATTATTTATTATTATTATTATTATTATTATTATTATTATTATATGAATAAACAAATACACTGAGCCTCTAAACAAAATAAAAAAAACTAAATTAATTTGATAATTTATCTATAAAGTGATATAACATTATAAAGCATAATTTAAACCATATTATAAAGGAGAAAACACACACTCTCTCTCTCTCTGTATGTATATTTGTGTAGAGAGAGAGAAAGATTAATGTTACATATAAATGAAAATATTATTATTTTCTTATTACAATATTTCTAAAAATTAATAAAACATTTTATTATACACACACTACATATATAATAGCATATAGTAAGTAGGTACATAAAAAAAAATACATAAAATAAGCAAGCCACAAGAACCCATGGTTATGAATTACATTTTTACTTATTTACTTTTATTTTTTTTATTAATTAATTTTTATTTTATTAATATTTATATTTAATTTATTTAAAATTTTATTTTATATAATATTTAATTTATTTACTTTTATATTTACTTACTGTGGCTATATAAGTCAATCAATCAATCAATCAATCAAAGAACCCATGATTAAGCACAAACTGTAGGCTATTTACTGTTTCAATAGCGTCTAGCAACATGCTGCATCCATATATAATTCTCCTGCTATGCCTTACAGGTGTGTGTAAATCATCTTTGAAAGTAGCTCATCCAATCAGATTTTAGAGCCAAAACAATCTAATTTAGATTAAACAATAACCCTGTTCGTCCAATAATTAGCACCCCACAATAACAGCTTTGCTTTATATGACAATGTGTGAGTGAAATGTGCTTATGTAAGCTGCCCTGCTCAGCTGTTGAGTTTAAATGAGAGAAGCAGAACGAGTAGGAGGCAAGAGTGTGAGAGAACTGATGTTGCAAGGGACAGAGAAAAGGATCGCCGGAGGGAAAGAAAGAAAGAGAGGTCGCCATAAAAGCTATACAGACTGATTTAAAACACTTGGCATGAACAGCAAGAACACGGAGCGATCTCCATCAGCTCTCCCTCGCTTCGTCTATCTCTCTTCAGACTGTTTCTGTCCCAGCGAGAGTCAGTGTTTTCATCAACAAGATGAAGGACTAAAACACAAGCAGCTCACTGCTGCAGCTTTAACAGAGCACTGAGATTTCAAAGGATTCATGCCATGGAAAACAGGATTTTCTCTGCCTTTTTCCAGACACAATGTGATGCGGCTTTGCAAAGAGGCCACTATTGAAGGACGGGTCACTGCAAACCTGAACCAAAAGCAAACTCATGTTCAGAATAGCATACTATCATAATTATCTGTCTATGACTGTAGTATGTAGTACATATAATGTGCATAAACATTTTCTGCATGGAATGTGAAAAATGCACAAAAAGTATCCCACAATGCATTGCTTTCAACCAGACCTTCCACTTCCTATGTAAAAAAATAAATCCAGAAGTGTTAAAACTACATATATATACAGAGACATATTTGCATGACAATAAGCATAACACAAGCACATTTAAAATGCAATTAAGCACATTAATTTTTGGCAGTGGCTATTTGCACAGTGTAAATAGCAATTAGGTTCTATTTACACTAAGTGAAAATAGCATATTTTCTTAGCGATAGATGCTATTTATACTAAGTGAAAATAGCAGTATTTTTTTAAGGATATGCTATTTACACTAAGTGCAAATAGCTATAGATACTATTTACACTACACTATAAAAAATCCAATTAACAAAATGTTGGAAGGGCAAAAATATTTAAGTTGAACTAATTTTATTGCTTGGGCTTAGTTGAGAAGACATATATTAAGTCTGTACAAATATATTTTAAAAACATTAAATGAATGGTTATTTTAAAATCCAGTCAACATTCAGAATTCCAATGTTTGACTGAACTAATAACAACAAATCCAGCCAACACTGAGATCATTCTGCACGTGCACGAGCCTGAGTGTCTTCGTGGGAGAAACAGCGCCACCATCTTGTCAAGTTCACACATCAGGTAAGTTGCACTAAATAAATGTTTTTTTTTTAGACTAAATTTAACGAGAAAATCATGCAACATATTCGATTTTTTGAGTGGACATTTAGAAAGTGTTTTATGAGTTGTATAGCCGAAGAAAAGTGGATATAAGAGTGTATGTGAAGTTCAGGCGTCAAATCAAGTGGCACTGAATAATTATTTGTACTTAACGTTAGACTGAATTTATCAAAACGTATATTTAAAATGTGTAAATGTTTTTTTAAAACGTATATATTTATACACAAACGTACAACATATCATACAACGCTTATTCGATGTATTTATATATGTCTGAGGGAAATTTAAGTGAAGGGAATGTGGTCTTTCACCTTGTTTAATCCATAAAACACAATGTCAAAAGCTGTGTTACTATAATGAATTTTAGCTAATTTTGGCATGTTGTATGGTATTTTTTTGTGTTTCCGTGACGTGAAAAGATAATGAAGAGATTGCGCGGTCTTTCTCCATTATGCTTAATACGACTAACGTTAACCGAAATCTATGAAACGTGTAACTTAATGTAAACCACAGTAATGCGCTCATTTGAAGTTAACAAGGGCATGTTGAATGGATTTTTGCGTGTGTAAACTTTTGCAATTGTCCCGTGAAGTAAAAAAAAAACAACATTAAACGTGACTAACAACAAGCCATGGTGAAAATGTAGCTCTTTTCAAACGGGGTGGATTACACAGCGTTTCTGGTCCTGTGAATGGCGCATTGGAAGAGAAGTTCGTTCCGAACGAAAATGAACAACTGAATCATTTTACAAGGCCGTTCAAAGCGTCTCAGTCAGTTCCCTAGGTAGTGAATCAGTAGATAGTGCACAGGGGAAGACCGTGGCTCAGTAAACACTGGGACAACTGATCAATCAATTTGTTAAATGTCACCATTGGTATTTATCAACAACAGGCAGGACCGTTATATTTTGATATTATTTTTATGCTATTTGAGGTACCGTAGCCCTATAATATGAAATTTACATGTTCTATTACAAATCCAGTCAGCATCAATGCTCCCTGGCGGGTTGCAACTTCTATTTCATCACAAATTTAATTAACTGATATTGATACATTGTAAATGATTTAAAAGGCATCATTTCAGTTTTTGAACTTAAAATGTACTTTTCTTTCTCCATCAGGGTGTGGCTAAAGGTTTTATTGGTGCATTGTCATCGTTGCAAGATTTCAGATGCAACCCAGTCTGTTCTTCCAAGGCACCAAACACTGGCTCGTGACCAGACCGCTCCACTGCAACTACATACTGTGTGTGTACTTTTAAGACTAGGAGTTTATTGTTTTCATTCCAGGTAATGTGTGTAAATGTTTAGAGTTTTTACTACAATTATAATGTGCTTTACTGTTCTCAATAAATCTTAGTTGAGGTAACATATACAACACAGAGTAAACGGTTAAATTTTA